>CM046427.1:50310263-50867763 GCA_025506505.1 Flaveria sonorensis | reverse complement strand
GGTGGAGATGCAGAAATCGACGGGGAAAGGGAGGAAAAGGTGGTTGTGGAGCAGCCATAATTGATGGCACAAAGGAGGATGTTGGTTTATGAGGATCGTATGCCAATGCATTTAACTAAATTGAAAACGCACGATTGGGCGCACAAATTGGCTTCTAGTCCGGACTAGTTTGGGTTGGAATCGTTCAGGTTGGGTCGAATACAGTCAGATTAAGTTTTTGTCCAAACCAATTAGGGTTGAAAACCAGTTTTCGAGGGGAAATGATAAGGTTGGACAGGTTTAAAACCGAGTTTTAAGTGGTTAGGTTTAGGTCTCAAACCGGTTTCAAGTACATGATAGGTTGCGCTCATTAAACATGGTCCAATCACATGATAGTCCCATCAAGCAAGATAATATGACTCGTCGACAAGTATGTTAATGTTAAGTGATTTTGAAACGGCTGGTAAGCACATTATAATATGCTTATTATTTTTAATGGTAGAATAATATGTTACGATATCTAAATAGCACATAAACATATATTTTATGTACAATGATAAATCTTATAAGGGTTGATGTTATGACAAATAAATGTTACCAGTTATCCAACCCACTCATCTATAATATTTACTATAAAATAAAGCTAAAGGCTGTGCCTCGAGACACGACACATGAAGCCAGCTAAAGGTCGTGCCCTGCCGTGCCCAAAGACACGCCACATAAGACCAATCGATAGGGGAAAAATAAGTTCAATGGAATAAATGAAACATTTGTATATATTAGAAGGGGAAGAGAGTGACAAAATGTTGAAGGCTCATTACATGAATATCATTCCGAAACTAGAATACATACAGATACACCCACCCCACCCCCAACGCTTATCCCTTCCCCGTTTTTACTCATGACCCTCTATAAGACAGGGTTCTGTTTTTCTCCATTTTTAGTCCGCTTTTCCTCGAGTTATTGACCTTCTAAAGGTTACACTTGGTTTTGAGGTCAAGTAAGTAGGCCGCCCTCCTAATCTATCCAAGTTAGTTATCCTACGACTATTACAACTACAATCTAAGTTTCTACATACGTTAGTTACCTTGTGATCATCCTCGCCATTTGTAGATGAAGTGTACAAGTGAGAAAGCCTGGAAGACAAGGGTGAAGGGAAGGAAGAGGACGACGAGGTGTCGGAATCTGAAGAATTCAAGTTGATGCTTCTAAGGTGATCAGGTTCCCCATCACCAGAAATGTGATCGTCGATGCTGCTTGAGTCTCTGTGGGTGCTCTCAGTGCTGCAAGAACAAGACTCAGAGAAGAATCCTGAGTTGTCACTTGAGAACGATTCCTCCTCAAGGCTGCGGTGGTAGACATGTAATGGGTGATAACTGCATGTGTCCCAAGGTGCAATGGAGTGTGATTTTGATGTGGATGATGGTGGTATTTTGTGTTTTCTTGAATCATGCTGTTGGTGTTGGTGGATTAATGAACTGCGGATTGACCGTGGGGCACGTGGTGAGCACCTGATGATATATTGACAGATTAATATGAGCTCAACAAAAACGTAGGGAGTATCATAAACATGACAAATGAAAGTCGGGTTGAGGCCATAATTTCATTAATTTGGATTTTTCATCTCAAATGGGTCATAGTGAAAAAATAGTTAAGAAGGTTTGGGAACAAATGGGTCAAATAGAAAAATTAATACCACTTTTGTAATCATCTTTAATGCAATAATTATGTGCCACTAAGAAAAAGTGTTTTCTAACCACCCCAACCCGCTTCCACCCAGTGTTTTTTGACCCGCTACCAAACCCGTACTGCATCATCTACTCTGTTATAAACTAATCTAGTGATTACCTTGCATATAGAAGCATGTATGCTCCTTTTGTCAGCACGTGGTGAAGATCCACCTCTTTTACCTACATTGTCAATTGAAAGCTCAACGAAATTGTACCCACATAATGCAAGGGGAGATTGGTACGTATGAAGTATAATACATGAAATAAAAAAAGACGCTTCAAAGTGAGGATATAAAAACGATACTTTACAGAAAAAAGTGAAATTAAAAAATGAGAGATATTGGCAGCAAAATACATCCCCATAAACAAAGAATCAACAAGTCAATAAATGCATAAACTACCAATTAGGTTATACAAGTTTGCACAAATGCACTAGTTCTTGTATAGTGGCACATACTCATCCATCAGCATTTTCATTTTCAGGAAGTTCAATTTGTAAAACCCATGGTATGGTCCACTATCATGACTAAAAAATGATGTTTTCCTCTTCATGTGAGAACATTCTCTTGTTCTACAACCATTAAAGGGTTGTCTAAGTCTTTACATATTACAAGTAGAGGTGGTGAAATTGGCAGGTGGCAGAGGCTGGGTACCAAGTCAAAACCATTAACCTTGCCGCGGTTAGAGCAGTTTGGGCTGCCCAATTTCACAATTTTGAAGTATAGATAGTCTTTCGAATATGATTACAAAAATTATTGAAATCCAGTGATAATCTAATTTTTTTAATGAAATGGTTTAGGAAGTACTTATGCATCAAAAATATACTTTCTCCTTGTTTGACCCGAACCATGCTTACAAAGTTAGTTTTACCAATTAGATAAAACATAACTCAAACTAGCCCATTCATAAGTAAATGAGCGAAAATCCTAACCTCTACAAATAAGGAAATACTTACCTGAATCATGTGCCTAACAAAACATCAGAATTATCATAGGGCAGAGGAAATAAAAACTGGTAAGTGGTAACAGGACGCAATATATCATGATTTATGACGGAACAGAGAATATGGAACAAGAAAATACTGTCATATAAACAAGGGAGCCTTAGTTAAAAGACATGAAACTGAAAACATACCCTATTGTCATCAAACATGAACCATCGATTCTGGAAATTCTTAACATAGCAAACATAATGACCAGAAAATGCAGCATTCATCGTATCTACATGAACCACCACTCCATATAGACTGTAAATTGGGGACTTATCACTTGTGCCACTGACGTATGGAGCCATGTCTAGAATCTCTGGGAAGTGAATTGATTTGTTGAGCTTGCCAAATTTACCATACTGTAAAACAATGGAACTATGGAAGTATGAAAAAAGCATCCATACAGACAAATTCAGTAGTAAAGACAACAGAATTAACTTTTGATGCGACATGTTACCTGAAACCGTTTCAATGCAATAGTAAGCACATTAGGAGCCTCCAGTAAGGAAAATTTCTTTTTCGCTTTCTCATAGGTTTTGCACCTAAAGGCAAAGTAGTAACAATTATAATACACTTGGTTTCCAAAAGCCAAGGCGTGACGTGAAAGCTTCAGGTACAAGATGTTTGGTATAAAAAAAATAATAACAAGCTATTTATAGATCATATTTTTATTTTTGAACACTAAAAAATGATATTAAATAAATAAGTAAATGCAAAAGAAGCTCTAGGTACAACCAAGAAGCTTTACGAGAGCTAAAAGAAACCTAACTCAAGTACTACCCAGATACAAGTAGCCTACGCATAAGGTACAAGTAGTCTATGCAGTAATGCAGAGACTCAATAAGCAACTCACTCAGCTCATATCACAAGCTTATGAAGCAGCATTGTAAAAGAAACCAGAGATGAGGAATCACACGATGCGACATGAAGAAACAGAACATGGAGGGGAGGATGTGGATCGACTTCCAGTTTAGTATTCAAAACACCTGCTAGTTCAATTTTTCTAATTATTTTTTTTTCTATTTCGTGAGCTTCTTTGATTGTACATAGAGCTTGGATGGTAGTACATAGAGATAAGAATCTCACAAATAAGGTGTTTCAAGTTTCCTATATTATTAAATTGTGTATTTTTAATATTTTCTTATTTGTTGATGTTTAAGGAACAACTACTAGCAAAGGTTATCCAGAGTAAGTGTTTTAAGAAAAATAGGATACCTTGTTTATTTTAGGCTCGCTCCTCTTATTTATTTATCATCATGCATAATAAAGATTATTGAAATGCAAAACCAACCTGATGCATTTGTACTTGTTTTCACCATCCAAAGTCTCGGGTAATGTGAAATTATCCAAAGCCTCTTCTAACGTTCTTATATCACCGTCTATCTCAACAGTGAGATCCATCATCCGCTCATGTTGTTCAGATTTGCCTCCACACTTTACGCAAATTATCTATTAATCATAACCACCAACGGGCAACGTCATACAAGCACGAAAGTATAACATACTATTATAGTATTTACTTGAAAATGACTCGTTAAAAGTCAAAACCATGTTACCTTTGACCGTAGATAACCCCCAAAGGTAAGTCCAATGAGAGTTGTCTCTTCTTCTAAAGAGTTCAAGGATTTTTTTCTGGATTCCTTAATGCAAACTGATTGCAAAGCATCAATAACATACCTAAAAATCACATAATAACTCAGCCATAAAAGAGGCGTAAGTGCCTAAAAAATAACATGTAACGTAGAAGCCGGTTAACCTTAGAAATTCATGAGCATCTTGTTCTTTCCCATGTCCGAGATTGCTTCCAATGTTTTCAATATGAGTAAGTAAACGAATAGGAGACAGTGGAGAGATCCCATCCTTTGCTTTCATAACAAGGCCTTCAAATTCACATGTGAAACACCATCCTCTCTTCTCACCTAACATGATGACAACAAATTCCCTAAGTAATAGCTTAGTATTGAGGTTAAATAATGTGTGATCTGTTGTGCATGATAACATACATGCTTTAGAATGAAGTCCTTCAAGAAGGTAAGCAGTCAGAGGTGGAGTGTATATCAAGCACTGGAGCACAGCATTGGCATAACAGCTGCAGAACATATAGGCCATGAATATATAAAGTATTAACGTATTAAGATACAATAATATGAAAAATGAGTCAATGACAAGAATAGTTGTGCCACAGTACAAGAGTGTCAACATAGCTAATGAGGTATGTATTTTAATAATATGGCAACTCAAGTGAAGATCAAAATACAGGAGATCAGAAAAATAAAAAATAAATAGCATATACAAAAAGCATAATGAGAAGCTTTACCTGTTTCCACAATTTTTGAGGCCACAAGGCTGCAATTCAATCTGTTTGCAATTGTATAGCTTGATAAACATTTCATATGGGAAGAGACCCTGCCAAAAGCATATCAAAACTATCACATTAAAGATCTCAAAGACTGCACAACTGAAATTGGAAAAAGAATTTTTTCTTCAAGCCAGACCTTGAAACTGTATCTATGAGTTGTGTCACTTCCTCCCTCTAATGACTCATGACGTGACAACTTGGAAGGCTTGAGGTTATCAACAACTTTCACTTTGGATGTCTTCGATCCACTTCTAGAAGATTCTGTCAACTGGGATGAGGAAGTAGTGATCCTATGGCTGTCATCATCGACTATCACAGGCTTTGTACAACGAGAAATATTTCTACTCGTAACAGTTGTCAAGTAAGTATCTGAAGCTTTGGGTAATGATGAAACTACATCCCTAGATTTAGACATGTCAGGAGTCGTGCTCTCGTTACAGAAAATATCATTTGACTTCTCAGGAACCTGTAAATACCTTGCAGCAGCAGAAACATGATGAGAAGGAACATCAGATGGAGAATTCGTTGCTTCCCTGAACTTAGAAGCTTCTGTCAACTGAGATGAACGAGTAGTGATCCTGTGGCTGTCATCGTTGACCACCTTCACAGGCTTTGTACTATGAGATGTATTTCTACCAGTAACAGTTGTTAAATAAGTATCAGAAGCTCTGGATAATGATGACATCACATCCTTATACTTAGACATGTCAAGAGTCATGCTTTTGTTACAGAAAATATCATTTGACTTCTCAGCAACCTTGGAATACCTTGCAGCAGTAGAAGCATGATGAGAAGGAACATCATTTGGAGAATTTGTTGACTCCCTGAAATTAGAAGTTGGCAAATCATTGTTAGCACTGCCAACTCCGTGATTTAACGCTCCAGAAGTACATGTTGGAGGCCTACTGTGGTTGGAACCATCATTTATCACCCCCTTTGACTGATCGGTTATAACAATAGACTTTTTACTTCCCAAACCAGATCCCTCTATAACTCTGGCTGCACGAAATCCATCCATGATATGGATATTAGAAACAAATTTTGTTGTATGGTTAGCCAAGTGACGATATTCAGCCTCACCAACACTGCCTGGTGTAAATTCATCATGCTTTTTGATACTGGACTTATTGTTAGGAATATTTCCGTTCCAAAAACCAAAAGAGTTTGTTGAAGGTTCAGAAAGTGAAGACGACTTGTTAGAGCCATCATCTGTCCAAAAGGATGAACTCAAAGTCCCAGAGTGGGCATCTTCATCACTAAGATTAGATGTTTTCTGATTGTTATCCCATAAACCAGCTGACTTTCTTGCTGGGCTGACTGAAGTCCCATGTGCTGACTTCACCGTCTCAAGGTTCTCAAACGTAACACCAGCAGAAAAATTGGTATGGGTAGCGAAAACAGAGTGTTCCTCATGTGACAAGGGGGGATCCAATTCAGCTGGTGTAGTAATTTGCTTAGCTTTAGTATCTAAGCTGCCACTGTGGTCTTTATGATCTCCTTTCTTATTAGAGCTGCCTTCCACATTGTTGACCTGAGTCACAGCAACATAAGGGCGACACTCGTATTTGTGACCTTGTCTCCAGTGAACAATTTGACATTTGCCAGAGCTGTCATTCAAATGTAAAATGATAAATGTTATGAAAGATGGAAAAAGACTTGATTGCTACAGTAGTCACTTACAGAAAAAATAAATAAGTGCAAGGATGCTTGGGTGAAAGCAAGTGAAAATAGAAAAGTAAAACAAAACAAAAACAAATAGAATCAAAAGTCTAAAGATGGTAGTCTTTTATCTGCCTCCAGCATTATATCGTCAGAATAACATGATACAAAATACACAGGAAAAGAATTTAGCACATTTTATTTACCAGCATATAATATACACTAGACAAAAGTGGTGCATTGTTCCATTGATTGCTCTTATCCAATTAGTGATAAAAACTTATCTTATATACTAAACCATTCTATTTGGCTCCCAAAAATACCAAGAACCAACTCAATGAAGAAATATTTATGTATCTCAGCTTAAATTCATAACCGCTATTTGGTACCCTACTTGTATAAAAACAAAATAATGTTGATTTACATATGATGGTTTCAATCGGTGATTCCCATGCAGCTTTCCTTAATCACAAAACACACCAGTGAGTTTGGATGAACAATTCAACTCTTTATAAACTGAATTAACTTGGTACAAGTGAATGACTCCCTATTCACCTATTTATAAACTAGATTTACTCGACTCTAAAGCAATTAACAAACCAATCCTAATTCTTTCTAAAATGTTCTGGCCAACTTAATCCTCTTGTTTATTTGGCCGACTCAATTCAAACAATTAAAATAAAAGACCTTACTAATTAACCCCTCCAACTATTAGACTTTGATAAGATAAGTCCAACAATCACAATCCTAAATTCCTAATCTTGTCTTCTATGAATTATTCTTCACAACAACACTGGTTCGTCATTCATGTTTTGGGTCAAGTTAACCTCCTCCTTTTGATCCCAATTTGGACATTCAGACACCTAATGTTCAAACTTGTTGTTGCACTTGTATCACCTAATGTGACCTTATCTCGTTAAGACCGACCACCATCTTGACGTCTCCAGGACCTCCTACCTATACCATGGCGACGTCCTAGGTCTTCTCGGTTTGAACTCCTACAACCACAATATTCACGTTTGTGCTCTTTATCAATTCTTTTCCATTAGATTTCGAAAATAATAATTTACGTTGAGACTTGTTTTCCTTCTTTGGGTTCTTTCGCATGTTCTTCGTAGGCTTTCAACCTTCCAACGACTTCTTCAAATAGCATCGTATCCAACTCATTACATAGCTCTATTAAAGCTATAATTTGGAGAAACGACTTTGGCATCGAATCAAGCAACTTTCTTACTAGCGTCTCTTCCTTAGTCGTTGTTCCAAGACTCTTTGTCTTTGACACCAACCCACTAAGTTTAACTATAAAAACATCAAACAACAATACTTTCATCTGAAGTCATTCGAATTCCCTTCTCAAAGTTTGAAGATCCTTCTTTACCCGATCCACCCTCCCAAAAACCTTGTATTAACGCATCTCATACTTGTTTAGCTTCAGTATAACTCTTTTATGTAGAACCAGATCTTCATGTATGGCTTTATACATAAAAGCTAAGGCCATCTTGGAGAACTTTGGATCCACCAAAGCCACAATTGTGGGTTCAATAGCCTCCCAAAACCCATTTGCATCCATAATCGTTTGTACTTGTACCGCCATACCGGATAAGTTGTTGATGTCAAGACAATGCATTATAAGTTCATCAACCCCTCCTCTCTAATTGGTTTGAGTGCATATTGTTGTGCTACCATTATCTAGATCTTGGGTTACCTAGTTTGTTTGCTTCAAATCGATAGTACTTCAGACTCCGATTTCATCCATGGGCATGCGTAGCCACGTGCTCTTAACCACCAACTAGAAACAAGCTTTCTATTCTTATGTTTTTCTAAGCTGCAGAACAAAAAAATTCCAACCACCTACTATTTTTCGCCTCTCTTGCGCAACTTTCTGTTCTGTCACTTCTACCAAAGAACTAACCTCCTATGATTTTGTTCTTATTCTTGGCAAGTAAGAAACAACTTGCTAGTGCGATTAAATGGAACTAGTTCTCAATCAGATAATTTAATCAAGCCCGTTATCACCCTTTCTAATCTATAGATGAATTTTTCATCCCTCACTGGTGATCGTTAATTGTTCCAATTAGAGGCCACTAGATCAAAAGAATTGTGGTCATCAAAACATAATAATCATGTAATCTACCCTAATCGCAATTGAATGAATAAATTAATCGCCAAAAGGTGTTGGCAGCAATTGAGGCCTTCTCACTGAAGACTTCTAGACCTAAAAAAACACTCTAGTCTTTTAACTGAAATGTGCTAGTTGCTATTCCATATTGAACTATAATGGTCGCAATTCGCTGCTCCTCTACTTGTTGCAAAAATCTTCTAATCACAGGTTCTCTTACCCACACGATACCAATTAAGAATTTCAACTCCGTAGTTCCTAGCACTCGTAGTTTTCCTTAATTGCAAATCACACATTCACACTAGTGAGTTTAAATGAACAATCCTACTCTTTATAAATTGAAGAACTTGTATGATTAAATGACTCCCATCACCTATTTATAAACTAGATTTACTTGAATCTAAAGAAATTAACAAACTAATCTAATTCTAATTAAAGTGTTCTAGCTGACTTAATCCTCCTATTCATTTGGCCGACTAGATTCATAACAAACAAAATAATAGACCTTACTAATTAACCTCTTTAATTATTGGATGTTAACAAGATTAGTACAACAACATAAAGTATTGAACAATCAAAAGATAAATCATTGCGTCCCTCAAAAACAATCAAAAGTAGTATATAGTTATCAACTTCTATAACTATATGGTATAAAATAGGTGTGCATCCTAAATTCCATGCCCTACAACAGTACAGCTCTGAGCTCTCTTAAACTTAATTTGTATCAAATTTCTTGGATAGTAAAATTTTGTCATGTTCCATTTAGGGCAAAACAAAAAAACTTCTATATGCAATACCCATCAAACCAGCTGAAACCTTGATGAACAAGATTGGCTATCAAGGACCATATACATCCATGTTCCAAAAAAGATCCTATACATCATCAATTCAGATTCTGATTGCTTCAATAAAAGTTTTCAAGTATCATGAGGCAAAAGCAATGCCCTTGTTTAGTATGATTTAATTGGGTTGAAGAAAAAAATATAATCTACACAATGTCATCAACCAAATCAGGCAGAGCACATCTATCGGTATCACTAATTATATAAAGTTATCATAATAATTTACGCATATCTTGCATCGCTACTGTCTAAGCACACATGGGGTGTTTAGGTGAGGTGAGTCCATGACGCCACAGACATACACAAGGTACAAATCTTCTAGAAGCGTGACAGATTTGCAAGCCAGTGGCTTAGGCGAGCGCTAGGAATTCCAAAATTATTTCTGTTTTAACCACTAGACCTTTAAGTAATTAACACTAAACTATAGTGGAGGAGGAGATATGGGGTACAAGAGAAACAATGGTATGTAAGAAACCTTGATGGTGTGTAAGTAACCTTGAGATGTAACCAAAACAGTCGAAAAGCATTTATAGTTGCACTAAAAATTAAACAAAATATAACTTGTGTCCCCTTGTCAGTATTTTTGCCAATTATAGGTATAGTTGACTAATCTAATGCCTGACACAACGCATAACACATGTGCAAAGCCATTCTACTCCAACAAAAAGTCTAAACTCCAGCAATAAATAGTGTGTAATTGAGCACATTCCGGTTCGAGTAGCAGGATATCATATCATATAAACCTTAACACATCAATAAGCCAGCCAAAACAATCTAAATAAGAGATAATCCGTTCATGACATTATATGCAAAGATTACACACAAGCCATACCCTTATCAAATAGCTTTGTATTTTCAGTTAGTTTAAGCACCAACACAGAAAGTAATCCGACCTTCGACAACTTTGTTCTGTCCCACCAAACCAATTTTAACAACTACCTCCTTCAAGCAAGTTAAAGAAAATAAATTTACCCCCAAATACACGTTTCTTTCCTATCAGTTTTATATGTCTCTGAATGAATTCCAAAATTCGACACAATAATTCAAATTCACGAAAAGACTCATTCAATTCAAACTCTAGATTTCCAAATTAGTGATCTTACCAGTAGCGAACAGCTTTACACATGGCACAACGCGTAGTGGTGGGGCAAAAGCAAACAGCACACTGGTACTGCGGTTTCAACGATGAACCCAATGAAGCACAACCGTAATTCGGAGACCGTGTCGAAACCGAAACCCTAGCTGAAGGTATCACATTAGCAGTGTAATAGTAAGTTTCTACCGCCTCAAACTCAACCCTATTCGAATCCTCAGAAGCCGAAACCAAAAGCTTCTCAACCTCCTCCCTCCTCGCCACCGACTGCCGCCACTTACGCCGGAGAACGAGCACGATCACCGGCAGAACCACCACCACGACGACGGCAACCACGGAGGGAAACCCTAGATCCCTTTTAACAAGCATTTACACAAGATGATGATATTGATGATGATCATGCATACGGAAGAATAACAGTGGAACTTTAATTCGACAACAATCATAGATGGATGGATTAGATTTCTCAATTTCAAGGCAACTTCTCATACAGTGTGATCAGATGAGAATGTAAAAGATCGAATGTGCTACTTTTTCGGCAAAACTGATGCTTGCGGTGGGGATTGCGAATCATATACGAAGATTTAGAGGTTGGTGATTCTACAAGTGAGTTCTTGGTAGTTTCAGAGAAGATTTGCAGATCGAGATTGTAGGGGTTGAGAATATTATTGGTAGGTTAAAACAAGAAAGAAACGAATTTTTTTAGACTAGAAAGTACACAAAAGGATTCTTATTTTTACCAAGAGTAAATTATAAAAAGAGTTAGCTTAGTTTATATACATGGGAAGGTTATATACATGGGAAGGTTGCTATACAAATTGTAAAAAACATGCGAAGCATACGAAGTTATCAGGGGTGATATGTGTCTTTTGAAAGAGGGGTTATTCCGTCAGCGTTACAATTACGCATATAAGGTGGATAATTGCGCAAGTTATATTCATTATTACGCAAGTTGTAATTATTACGCAAGTTCAAATTATCAAGTTATAAATAACAATTACGCAAGTTATAGTTATAATTACGCAAGTTATATGATATTACACAAGGTATATGATATTACACAAGTTGTTTTCATAATTACACAATTATAATCACGTAAGTTATACTATACTCAAATAAAAGAGAATAAAATGCTCGATTTTATGGTGTAATTTTAAAAAATAATAATATTGTATAAAAAAGTTATATGTGCTTAAAAAATTTGAGGGAATTTAAAAAAAGTCAATAATTGTAGAATATTTCCAAATGTACCCCTCTAATTCTTTCCTTGTGTGATTACTCACATCTTTAATCTGAACCCTTGATTCCCTAGATTAATGGTTGTTATCACTTCGTACACTTCGCACAAATTCATCACTTTATACTGTAAACTTTTACTATATATTTGATCTTTGGTCTTTGAAACTTTCATCAAACAACTTTTATCTTTAATTTTTGTAATAGTTATATCTTTAATGTTTGTAATGGTGTTGATCATTTAAACTAACTTGCACTAGATTTTTTGGCTAAATCTATTCACATGCAATCACGAGGGCAATTCGTAAAATTCATACAACATAATCTTCCTCTCTTCTTAATGTAAACATACAATATACTATTAATGTATATAAGAAAACTCCAAATCGGGGCTCGTAATGTGACCGATATCTTCCTATCTTCCCTTCCGCATGATGTCCATCTTTCTCTACTCTAGACCAAAAATTAGCCATTAGGGCTCTTACCTGCTCCACCAAGAACGATTGATCTTCATATCTCGATTAGGAATGAATAAGATGATGTTTTATTGGTGTGGTAAACAAGCGACGATCAAAACTTCGTGGACATTACACAATCCAGGTTAGGATTGTGCAATGGGTCGAAACTGGACCGAACCGAAGTTACCCAACCATGAACCGAATCTGATTAGAGGTATAATATAGGAACTGGGAACAAGACCATTAATTGATAGGTCGGTCTGGAATGTACCAAATTTCAAGGGTCGGTTCAGCAGGATATCATAGGTTGGACCGAATAAGATAACAACCTCATTCTTTTCTTATTAATCCCCTATGTCGGTGGAATTTTTTTTTTTTTTTGATATTATATATTATATATTAGATATATATTGGGTTTTTTTTGCTTTTCTTTTTTTTTTTTGATATTATATATTATATATACATATTAAAAACTTAGATCGGTAGCTACAATATCTTTTTTTTATATTTATATTGTCGTTTTCTTATAAGTTAACTATTATATGCTACAAATTAAAACCGTAGTTTAAGATTGGTCCAATGGTTTCTAAGATTCTTTTTTTTAATTCTACCCGTGTTCAAGCCTTCTACTACACTGTTTATTTCTATTTATTTTTACAATGATAATTTGGCTGTCTACGCATCACTTACTTTTAGCATTAAATTTTATTTCTATTTATTTTTATAATGATAATTGGCTGTCTACGCATCACATACTTTTAGCATTAAATTTTCTGCAAGTTTAACTTTCAAAGAAAAAATTGAATTATATATAATATTTAACAAAATATGTTTTTAAATGTTAAATCAGGACATGTGACCGTTTTACACGGTTTTAGATTTTACTTAAACAATTTTTTAAGGTTCGCTTTCGTATTTTTAATGTTACAACGATTTTTTTACGAAATACTTTTTATTTACGTATCGACATTCAAAAACAAGCCGCCGCAACGCGCGGCATATCCTACTAGTTAGTTTCATTCTTCCATGAAATTTACTAAACAATTTATGTCTGAAAGCAAAATGATTTTAGTAAAACTTAAAAGTCCAATAAAAAAACCTCTAATCATAGCCCAACACCATACATATATAAATGAAACCACAATGTTTTCAAAGCTTAAATCTTCAAAGACCTCCAAACATGCTTTCAAAGCTTCCATCTCCAAAATCTTTCACTAATTCACTCGTCAATCATCACCGATCCTTTATAAATATCTAAACAAAAGGAATGATTACAAACTTAAAACGTATCATCAAAATTTCAATTATATAGCAATTCAAGGTAAAAAAGTTAAACTAACTGTTTGCAAGTTCTTCAAGTTTCTCAAAATCATCATTTTCTTTGATTTCTTTGCTTGATTTGCGAATATAATCTTGCATACAAATCAACGCTTAAACCAGAGGAGGGAATAACGAACTTATATACGAGTCCAATACCCGTCTCCCTCTACTAAAAGCGGACTTCGATGCTGCCGTTGAAGCCGGTATAGATAAAATATCTAAAGAAACATAAAAAAATAACATGAAGTAATTAATTTAATAAACATGTAAAAAATTATTCTAATACATTTAACCATATTGGAAAGAGTCGAATAACAAACCGAATTTATCTTCCACCATGTTAAAATATCAAAGTTGATAGTACTCTCTTCAATGCCATCTTTCAGATATTTTTCCGGTTCAATTTTTATTACCAAAAAAAGACCTCCACCACCCTATATTGTTGAAAAGCATCAAGAAACGAATTTTCATCGCCCCGATAATGTTCAAATTTGTTTTTGTGCTTTAGAGGGGTCACTTTAACCCGTTCCATATAAACGCTCATACTCTTTAACCAACAACTACATCTCATCTTTTACATCATCAACTAATGTATCAACCATCTTTTTAAACTCCTCATTTGTAAACTTTTTTGTCTTTCATTTGACTTGCTCTTGCTTGATCAACATACATGTTCTCTCATAAGAAAATTGTATACTTTTTTATTCGAGGATCCAAGATGACAACAAATTCAAACATGTTTTTCTTATCTTCATCTCCAAAATATTTATCATACTTACTTAGTTTTCATTAGTGCCATCATCTCATCTCCATAAAAATGAACATTTGCTCTTTTTCTTTTACCAATCGGTTTAGGTTATCAACCAAATCCATAACCTCTAAAAAGAACTGTTACGGTATTGCATATGTGGAACCTAATCAGCTTTATCCGGAATTTTACCCAAATCATTTCGGTAACTTTTATTCTTCCGTTCATATAACTCACCATACACAACAACTTTCCCTAACATTTCACACATGCTATTCTATCTAGTGGAAAGATCAAAAGATAACAAAACTTTGGAGTCTATATTTTTTTAACAACACAAGCTTTAAAATTTTAGAACATAGGGGATGATCCTTAATACATCTAACCACGTTTCAAACATGGTTGATTATTTACATCTTATGCTTTTAGCCTATTTTTGACAACTAAAATTAGTGATATGAGCTAAGCACCTTACATGAAGATACATACCATCACGTAACAAATTAGGCAACCTAGTCCTCAACTGTGATTTTGCAACATTGTTTGATGATCCATTGTGATTATCATTACATGTTCTATCCCTCATTCATGCAAGCACAATTCAATAGCCCCTGCTATAGCATCACCCATGTGATTAAAATTGGCCTAAACTTAAAGATCCTCTATGATATGCCCATCGTCATCAATGAAGTGTGCGGTTATTACCATGTAATTAAATTGTTGCTTTGACATCCACGTACCCCGCAACTAGACAAACCCTTTGTTTACTTTTCATAACATAAGCTTTTAATTTGTTCTTTTATTCCAAATAATACTCTTTAATGTCACGAGTAATTATAAAATGTGAGGGAATATTAAATGAGGGTCGAGTCGCTTCCATATATTCCGGAGATCCTTCATGTTCAACAAATGCAAATATAAGTTTGTTGGCAAATATCTTAACCGAAGCTTTTCTAACTCCTTGTAGATCGAACTTCCATGATTTTAAAGTACCAATACCACTACTTCACCTCTCACCTGAATCATATTTATTCAAAATCAATGTTTCTTGATCTTCAAGCTTAGTAGGATTTTAGTTACACCTTTTAAGTTGTTACCCATTAAGGATGTGCTATTCGTTGCACTTTGTGCATATATTAGCCTACCACAATAGTTGCATTTACCTTTATTTTTCCCATCGTCTACTTCAAAATGGTTCCAAACATGAGAGGCATGTTTTTTTGTTGCTTTTAATCTTAGGTTGCCTCATCTTCCTCATTTGAGATGTGTCATGAATCCATATCCATCTACAAAAAGAACAAAATAAAAAATATGACTAAACTTCCATTCCAAAATATAAAAAAAGTTATAAATAGTTATGAAAGAGATTACTACCCACGAACATTATGATAAAGATTCATATATAAAAGATTCAAACTCATGCTTATATTCATGATTATGAATCAAAAAAAAATTATGCATTACTACCCATGAATAAGTAAAAATAACTCTTCTAGATTTTTAAAGCATAATGAAGTAAATGAAAGTATTTGCACATTGATAGTGGAAATCTACTACAATCCAAAAAACTCAAACACATTTAAATGGGGTATGCACATGCAAGCATAATGAATGTATGTGAACATCATTATCAAAACAGAGAACCGACACAAACCAGCATGCTAAATTGGTAAAATCGATAGAAGTTAGAACTTAAAACCCACCTTGTTCACCTGAATGATGATGATAACCGGATATGATAATCAATCCTTGCACAACCGTTGTAAACCCACGTACAACATGAACTTCTACGGTAGAGAGGACAACAACTTTTGAGTTTCTAGAATCTTAGTCGTTTGCCTTGCCTCCACTAATATATTTTTAAGGTTTTTTTATAAAACCACTTTAAATGGGTTTGGACAGAAACTGAGTAAGATCCTACGGGTAAGAAAAAAACTGTGGTGAATATAGAAGAAATGAAAAAAAGTGTAAACATTCTTCCTTATGTGAGAATGTAGTATCCAAGTTTCTGGTAGTCCAACTTGATCATTTTTTGCTATGTTCCAAATACTTGCCACGGCATGCTTTGCATGGAATGCCAATAAGTTCCATCTCCTACATGTGCAAGTTCTTTCGTTGACATCCACCACACATTAATCACCAAAGGACCAGCAACCTGATATTGTTCCCATCCATTTCAAATCACATTGTACTTTGTAGCATCCTTTTAATTAACTTAAACAATGTAGTTGTAAGGCCCCGTTCTCGGAACGCTTACAATTGGTCAATCATCACATAAAACACTTAAAACACATCATTTTACAGCGGAAATATATCTTTTCATTAGTAAATTATATTGTGTCAAATCATCACATTGTTTCGTTTAAATCTCAAAAATTGTATTAATACAATATCATCTAAAAACTATGGATGCCAGACTCGGATCATCCCCAGTAGCTTATGCATCCATGCCTGCACCTCCTCAACATCAACAATTACCTGCCAACTCATATGCATACAAAAGTCAGCGATGCTGAGTGAGTTCTAGTTTATAATAAAATACATTGTTTTCGTATAAACATATCCTTTACTTTTATACGTGATCATACATCATACATAAATCTTGATAATAATTATTTATTATCTTTCATCATCGTTCATAATCTTTCATTTTCGTACTTTCAAACATTAACATCATTCATCTTTATATAGATCCTGCCATATGCTAAACCCCCACGTCATGCAAAAGCTGGTACTGTGCTGGGTTTTATACATAAACCCCCACGTCATGCCAAAGCTGACACAGTACTGGGGTAAGCGGTAAGGATCCCATCACATCTTGGTCAATCTCAAGGATTGGACCCCTGTGCGCATCATCAAGGGTTAGCTAAACCACACACAATTGAGCAAACAACTACCTCATTGAGTTGTGAACCTCCATCATTTTGCTTCCAAGACTTTCATTCATTCATTACGTTCCACTTTTCATTATCGTTATCTTTCACTTTCATTACATAATACTTTACGTACATATACATATCATGCCATGTAAAGTCACATCATAATACATAACATGAAATAATATAATTCTTAACAGCAGCCCACAAGTAGATAAAACATTAGAAACATTAAAACAAGCATAAATTTCCATTAAACATAAGTACTTAGCACTTAAATTCTATTCCCGAAATTTCAAAATAAACCTAAGTGTTTACAGCGTATGAATAAGGTATACTTCCTTATGTGAGAATGTAGTATCCAAGTTTCTGGTAGTCCAACTTAATCATTTTTTGCCATGTTCCAAATACTTGCCACTACATGCTTTGCATGGAATGCCAATAAGTTCCATCTCCTACATGTGCAAGTTCTTTCGTTGACATCCACTACACATTAATCACCAAAGGTCCAGCAACCTGATATTGTTCCCATCCATTTCAAATCACATTGTACTTTGTAGCATCCTTTTAATTGACTTAAACAATGTAGTTGTAAGGCCCCGTTCTCGAAACGCTTACAATTGGTCAATCATCGCATAAAACACTTAAAACACATCATTTTACAGCGGAAATATATCTTTTCATTAGTAAATTATATTGTATCAAATCATCACATCGTTTCGTTTACATCTAAAAAATTGTATTAATACAATATCATTCTAAAAAATATGGATGCCAGACTCAGATCATCCCCAGTAGCTTATGCATCCATGCCTGCACCTCCTTAGCATCAACAATTACCTGCCAACTCATATGCATACAAAAGTCAGAGACGCTGAGTGAGTTCTAGTTTATAACAAAAGACATTGTTTTCGTATAAACATATACTTTACTTTCATACGTGATCATACATCATAAATACATCTTGATAATAATTATTTATTATCTTTCATCATCGTTCATAATCATTTGTTTTCGTACTTTCATTCGTTAACATCATTCATCTTTATATAGATCCTGCCATATGCTAAACCCCCACGTCATGCAAAAGTTGGTACTGTGCTGGGGTTTATACATAAACCCCCACGTCATGCCAAAGCTAACACAGTACCGGGGTAAGCGGCAAGGATCTCATCACATCTTGGTCAATCTCAAGGATTGGACCCCTGTACGCATCATCAAGGGTTAGCTAAACCACACACAGTTGAGCAAACAACTACCTTATTGAGTTGTGAACCTCCATCATTTTGCTTGCAAGACTTTCATTCATTTATTACGTTCCACTTTTCATTATCGTTATCTTTCACTTTCATTACATAATACTTTACGTACATATACATATCATGCCACGTAAAGTCACATCATAATACATAACATGAAATTATATAATTCATAACAACAGCCCACAAGCGGATAAAACATTAGAAACATTAAAACAAGCATAAACTTCCATTAAACATAAGTACTTAGCACTTAAATTCTATTCCCAAAATTTCAGAATAAACCTAAGTGTTTACAGCGTATGAATAAGGTATACAGCGGATGACTTAAGTACTCAGTGCCCACAACGGACAACCAAAGTCCACAGCAGATAGCCAAAGTTCACAGCGGACAACCAAAGTCCACAACAGATGAACTAAACACCCAAGTGTCCACAACGGACAACCAAAGTCCACAGCGGATGACCAAAATCCTCGACGGATGAACTAAACACCCAAGTGTCCACAGCGGACATCTAAAGTCCACAGAGGATGACCAAAATCCACAGCGAAAGAACTAAACACTAAGTGTGTTCACAGCGGATGACTAAAGTCCACAGCGGATGACTAAAATCCACAACGGGTGACTAAAATCCATAGCGGTCATGCATTGTCGACAACGGACAGTCTAAATACTTAAAGTGTCCACAGTGAACATTCTAACAATGTTCAAGTGTCCACAGCTGACAGTTAGTGTCCACAGCGGACAACATGTTCAACACTTACGATCCAACTTATGCAGTTTCTAGTTTTATACATCATCTTAAATGTATTCTTAGCATAGATTTACCATATTCGCACTTAGTACACTCATTTATCATCACAAAAATCATGGAAACACATGCAATATTCGTATAAAGTTATCATTTTCATGAAAAACATAATTTTTGTTTAAGAAACATCTTTGTAATACACATATCAGCCCCAAACAAGTAGAAAACAAGTAATTGAGGGGATCTAGAACTCACCTTAAGCAGCTTTCGAGCAGAACACAACAACCTGAGAGAAACCTGGAGTTCTAACACCTAAACACACGAAAACAAGCAAGTAAACACATAGAAACATATAGAAATCGGTCCAGAAGCTTGAACCCGACTTAGATCTAAGAAGAAATCACCTTAAAACCGTACCTTTGAAGAATTCTTCCACTTTCTCTCTCTAGAACTGGATGGGAGCTTCTTTCTCTCACTCTAGCCGTAAGTTGAGTGCATAGGAGAGAAAGTATGGGCGGCTATTTTCTTTTTAAACCCCATTATGGGTCGGCTTGGCCCTTGCACACTTTTAACCCTTGCTTTTTAAAATAATAACTCGTTTGCTCCTTTTACTTTTCTTTTCTTTTCTTTTTCTGAAATTTCCGGATGTTACAGTAGTTGCATTATGTGTTAGTGGGTCATTACTTATGTTGATCACTTGCAAGGCATTCACAATCCTTTTGATTAGATATTATCTTATAAACTCTAAGGCTGTAAGTATAGGCTTGTCTCTACCATCTAATATCGTAGGTATCATGACCTCACACATGTTGTTTAACAACACATCATAGTAAGCCCTTCCTGTGCACATCAAACGACAAGGATATTAGATAAAATACATAACTTTACACTTATTAGAAGAAGATATTCATTACCAGAAAAATAACATCTTGTCTAGTGTTGAGGTGGGATCTTTGAAAGCCATATATGTGCATTAATAGTGATTCTTCTTAGCTCATTCATATGCAGCTTAAAGTCTGTTGCTGTTGTGTATGTTGTAAGCCATAACATATCTTTAAAAAATCTTCCCTTAGACTCCGTTGATCTCGTCTGAGATTTATCCGCTTGATTTATTTGGGTGAAACACCAAATAATTTTGATCTTCATGACTCTTAGACAATCCAAGTTTGATTTCAAGTACTCTACAGAAATTGCTTGGAGAATTCCCTAATATAATTACCAGTACCTTAGCTTAAAATCTAGGTGAAATTTGAATTAACAAAAGTTAAAATAAACTTTTACTAACTTTCTGTCTGTCATTAGCAAATGTAAAGTTTGAATAACAAGTCCAAGAACTTATGTTCTCTGCTTCAACTATGGCATAAGATAGATGGTAGATACCATTATTGTTGTCAATACTCACAGCCTTAAGAATTTGACCCGATTATTGACCTTTCATAAAAGCACCATTAAATACTAGAAAATCTCTACTAATTGCTCTAAACCCATTTTAAAGGAACCTAAGCATATGTATACCCTCTTAAACTTTTGGTTTTTAGATTTTGGATCGGACATTGGTTCAACCTTTTTTTTCACTATAGTTCCAAGTTTTATTTTAACAGTTTTCCAACGTAATCCCTCCGTAAACCGTACTCTAAACTATAATCACCATGAAGTTGTACTGTGGCTTTATTTTTTTGCCCTAAATGCTTTCATTTCTGATACGCCTACCTCGAATTCCCTTTAAAGTTGCTCCTGAACTGACTTCATAAGAATGCTTAGGTTTTCTTCCACTTGATCCATGAGCTGTTCAGCTTACAAAGTTGAAGTACAAGCCCTAATGTTATGACTTTGAATACATTTGTGTTCTTTAATAAATGTTTTAACAATCTAAGAATCTGAACTCTTATATGTTGATACCACAAAACCCAAGGACACAAGTATTGTAACGGGTTTATCATTTTCCCCCTTCCACCTTTATTTTTTTTGTTTTGTCCGTTTACGTGCAATTAGAGTTTCAGTCTTCTTTTGATTTTTAGCTAGTACACCATTGTGACATCCGGTAATTTTCCGTTACCAAACTCCGTTTGTTCCGTTAACTCTTGCATACACGTGTCGGGAGCACACACTAGTTGTCGTTGAACGTTGGTGACATAATAATAATTAATAATGTTAAACAATAATTTCTATGTTGATTATTAGTTGTGATTATGTGATTTAAATGTTTATTGTGAATTTTATCGCGTAACGTGGAAACGTGTGTATTTAATTCGTGGATTGTGTGACTAGTAAAGATAAAGCATATAATTGTTATTACTAGTTCATGTGTTTATTATTTTGGTTAAAAACATCTTAAAAGGGTGTTAAAAGCTTAATTTTATAAAATTACAAATTATAAGGGTTAAAAGGGTAATTATGAGTAATTAAAATAAAAAAAACCCAACCCTAGCCCCCCACACCATTCTCGGCCGCGATCATCACCTCCACACACACACACCTGCGAATTCAACCTAGAACAAGCAATTGTGCTTCGGTTTTGGTCGATTCCAAGAACTACAACACGTTAGAGGTTTCAATTCTCATCCATTACGTGATTAAAGGTTAGTTTCTTTGTGGTTTTCATGGATTTTTAGTCTTGGCCGAACCCTAGTTCGAAACCTGCAATTGAAGGTCGATTCTTGTTTGTTTGGTGATGTTAATATGTTAGTTGGATTGTATATATGCTAGTTAATGTTGATTATGCAAGAAAGTTTGGATTTTGGTTGTTTGTTCACATGATCATCTTTGGCCGAGAGGTTGAGGTGATTTTGGATCAAATTGGATGTTGAATGTTGGTTGTTTGATGTTGTAATGATGCTAGTTAGGTTGTATGCATATTGGTTAACGTCGATTTTGCAAGAAAGCTTCGATTTTGATTTATAGTTCATAGGTTACTAATAATAGTAACTTTATTTTGCATGAATTGATGATTGGATGATGTATGATTGTTATGGATGTGTTTGTGATGATGATTAGATGCTAAGTTGATGTTATGAACAATTGAAAATCAAGAAGATGTGTTATAGTTCATACATTGCTAAAAATAGTAACTTTTGGTGTTGAAGGTTGATGAATCATGATGATTAAGTGTTGTTGATCATGTTTAGATGTTGTCATGGACTTGAATTGGTATATAATTGATGAATTCATGAATGTAGTGTGAGTTTGATGAATTTGGGATGAACTTTCCCAAAAGGGAAACTTTAATTGTGCAAATCCTTGAATTGGATGATTTGAGCATGTTTGGGATATTAGGACCATGCTAGTGTGTTCATGGATGGTTTCTAAGGTGATTAAATGTGTTGTTTAGGTTATATGAATGTTGATTTGGTTTGTTACCTGTTTTGGCCTGTTGTGATTCGCATGACTTGTATGACAATTGGTTGTATGATGATCTAGGTAGTACATGTGGTTAATGATGTGCTATATGTAATCAAGTTGTATGTTGATCATGTATGACATACTGTTGTGTTAGTATTAACGAATTATCACCTATAATGTCACCAACGGGTCAAACGGGTCAACTGGGTCAAATGTGTCTTGTCTTTCTAAAACCTTGAGTTCCTTGGTTTGTAGAACACTTAGGGTTTCATGTTGATTTTGTGTACACGTGCTTATGTACTCTTGTATTCTAGGTGACCTTTGAAGGTTGTCTTTCCCTCTTTCTTTCAAGTTAAGCTCTAAGTTAATTCTTGCGCGTATCAGGTGAGTTCTTGCCCCACTCATTTTACATCATCTCTTTTGGGGAGATAGCATACTGTTGATCACAAACGCTTTTATTTATGAGTGTGTATAATATTGATATAGTGTTGATTACCATGGAAAGTCCTCACACTTTCGGATTGTTAATATTGAATAGCGGGGAAATTTTGGGTAGTACTACTGGGTCTGACGAGCCCCACCTGTGCGACTCGAGGTCAAACGGGTGCAATTTTGTCCTAACACATATTCGTCACGACCTGGTAAGTCGTGACGGGAGGCAACAAACGTAACACAGTCAGCTTCGATCGCGAAATCACTATGATTAATATTTTTATGTTAATAGACTAGCTATCTATTGCAATACACTACTTATGCTCTGGAAACTGTTGATTGGTTTATATTTTAACGCAAACTCTTGAACTCACCAACCATGTGTTGACTTGTTTAGTATGCTATTCTCAGGTTAAGGTTGCCAGTTGCCTAGGAGCACGCACACCAGCATCGTTGAGTTGTCTACATTGTTTGTTTACACATTTGGGTTTATTTTCCTATTAAACATTTGTGTTTGGGGCGCGTATGTTTTGCGCATTCTCTTTACATATTACTTGTTTTGGGTTTTCTGTTTTAAAAACGCTTCCGCAGTATTTTAAACGCTTCCGCAGTATTTTAAACGTTAACTCTGGTTTTGGTTTATTAATCATATAGAGTCGTTCTTGGTAACTAATGACTGAGATACTGGTATGTCACGCGCCACGCGGTAAAACCCCGCTCGCGGATTTTGAGGGTGTGACAGATAGTCGTTCTTGGTAACTAATGACTGATCCTGGTATGTCACGCGCCTCGCGGTAAAACCCCGCTCGTGATTTTGAGGGTGTGACAGATTGGTATCAGAGTCATTGGTTATAGGGAACTAGGTTGCATACACACACTAGACTATAACCGCACAGTTGTTAGTTACTTATCGCTTACTCTCCTTACTGTATACTCATTGGCATACGCAACACGTACTTCGCAGCATGGCATCGTCGTCCAGAAATTTAGGCAAGAGACCTGCACGATCTGATTCACCTCCTACTTCTCCCGTACCGGATAGGGGATTTAACTGGCCACGACATCCTTATCCTCCTAGCGAGATAGACTGGGATCAGCCTTTCATACCTCCTGAGCTCGATCCTCCACGTAACTGGGATTTCTACCCCACTTACATAAACCGTATGGCTTATAGAGAACGCGTACCACCAGTAGCACCTACACGACCTAGGACTAGGTCATCAACCGCCTCTACTTTGCCTACACTTCCTACTTTGAGCATCCCTCTGGAGCAGGCATTTGCAGCCCTAGTAGCCACACTGGACACAGAGCGACATCGGATTAGAGGACTCACTGATGAGAACTCTGCATTACGATCTGAGATGCGTCAGCTGCGTTTCCAGGTAGATACGCTTCAGGAGCGACTTTCGATGGCCATTGGTGGACATCATACTCTGGCAGGCAACGTGGTAGCACTTAGTGAGCGCATGGACGCACAGGATCACCATAATATGGAGATCGATAATAGGTTTGCTGAGTTAGAGGCACAGCTAGCAGCACTCCAGATTGCTGAAGCTCCTGCACCTTTGGTGGACCCTGATGAGGAAGACCCAGAAGAAGAACCCGAGGAAGCCCCCGAAGAAGAACCAGTTGAGATGGATGAGGACAGTGACGGATCTGACGTACTGGACTGATCCTACCTTTTAAATGACTTAGACTATGTAGTGTTTCTTTTCTTTGAAACCTATGTGGGAAGGGTTGTTTCCCACCCAACCGACAAACTTAAATTTTGACATTGATGGAATATTTTGTGATTCAATTGCAAATTATTTATCTTTGATTATTATTTTTGTTATAAATGTTGTGGTTGTGGCGAATGCATTATTTCTTATTGTTTACTGTACCTTGATGAGATTAATGTGTTGGATGTTACTCATTATTGTAATTGTGAATTTTAAAGTGAAATATGGACGCACGTGGACGAGGACGTGGGCGTGGTCGTGGACGTGGCGCCGGAGGCCGTGGAGCCGGAGCCATAAACATGACGCCTGCGGAATTGGCGGCATTAATTAATGAACATGTTCAGGCGGCAGTGGCTGCTGCCCAACCGGGACAACCAGCAGGTAAATGATAACAAGAGGTTAAACTGATTATCCTAGTTATTTGTCTAGGATATCTGACTAATGTTTGGGTTGTCAAAACAGGACCACCACCATGTACCTACAAGTCCTTCATGGACTGTAAACCCCATACCTACAGCGGGACGGAAGGAGCTGTAGGGCTTGTAAGGTGGTTTGAGAAGACAGAGTCTGTCTTGCGAAATGCAACTGCCCGCCTGCTGATCAGGTGAAGTATGCCACCGGGACATTGGAAGGCGCAGCACTTTCCTGGTGGAATGCTCAGGTACAAATGCTGGGTCAAGCCATGGCCAATGAACTACCTTGGGATGAATTCAAAGAAATCATGACTGAAGAATATTGCCCCCGGAATGAAGTGCAGAAACTGGAGATTGAGTTCTGGCAACTCAAAATGCAAGGCTCAGAAATTGAAGCCTACACAACTCGTACTCATGAGTTAGCCACTTTATGCCCAGGGATGGTGAATGAAATGCACAAGAGGGTGGAGCATTATATACGGGGATTGGTGCCTGAAATTCAAAGTATGGTAACTGCTTCTAACCCCACTACCATACAACAAGCAATCCGAACAGCCCACAGGCTGACTGACCAGGCAGTTGAGCAAGGTCGGTTACCTAAACGGGGTGCGGTGGCAAGCGTGCCCGACCAGAAACGCAAGTGGGATGGTTCAAGCAACAAGGGATCGTCATCCAGTAGCCAATCTCAACCTCAACAACAGCAGCAAATCAGCAACAGCAACGGAAGTTTGATAACAACCGAAGCTTCAACCAGGCGCACTCAAATCAAGGACCCGGCGGGTATGGTGGAAGACTGCCGAAGTGCAACCGGTGTAACTACCACCATGTGGGTCGGTGTGATAACTTCAAGTGTCAACGTTGTGGGAAGATTGGTCACGCAGCCAAAGACTGTCGGGGTGAACTGATGAGAAAGCCACAACAATCACAAGAAACTCCGAAAGGTTGTTTTGAATGCGGGAAAGAAGGCCATTACAAACGCAACTGTCCCCAGCTTAAGAGGAATGGTAATGGTAACAACAACAATGGGAACAACAACAATAATAACAATGGCAACAACAATAACAACAACAATGGTAATGGCAACAACAATGGTGGAAACAATAATGGAGCCAAAGGAAGAGCCTTCGTCATTGGCTCAGGTGAGGCTCTAAACGATCCTACAACAGTAACTGGTAAATTTTCGGTTAATGGTTGTTTTGCTACTGTATTATTCGATACCGGAGCCGATAGAAGTTTCGTGTCCACTAGGTTCTGTAGTCTTTTAAGTGATATGCCCTCAGCCTTAGAATCTAAATACACCGTAGAGTTAGCTGACGGCACACAGATTCACGTAACGCATATTCTTAGAGACTGCAAGATAGAGCTTGCTGGTCATATATTCACCATAGATCTCATGCCTGTTACACTAGGAAGTTTCGATGTGGTAGTAGGCATGGATTGGCTTTCCGATAAACAAGCAGAAGTCATATGCCACGAGAAGATCATACGGATTCCCCTTGGTGAAGAAGTCCTTACGGTCAGAGGTGATAGGAGTGGTGCGGTGATAGGCATCATCTCGTTTATGAAGGCACAAAAGTTGTTACGAAAGGGTCGACTAGCCATATTAGCACTCGTCACAGATAAACAGACTGAGGAAAAGAAGATAGAGGATATCCCCGTAGTTCGTGAGTTTCTCGAGGTGTTTCCGGAAGACCTTCCTGGATTACCGCCTCATCGTCAAGTTGAATTCCAGATTGAGTTGACTCCAGGAGCCGCTCCAATTGCGAGAGCACCGTACCGATTAGCTCCGAACGAACTGCAGGAATTATCCGCTCAACTACAAGAGTTGTTGGATAAAGGGTTCATCCGACCGAGTTCGTCGCCCTGGGGAGCGCCAGTTCTATTTGTGAAGAAGAAGGATGGTACATTTCGAATGTGCATTGACTATAGGGAACTGAACAAGGTTACTATCAAGAATAGATATCCCTTACCTCGTATCGATGATTTGTTTGATCAACTGCAAGGATCAAGCTATTACTCTAAGATTGATCTGAGGTCTGGGTATCATCAGCTGAGAGTTCGAGAAGAGGACATCTCGAAGACTGCTTTCCGTACACGATATGGTCACTATGAATTTTTGGTCATGCCATTTGGGTTGACGAATGCACCAGCAGTATTCATGGACCTCATGAATCGCGTGTGCAAACCCTATCTTGATCAGTTTGTTATCGTCTTTATTGATGACATACTGATATACTCAAGGACCGAGGAAGAACATGAGAAGCACTTACGTTTAATCTTGGAATTACTTAGAAAGGAACAACTGTACGCAAAGTTTTCTAAGTGTGATTTCTGGATACGTGAGGTACAATTCTTGGGTCATATTGTCAACGAGAAGGGAATACATGTTGATCCTGCTAAGATAGAAGCGATAAAGAATTGGTCTATTCCTAAGACACCGAGTGAGATACGACAATTCCTTGGATTAGCGGGATATTATCGACGATTCATTGAAGGATTCTCTAAGATTGCACAACCTCTCACAGCCTTGACTCACAAGGGAACGACGTACAAATGGGGTGAGAGTCAGGAATCTGCTTTTCAGTTGCTGAAGCATAAATTGTGTAGCGCACCAATATTAGCGTTACCGGATGGTAGTGACGACTTCGTAGTCTACTGCGATGCGTCTATTCAAGGACTTGGATGCGTCCTGATGCAGCGGGATAAAGTGATAGCTTACGCCTCTAGACAATTGAAGATTCATGAGAAGAACTATACCACCCATGACTTGGAACTGGGTGCGGTAGTTTTTGCCTTAAAATCTGGAGACATTACTTGTACGGTACCAAATGCACCATCTACACCGATCACAAGAGTCTTCAGCACATCTTTGAGCAAAAGGAGTTGAACATGAGGCAAAGACGCTGGGTGGAATTGTTAAACGACTATGATTGTGCTATTAAGTACCACCCAGGGAAAGCAAATGTAGTTGCTGATGCGCTGAGTAGAAAAGAGACTGCTAAACCTCGACGTGTGCGAGCTCTACAACTAACGATTAGTACGCAATTACCTGAACAAATCCGTGATGCTCAAACTGAAGCTCTGAAGGTAGAAAATATGAGTTTAGAAGGGTTGCGAGGAATGGAAAAGCAATTGGAAGTAAAAGCGGATGGAATTCGTTATTTCATGGACAGATTATGGGTACCTCTACATGGAAATCTGAGAGATTTGGTCATGAGTGAGGCTCATAAGTCCAAGTATTCTATACATCCTGGATCTGACAAGATGTACCACGATTTGAAGGCGCACTATTGGTGGCCTAACATGAAAGCAGATGTAGCTACTTATGTGAGTAAGTGTCTGACCTGCTCGAAGGTGAAAGTGGAGTATCAGAAACCATCTGGTTTACTACAACAACCCGAGATCCCTATGTGGAAGTGGGATCAAATATCAATGGATTTTATTACTAAGTTACCTCGCACTTCTACGGGTTGTGATACAATATGGGTTATCGTGGACCGATTGACAAAATCTGCTCATTTCCTAGCAATAAAGGAAACTGATAAGATGGAGAAATTAACTCGACTCTATTTGAAGGAGATCGTTTCGAGGCATGGAGTACCGATCTCAATTATTTCTGATCGCGATTCTCGTTTCACATCACACTTCTGGCAGTCGTTGCAGAAAGCTTTAGGTACGCGATTGGATATGAGTACTGCTTATCATCCACAGACTGATGGTCAAAGCGAGCGTACTATACAGACTTTGGAGGACATGTTACGTGCTTGTGTGATTGACTTCGGGAATAACTGGGAAGTTCACCTACCATTGGTGGAATTTTCTTACAACAACAGTTATCACACTAGTATAAAGGCAGCACCTTTTGAAGCTTTATATGGGAGAAAGTGTAGATCACCAGTTTGCTGGGCTGAAATTGGTGATAGTCAATTAACGGGTCCCGAGTTAGTACACGAGACAACTGAGAAGATTGTTCAGATAAGAAACCGCATGGCCGCAGCGCGAGACAGACAGAAAAGCTATGCTGACAAACGACGAAAACCTTTGGAATTTCAGACAGGTGACAAAGTTTTATTAAAAGTCTCACCGTGGAAAGGCGTAGTTCGGTTTGGTAAGCGAGGAAAGCTAAATCCGAGATACGTTGGACCATTTGAGATAGTGGAAAGAATTGGTCCAGTGGCTTATCGACTAGCCTTACCTGATTCATTGAGTGGAATCCATGATGTATTCCATGTTTCAAATCTAAAGAAATGTTTAACGGATGAAACAATGGTCGTACCACTGGAAGAAGTTCAAGTAGATGAACAATTACGTTTTATTGAGGAACCGGTCGAAGTGATGGATCGTGAGGTGAAAACGCTTAAGCAAAGCAAGATACCCATTGTCAAAGTTCGTTGGAACTCGAGACGTGGACCAGAATTCACGTGGGAACGTGAAGACCAAATGAAGCTTAAGTATCCTCAGCTATTCGAAAGGATGATGCCAGCCGGCGAAGGTATTGATTAAATTTCGGGACGAAATTTCTTTCAACATGGGGATGATGTGACAACTCATCCAAAACTCACACGATTTCGATTTCCTTGTGCCAATGCAGTAGACCAGTGATGGAACACTCACCATGTAACGCAATTTTCGGGACGAAAATTCTTTCAACATGGGGATAATGTGACATCCGGTAATTTTCCGTTACCAAACTCCGTTTGTTCCGTTAACTCTTGCATACACGTGTCGGGAGCACACACTAGTTGTCGTTGAACGTTGGTGACATAATAATAATTAATAATGTTAAACAATAATTTCTATGTTGATTATTAGTTGTGATTATGTGATTTAAATGTTTATTGTGAATTTTATCGCGTAACGTGAAAACGTGTGTATTTAATTCGTGGATTGTGTGACTAGTAAAGATAAAGCATATAATTGTTATTACTAGTTCATGTGTTTATTATTTTGGTTAAAAACATCTTAAAAGGGTGTTAAAAGCTTAATTTTATAAAATTACAAATTATAAGGGTTAAAAGGGTAATTATGAGTAATTAAAATAAAAAAAAACCCAACCCTAGCCCCCCACACCATTCTCGGCCGCGATCATCACCTCCACACACACACACCTGCGAATTCAACCTAGAACAAGCAATTGTGCTTCGGTTTTGGTCGATTCCAAGAACTACAACACGTTAGAGGTTTCAATTCTCATCCATTACGTGATTAAAGGTTAGTTTCTTTGTGGTTTTCATGGATTTTTAGTCTTGGCCGAACCCTAGTTCGAAACCTGCAATTGAAGGTCGATTCTTGTTTGTTTGGTGATGTTAATATGTTAGTTGGATTGTATATATGCTAGTTAACGTTGATTATGCAAGAAAGTTTGGATTTTGGTTGTTTGTTCACATGATCATCTTTGGCCGAGAGGTTGAGGTGATTTTGGATCAAATTGGATGTTGAATGTTGGTTGTTTGATGTTGTAATGATGCTAGTTAGGTTGTATGCATATTGGTTAACGTCGATTTTGCAAGAAAGCTTCGATTTTGATTTATGGTTCATAGGTTACTAATAATAGTAACTTTATTTTGCATGAATTGATGATTGGATGATGTATGATTGTTATGGATGTGTTTGTGATGATGATTAGATGCTAAGTTGATGTTATGAACAATTGAAAATCAAGAAGATGTGTTATAGTTCATACATTGCTAAAAATAGTAACTTTTGGTGTTGAAGGTTGATGAATCATGATGATTAAGTGTTGTTGATCATGTTTAGATGTTGTCATGGACTTGAATTGGTATATAATTGATGAATTCATGAATGTAGTGTGAGTTTGATGAATTTGGGATGAACTTTCCCAAAAGGGAAACTTTAATTGTGCAAATCCTTGAATTGGATGATTTGAGCATGTTTGGGATATTAGGATCATGCTAGTGTGTTCATGGATGGTTTCTAAGGTGATTAAATGTGTTGTTTAGGTTATATGAATGTTGATTTGGTTTGTTACCTGTTTTGGCCTGTTGTGATTCGCATGACTTGTATGACAATTGGTTGTATGATGATCTAGGTAGTACATGTGGTTAATGATGTGCTATATGTAATCAAGTTGTATGTTGATCATGTATGACATACTGTTGTGTTAGTATTAACGAATTATCACCTATAATGTCACCAACGGGTCAAACGGGTCAACTGGGTCAAATGTGTCTTGTCTTTCTAAAAACCTTGAGTTCCTTGGTTTGTAGAACACTTAGGGTTTCATGTTGATTTTGTGTACACGTGCTTATGTACTCTTGTATTCTAGGTGACCTTTGAAGGTTGTCTTTCCCTCTTTCTTTCAAGTTAAGCTCTAAGTTAATTCTTGCGCGTATCAGGTGAGTTCTTGCCCCACTCATTTTACATCATCTCTTTTGGGGGAGATAGCATACTGTTGATCACAAACGCTTTTATTTATGAGTGTGTATAATATTGATATAGTGTTGATTACCATGGAAAGTCCTCACACTTTCGGATTGTTAATATTGAATAGCGGGGAAATTTTGGGTAGTACTACTGGGTCTGACGAGCCCCACCTGTGCGACTCGAGGTCAAACGGGTGCAATTTTGTCCTAACACATATTCGTCACGACCTGGTAAGTCGTGACGGGAGGCAACAAACGTAACACAGTCAGCTTCGATCGCGAAATCACTATGATTAATATTTTTATGTTAATAGACTAGCTATCTATTGCAATACACTACTTATGCTCTGGAAACTGTTGATTGGTTTATATTTTAACGCAAACTCTTGAACTCACCAACCATGTGTTGACTTGTTTAGTATGCTATTCTCAGGTTAAGGTTGCCAGTTGCCTAGGAGCACGCACACCAGCGTCGTTGAGTTGTCTACATTGTTTGTTTACACATTTGGGTTTATTTTCCTATTAAACATTTGTGTTTGGGGCGCGTATGTTTTGCGCATTCTCTTTACATATTACTTGTTTTGGGTTTTCTGTTTTAAAAACGCTTCCGCAGTATTTTAAACGCTTCCGCAGTATTTTAAACGTTAACTCTGGTTTTGGTTTATTAATCATATAGAGTCGTTCTTGGTAACTAATGACTGAGATCCTGGTATGTCACGCGCCTCGCGGTAAAACCCCGCTCGCGGATTTTGAGGGTGTGACAGATAGTCGTTCTTGGTAACTAATGACTGAGATCCTGGTATGTCACGCGCCTCGCGGTAAAACCCCGCTCGCGGATTTTGAGGGTGTGACAACCATCTTGGTAGTTCACCGACACATACAACCCTTACCCTATCTTGATCATTGTTTAATAATTCCAATTGTCTTCTAGTTTCAATCGAATGAGATTTTTATCTACTCATTTACCTCTTTTATACTTCCAAATACTTAACTAATATAAAAACATTTTTTATCTTCCATTCTTAGATACTATAAACTTTTTTCCTAATACTCTTTCATCTAATTCACACCCGCTATCAAAAGTCTCATTGTCCAACACTTCATCATTAATATCTCTAATCATTACTACATCATCTTTAATGTTGCTTTGAGATTTTTCATCAACATGTAGTTTAAAGTCTCTCATATCAATAGAAGCATCATCTATATCATTGTCATCTACAATAAAATCACTATCTTCCTCATTCATTCTGTAGCTTTCTCATTCCCTTCATATTCATTAACACTAGCAGCCATTATATTTACATAATCTTCTTGGATAATTAAGAAAAGGTCAAAATCGTTGATATCATCTTCATTTAGAATGGGCGCAGTTGGTGTTGTGTACCAGTCTAACATATTTGTGTGCATATATGTGTCACCATGTTAAAAAAAAAAACTTAATAATCTTATGAGTCGCTAATTTGGTGAATTTGAATACATCTTAAGTACCTAAGGATTAGATCCCAGTGCCTAAATCAAAACTAGGCATTTAAAACTGATAAAAAGAATGCTCACTCTCTTCTTACCCTGACTCAGCCTTCAACTCATCAATTTCATATATAGAGAACTTCTTAACATCAACGAGATCGATCAAATTTACCTAGCCTTCTCATATCTTCTACCAGTTGATAATTAACTCCCTAATCGTTTGAGAGTTTCTTGTTAACACACAGACTGCACTGAAGTGAATATGAAAGGTTCAAACATATAGATTTGCATACATAACAACAAGATTGATACGGGTATTTATACCCCTTTACATGACAGTTACTAGGGTAGTTAATTGGCAGTTACTTCGGCACCAATTACTATCCTTGACCCATATTTATCCAAACCGACCCATACTTATTGTACACATGACTTATACAGAGTACATAACATACATACATATTTATACTAATTAATTACATGCTAAACTTATTTTCCAACAATCTCCCCCTTAAGTTTAGCTCCTTGATATGTGTTCTTCATTTCTTGATTCGCTTGTTGGGAGGTAAATCTTCATCTTGTCCGGTCTTTTTATCCTTTCCAATTGTGGTATTGGTTGTCTCGCCAATCTCCACTTTTAATTCCCTTCCTTTGTATTTGAGATGATACCAATCACCAATATAGTTTTCACTAAGTGACTTTTGTCTTCCAACTTCATTTATTCCAATTTGTATCCCATCTTTATGTGGCTTCAGTCTACAAATTCTCTCTATTAACTTTCTTGTATCCACCCATAATCTGCACTATCATGTACAACTTCATGAAACTAACACGATGACCATATATGTCTCTTGGTTTACCGGCGCATGTAATCTGATTTTCATATAATCTTTCATAAACCACTCAATAACTCTCTCGAATGTGATACAATCTTGTAAAGATGATACTTGTGTGGGGTATACTATTGGTCCTTTCCCTTTATGGTTTCTTGTTTCATTCCTTTCATTCTCTATAGAAATACGTTCGAAATGCTTTAACGTTATATCTTTCTCCTTGTCATCTTTCGAAGCTGCAGTCGTTGCAATTTTCTTTTCAGTTTGTTTTGTTTGATCCTTTGAATTGGCTTGATGAGTCGGACACATGTATGCGGGGTGGTTGCCTTCTTTGCATCTCCAACACCTAATAATAATTTCTTGTTTATTGATCTTCACAACGTTCTTCTTAACCCAACATGTGTTTCCATCGAATTCAATCTCGAAACCTTGCCTTGCCAATTGATCTATACTAAGAATGTTTCTTCTTAGTGTGGGAACATAGTAAACATATTCTATCTCATGAATCTGTCCGCCACTTTGCAAATCAACATTTCATTTCCTTCTAAAGAATTCCTTTGCATAACCATCCAAACTTGTTTCTATTCCAAAGAATTCATTAACGTTTGATTAGTTTTTATTACCTGTTGTGTGTTGCTTTCGTGCGAGACACACATGCCATATCTTGTCCCATGTGAGATTATCGGTCCCTTTAACCAAGAATTCTGTATTCTTGATCTTTTTGGGACAATCCCTTCTGAAATGATATGGTTGCTTGCAATAACTACATAACATACCTTTCGGATAACATGATTGCACCCTTTTGGTCTTGACTTGTCAATCAAATTCCTTTTAGCCACTGATCGATAATTTGAACCGATATTGAAACCATCCAACTTGATACATAGATCTTCACTGCTGCTGTTGTCATATTGGTTCAGGCCCCAATCACACACTAAAAATATTGCTTTAACTTGCTCACTTTATAAAAACAAATTACAGACTCTTATATATGATAAAAACCAAACTAAGACCACTACTTCACTAAACCTAAGACATGCTCACTACATACTTAACATCCTAAGAATTTGCATCCTATACCTCACTACATAGACTCATTCAAAATGAAAACTTGCTGCATACTCTATATTAAACATGATTCTAATACTAGATCCGTGACCCGTAAGTTGACCCGACTTGACCCGATCAAGATTTACCCAACATGTCATTGTTGTTCCCCGGATGATCCTCCCGATCATTAATCTTCTTTTCTCTACAACCCTCCTGGTTGTTATACAAAGACAGGAACATGGGTGACTCCTCACACCCATCTGCAAAGCGATAGAGATATGAATCTTCTAATTCAATCGTCGGTTCGAACATAAACTTTCCACAGGTCTTAGATCTTTGCTCTGATGCCATGTTGGTAATTAACTCAATAATCTTTTGAGAGATTCTAGTTAACACACACGCACTGCCCTTATAATTGAAGTGAATATGAAAGGTTCAAACATATAGATTTGCATACATAACAACAAGACTGATACGAGTATTTATACCCCTTCACATGACAGTTACTAGGGTAGTTGAGTGGCGGTTAATTTGGCGCCAATAACTGTCCTTAAACCATATTTATCCAAGCCGACCCATACTTATTATACACATCAGTTATACGGACTACATAACATACATACATATTTATACTAATTAATTACATGCTAAACTTATTTTCCAACACTACCTGGACACATATTAAAAGAACCACCATAGTACAAGTTGATGTAGAAAAGATTCGGATACATACCTACAGATCAAATCTGAAAACTTGAATCAACGAATTCAAAGCAAATCAATCAACAAACTGATAAAAGTCAATCAAATAGTAAAACCGATTAAAAAATCGACTGGATACATATTGTATAACTTATGATAGTCAATACCCTCATCTCTTGATGCATGAACACTAAATCTAGTCATGCTTCACTTTGATTTTAGTAGAATCGATTTTAATAAATAGGGAATGATAGATGATCACTTTAATTTTTGAAAGCGGGAATGAGTGTTCACGTAGGGTTAATAGAAGAGGGAAAGATGGATTTTACAAAATTTTCCTCATGTGATTTGCATATCACTAGTTTTAGCCAGAAAATTTAAACCAAGTTAGTTTAAAAGACCATGATTATTACTAACATAGAAGATAAATGATGTTTGGTGTAATTTTTTTGAGTTAATGACCAAATCTTAAATCATGTATAAACATAAAGGACTTTTTGTAATTTAGTCTTTTACTAATTATATTGTATCTATTTTGTTTTATTTTTGCTTTTTAGTAAACTATTAGCTCATCTTATGATCCTGGCCTGAAACTTGACAAGGATATGAAGTTTAACCTTTCTTAACGTTAAACATCAATTTTTTAGCGGTAATTTGTAGATTTTCTAAAATAAATATGGCCCAACTTGCACACTCTATGATTTAAATCCTCGATTTTTTTTTATTGTAAGATACACTACTTAGCCATCAGAATGTCTTTTTAAAGACGAATTGCAAACATAGATATAATGGTTTTTTTAACAACAATGATTTTATTAAATAAAAAACTAATGGGTAACTTTTTTTTAACAACAATTTCTACTCGTAAATGTCACCTAGCTTACATTTGTAAAGATTTGAACTCACATTATTTTTTTGTTAAACAATCATTATTTGTTTGACAATCACTAATGTCACTAGGCTACTACATCATGGAAAAACACTATATGATAGTTAGGTAGACAAACAACAAACAACATAGGGACAATTGCATATTTGTGCTTGTAAAATAACTTAATTGTATATTTACCCAATTCAAAATTAAAATTACATATATCCCCTCCTTTAATCTTTTTAATTGCATATTTACCCAAATCACAATCAAAATTGCATATATCCCCTTTGTTAATGAAAAAAAATTCAAATTTACCTATTTTGATTTATTTTATTAAAAATAAATTATAGATTGACAATGTTATCTTTGTCTGCATAAAAAATATTAATTTTTTAAATTCATATTCACCATTTTTAACTTGTTTTTTATTTTCTTTTTACATTTTTTTAGTTTTTTTTTTTCTGTTTTTTAATCATCTTTTGCTAATGAGTTTTAGTTATTTCTTAAAAGTTTTTCCTTGTTGTGGTTTTGTTGATAATTTTATTTGTTTCTGTTGAGTCTATTTTTTATCAAGTTTTTAGAGTAACAATAATAAAATGCAATACAAATATCAAACTTTTAATTTGTTACAGAACTAATAAATTATGACAAAAACAATCATAAATAGTCATAAGTAAAATAGTAATCCTATAATATATTATTAATAAAATGTCATAATAAGTTAATTTAATATTATTTTTATTTAAGAATGGTTTATATATAATTTTATTTTTAAGTTGGGTAAATATGCAATAAAATAGATTAAGGAAGTGGATATATGCAATTTAATACTTTTACTCATATCCAATACTTTTGCATGCTACCAACAAGGGAACTACACCATTCTTCCCATCATAAACACGGGAACTTCCCTCTATTTGTCAACCATGAGAATACTTGAATCTTGATGTCATCAATCACCTACTCCATAGAGTTACTTGATTTGTTTGATAACCACTCAACACTGTTTTTCAATATAAGCCATATCATTGTAAAAATGATAAAAAAATGTGAGTTTCCTTTCTTGTTTCATGGTCGTGTTACTTGTACAATCTTATAGATATTATGGAACCGTTGATAACCTTGAAAATCTATCCTTGTCCACCAGGAAATCATTCTACCAACCTCTTTAACAACCAGGCACTTGATGTAGGTGGGCTAAACATCTTCCACTTCCATTGTGTAGAGCGAGCATATAAAGGAGCTGATATTAAGACTAAGGGTGTTAATCATTTTAAGTTGGATAATTATGGATTGGCGGTTAAGAATATCGAACTCAAACGCGACAAATATTTTTATTCTTGTTAAAATTTCAATGCTAACGTCCATATAAAATCAAGTAACTCGAACCTCACCCGTTTAACTTCTTTTCTACATAGATTAAAATAATCAATGGTAATCGATGATTGAAAATTACAACGAGACAGTGTTATTATTTTCAAGTTCAAAGTATATGTTTTTTCGATAACAAGCCTTTTCTAGTATAACTCGAACCTCACCCGTTTAACCATTTTTCTACATAGATCAAAATAATAAATGGTAATCAACGATCGAAATTTACAATGAGACAATGTTATGATTTTTCAAGTTCATAGTATATGTTTTTTGATAACAGACCTTTTTAAGTTTAAAAATGAAGTTCAAAACTTAAGCAATGGTAATCGATGATTGAAATTTACAACGAGACAGTGTTATTATTTTCAAGTTCAAAGTATATGTTTTTTCGATAACAAACCTTTTCTAGTATAACTCGAACCTCACCCGTTTAACCATTTTTCTACATAGATCAAAATAATCAATGGTAATCAACGATCGAAATTTACAATGAGACAATGTTATGATTTTTCAAGTTCATAGTATATGTTTTTTGATAACAAACCTTTTTAAGTTTAAAAATGAAGTTCAAAACTTAAGCTGCATTTTAAATTTCTTAACTGAAAAAAATTCCTAAAATTGATTTACTAACGTAAAATATAAAAGAACTATAATAAATCTTTAAAGTATATATATTATTAAAATGTGTAAATGGGTCAACCTGAACCCTGACGTGGTTTTTAAAGGGTCAACTCTAACCCGGCCTCCTTTTTAAATGGGTTGTGTTGCCTAACCCAAAACATGTTTTTCTTTGTGTCAGGTTCAGGTTCGTGTCGGGAATTTCTACCCATAGTATTGTGTCCAACAAGGTTAGTAGCCACTGGGATACGATCCTGGACAAGCCTCTAAGTGAAAGTAATGACTTTCATTAGAACTCATTTCAACCAATGTATGGTTTCTGTTGAGTTTATTAGAGGGGATTGGTTTGCGTGAATTGTTCTTAAGGATCTCATAGTGAAGTCTTCTATTGTGTTGCCCCCAAATGTTCCACATTTGAGAAACGATCGGTATCAATCATCTTTAGCAAGTCATCAAGGTCTTGATATTCCTCCTTGCTTCAGCTTTGATCTTTCCCATTTTCGTATATGTCATCACTAGATTCTGTTTACCAAGACCCTTTATGATATATAATAAATTTTGATCTTTCAAGTGCATATAAAGTCAGAAAAGGATCTTTTTGTATGATATTTCCGAACCACAAATTATTCCAAAATCATATCCTTTTTCTCGATCCAACCTTCCTCCGAAAATGTAACATCAATGTTATTTGAGGCACTAACTAAACTATGATCTTACACGCTAAACTAATTTGATGCACTTAACTGTGTAGTTTATAGTTCTAAACTAGGCTATGATCCTTGTTATAAGATGTCACATCCCGGCGGAAGCGTGAAATGCTTAGATGTGACTTTTGGCTCAAAACTCATTGGTTTCAGAAACATACATTCAAGACAGATAGAAGAACTAGATTTTTTTATATATATATATATATATATATATATATATATATATATATATATATATATATATATATGTATATTGGGTTACATCGTACCATACAAAACTTGTTTCAAACGAAACTTTAACATAAGATTCTACAACCCAACATCAAAAGATTCATTACATCCATTACATATTATTATTCAGCTAAGTATGGACTTGAACGTCCATGAAGAGGCTGAAATCCATCAAGTCTATTGTCACCCAAACGCACAGCTGTCCTAGGTATTCATACCATTCATTGAACAAGTTGAACATATAAACGAAATTCTAAAACATTTTGAATACCTAAAAAAGCACACTTCAAAAAGTCAACATAAGGTTGGTGAGAACATAGGTTTAATAAACAACATAATGTTTCTAAATTGATGCAACATAAACAAGTCCACAACCAAACCTACTTATATACCTGGTGATTCATAACTGTCATAAATACAAATTACAAAATCAAATAATATAACATCACGACCCCTATTCGGCAGTCTCAACTGGGTCTGTAGGAAATATGTTCCTAAATAGCGCTACCTATATTATCAGACGGTTCCTTATACAAATTAATGGTTGTGAATTATAGCAGTCAATGACAGTAACTTATCAAAAATTCTCATTTTTATTAGCATCAAACAATAAAAATACACAATATGCTTTTTTCTCCAAAAATTTATAAATAAAAAGGGGTTATGTTACTCACCTTTGTTCCAGCAAGTTGTCAATAATTTCCTATAAAATAATTATTTGTTAGAATAAATACTTATTCTTTTTAATTATTTATATTCACTTATATTTAAAAATATTATTAATTAGGCTCTAATATTTAGAATAGTATTTACCAATGTCCAAAAATTATAAAATTTTACCAACAGTAGTATCTTCATACCTAGATTATCATAAAAAATTTCAGGTTAATATATCTTTACCGGTATTTTTCTGTAATTTTTGAAATATTTAGAATTTATGGCAGAAATAGCTAGTTATCTCTAAAAATTCTAAATATCATATAACCACTTTAATTCGGTGTCTAATAACTTATGTAAAATTTTCATAATTTTAGCCACTGTTTTTCTATCACCTTCGAATTTCTTTTTATTAACTGTTCTAAAATATAAAACTTTATCATGCTAGTGAATTCATTCATGAAATTTATTCTGTAACTTAACTATATTATTGAGATTATTAGATAAAGTTTTCAGATTTTAATTAAGTCCCAATCTTAAATTTTATATTTTCTCTTTTATTTAAATATTTCAATTATATAAATTATTATATCTTATATAAATTCTTCATAATTTCCAGTTTATTATTTTTATACATTCTTAACTAATTTTTGAAAATTTTATTCCTACAATCATAATCATTAAAGTACTCAACCTATTTTAACATAAGTATCATGTAATAACAACTATATGAACACTTTAAACCCTTTTATTTTTTTTTTATTTTTTTTGTTTAAAACTTTTGCTTTTATAAAACCTTCAAAACTTTCTATTTCATAAACTTTGTTACTGATTTTTATTGGAATCAAAGAATTTTGTAGAATTTGTAATTTGATTTTGATTTTGAGTATCATAAGGGTTTATATGTATGTTGAACACATACAAAATTTGTAAGCTTTTAATCATAAAATTTTCATGAATCTAACTTTGATTGTATAGGAAAAAGTGTAGAGAGTAGATAAGGAAGTCTTCAAGTCTTCTTAGAGCTTCAAGCTTGTGGTGGATGTTCTTGAACTTGGATGATACCATAAAGATGTTGCTAGTTAATGAATGATGATTTTATGGTGGTGTTATGGTGATGTTAGTGGTGGGTTCGGGTGGTGTAACAACCGAGAGGAAAAGAAGAATGTTGGAGAGGAGAGTGGTGTAGGGAATGTTGGTGGTTTGTGTGATGTTGGCCAAGAAGATGAAGGAAGAAAAGGGGATGGTGGGTGCTCGAAGATGATGGTGGTGTTGAGAGGTTGGTTCGGCTGAGTGTCAAGAGTGATAGGTGGCACTCTCACACACTAATCACCCTAATGATGTTTCTTAGCTCTTAAGTTAGTGATTAAGTTTTGTAAGTATTCTAGTAATCCACTGATTATGATTAGTTTGTGTAAATATCTTAGTAATCAAGTGACTAACATTAGTTTAGGTTTTAGGTTTATTGTCAACTTCTTAATGCTATAGTTTATTTGGTTAAAGTTAGTTTAAGTTTTGATCTTATTTCATTACTTATAAGTAGAAATATGTATATATATCAAATGTCTTATTGTACACTTACATGATTTGATAACTTACATGCATGTATTTAATAACTTACAAAATTCATATTTTCAAATATTTACATACATGCACACGCAAATAATTATGCATGCATGCACATTCATGAAGCATATACACATACTTACATATGCTCAATATATATATATATATATATATATATATATATATATATATATATATATATATATATATATATATATGAAAATCTTATAATTATAATCAATTAAAGTCAACTTAGAAAACTCCAATTCATATATATATATATATATATATATATATATATATATTTATTTATTTATATATTACTAACTTATAATAATGAATAACATATTTGGATCCCTGCATCACTTATACTACTATAGAAATTGGTATTTCCTACGGAAAATATACGTCGCAAATTTGTTAAAAAGTTGCTACAGATTTGCTATGAACATATATTGCTACGATTTACCTACAGATAAACCGTAGCAAGCTTTGTTCGTAGCGAATCCATAAGAATTTTTAAGCTAAATTGATAAAATTAATATATTAAAAAACAAATTAATAAAATTCATAGCAATTCTGTAGTAAAATTAATAATTAAATTTCAGGAAAAAGGAATGAAAATAGTCTAGCAAAATCCGTAGCAAGAATAAGAAATACATACAAATAATTATTTAATCAAATCCGTAGGAAGATCCGTGGCAAAAGTGAAAACATATGTATTTAAATAATGATAATTTTTCTCCTCAAATTAATTAGTAAAATCAATAGCAAAATCAAAAATCAAAAATAAAAAATGTATTTAACAATTAATATTAAAATCATAGGAAATGTTGTAGCGAAATCAAGAACATAAATTTTAAAATAATTTAACCTAGACTTGTAGCAAAAATTCCTAGTAAAACGAATAAATAAATATACAAAAAAATAAAATACGTAATAAAATCCTTAGTAAAATTAATGCGAAATCAATAAATAGTAATGTAAGTAAAAATAAATAGAAGGTATTTTATTAAAAGTTCAGCAAAACTATAAAAAATTTAGTAAATTAACATTTACATTGATTAATATGATCGATTAATGAAATTTATGTAAATTATAGATAACTAGTATTAGTTATGATCAATTAAAGGAAATTAAGTGCTTAGCAGGAATTGGCCTAATTAGAATGAAAAAGAGTCAATAATAGTCAACTAAAAGCAAATAATATCAATATTGATCATACATGGATAATTAAATTTATAAGCGTCGATCATCACCTTTTAGGGTCAGTGAGTTAGTATATATTAATTAGGAAAATAGTTTCAATCAAGGTTAATTACTTTAAACTGAGATTGATTAAGGCCAATTAAGATTAATACTGATTATGTTTGATAATTAGAATTAAGTATGAGCAATTAGTTTATATTAGTTAGTCATAATAATTTATGATTACAAATAGTTAAATTTGGTTAAATATAATAAGCCATGATTACTGATAGTTGAATATGAATGCATTGACCTATTATAAGTCATTATGTACTATTATAAGTTATTATGACTCATTACGACCCATTATGATAATTATAATGTAATATAACACGTTAGGTCAAACCTTAGTTTTAATTTGCCTAACCTTAGTTTTAGGGTTGTCACATAAGAATAACATATTTGGATCCCTGCATCACTTATACTACTATAGAAATTGGTATTTCCTACGGAAATTATCCGTCGCAAATTTGTTAAAAAGTTGCTACAGATTTGCTATTAACATATATTGCTACGATTTACCTACAGATAAACCATAGCAAGCTTTGTTCATAGCGAATCCGTAAGAAATTTTAAGCTAAATTGATAAAATTAATATATTAAAAAACAAATTAATAAAATTCATAGCAATTCTGTATTAAAATTAATAATTAAATTTCAGGAAAAGAAATGAAAATAGTCTAGCAAAATCCGTAGCAAGAATAAGAAATACATATAAATAATTATTTAATCAAATCTGTAGGAGGATCCATGGCAAAAGTGAAAACATATGTATTTAAATAATGATAATTTTTCTCCACAAATTACGTAGTAAAATCAATAGCAAAATCAAAAATCAAAAATAAAAAATGTAATTAACAATTAATATTTAAATCATAGGAAAATTTGTAGCGAAATCAAGAACATAAATTTTAAAATAATTTAACCTAGACTTGTAGCAAAAATTCCAAGTAAAACGAATAAATAAATATACAAAAAAATAAAATACGTAATAAAATCCTTAGTAAAATTAATGCGAAATCAATAAATAGTAATGTAAGTAAAAATAAATAGAAGGTATTTTATTAAAAGTTCAGCAAAACTATAAAAAATTTAGTAAATTAACATTTACATTGATTAATATGATCGATTAATGAAAGTTATGTAAATTATAGATAACTAGTATTAGTTATGATCAATTAAAGGAAATTAAGTGCTTAGCAGGAATTGGCCTAATTAGAGTGAAAAAGAGTCAATAATAGTCAACTAAAAGCAAATAATATCAATATTGATCATACATGGATAATTAAATTTATAAGTGTCGATCATCACCTTTTAGGGTCAGTGAGTTAGTATATATTAATTAGGAAAATAGTTTCAATCAAGGTTAATTACTTTAAACTGAGGTTGATTAAGGCCAATTAAGATTAATACTGATTATGTTTGATAATTAGAATTAAGTATGAGCAATTAGTTTATATTAGTTAGTCATAATAATTTATGATTACAAATAGTTAAATTTGGTTAAATATAATAAGCCATGATTACTGATAGTTGAATATGAATGCATTGACCTATTATAAGTCATTATGTACTATTATAAGTTATTATGACTCATTACGACCCATTATGATAATTATAATGTAATATAACACGTTAGTTCAAACATAGTTCAAGTGGTAATTCTTGATTAATCATAATGGTTCATGGTAAAATTGATGAAGAAGTCTATGTTGCTCAGCCACCAGGCTTTGAAGATCCTGATTATCCACATAGGATATACAAGCTTGACAAAGCTTTGTATGGACTTCATCAGGCCCCAAGAAAATGGTATGATACAGTGTCATCTTTCTTACTCAAGCACGGTTACAAAAGAGGAACAATTGATAAGACTCTCTTTCTGAAACATGAACATCAAGATCTCTTAGTTGTTCAAGTATATGCAAATGATATCATATTTGGATCAACAAACAAGAGTTTGTGTGAAGAGTTTGAATGTCTGATGAAATCTGAGTTTCAAATGAGTTCCATGCGAGAACTAACATTCTTTCTTGGCTTACAAGTTCATCAGAAACCAGATGGCATCTTCATCAATCAGGAGAAGTATGTGAATCAAATTTTGAAGAAGTACAACCTTGCTGATTCATCTTCATGCAAAACACTAGTATCAACAATAGATAAGATTGTACCAGATCCTACAGGGAAGTCTATTGATCAAAGATTATATAGATCTATGATAGGATCATTAATGTATTTAACTACCAGCATACCTGACATAATGTTTGCTGTGTGTGTTTGTGCTAGGTACCAAGCAGACCTAAAGGAGTCATATATGAATGCAGTGAAGAGAATTTTTAGATACCTTAAAGGAAACCAGCACTTGGACTCTGGTATCCAAAAGAAGGAGATTTTAAAATCTACTCATATTTCAACAGTGACTATGGAGGGTGCAACAACAACAGAAAATCAGATGCCAATTCATAGGACCAAGACTAGTTTCTTGGCAGTGCAAAAAGCAAACAAATGTTTTAGTATCCATAGCTGAGGCCGAGTACATAGCTGCTTCAACTGGTTGCTCTAAAGTCTTATGGTTGCAAAACTAATTACTTGATTATGTTACAATTTTCTTCAAACACCAATACATATTGATAACTCAGCTGCTATGTTCATCACTGCTAATCCAGTACAACATAGTAAAATAAAACATATTGAAATCAGATATCATTTTCTGAAAGATTGCTCAGAAAAAGGTTTAATCAAGCTGATTAAGGTGGATACAACAAACCAGCTTACTGATTTATTCACTAAAGCCTTTGATTTAGTTGGATTTAATTTCTTAATTGAGTCATTAGGCATGATCAATTTAGATTAAGTGTTATTCAACATAATGAAAAGCATGTTCGGCCCATTATATTTTTAATATGAACATCTACGGAAGAACAAACTTGTTCATCCGCAGATTGTTATTAATATGAAAAAGCCAAAAATATTCTTAAAAACATATAAAAATACAAAACTATTGTCTTATATACATAGTTTCTTGAATAAGCAGTTCATATAATGGGAAGTGATAGTACACTATACCTTTGCTTACTTTCCTCATTTATCAAACAATTCATATAGACTGATCAGATGTGATTTGATATGTGAGTAGGTTTAGCTTGAGTTGAAAATAAACAAGTCATGCATAACATAATGTCAAGGTGACAAACTGTGGCTAATTCCATTTTGAGGAGCAAGGAAGTAAGTCTTATCCTGCTGTGATCAACTTACTCACCTAAGCACACTTTGTTGTAACACTTTATAACCTCTATCTTTGCGCATCATGAACTCTCTATTTTGCGTAAGCAAAGACCAGAGTTCTTGGGCTCCTCTGTTTTATGTAAGTAAAGACCTGGTGTCCTGATGCTTAGAAACAAAAGATTCCAAAAGGAACGGCTCTAAAAGAATCCATGTTGATCAACTGTATATTAATTCAGAGCTCACAAATCATATCAACATTAATAAGATTTCAAAGAAATCTTAAGATAGAGCTTATAACTTACGGAACATAGTTTTAAGTGTGAGAAAGTGATAAATTGACTTATCTATGAAGGACAAACTTCAATGTGAATTGAATGTGGAGTCCATACTTGTCCATCTTTAAACAATTTTAAAAAATGATAAATAGCATGACAAGTTGAATATACACTCTTGCTTGAATTTACAAGGATCAATATACTTGCAATCAACACTAGATCTGTCTTCTATCATAAACCAAAACTGTCATTGGGAAGTTTCTTAGTGTTATAGAATGATCCCATTATATGATGTCAATGCTTGTAAATAATTTCTGGTTTTGTTCTTTTCTTTCCTAATTAGTTGGACATATAATATTCTTCATGCTATTCTTTATAAATTTTTGATAAATGCATAATTTTATGATTAATCACAAATTTAGGGGGAGAGTAAATCAGCATGAAAATCTGAGTATCAAATGTGTTACATCTTTAAATGAAGAAAGTTAGAACTTGAGCACTAACTTGGCTACAGGATCTCTGAAGGTTTTAACCAAATCAATTTTGCACAATTGCCATGAAGCAAGTCAACAAGGTCCAATAGCAAACAACAAATGATCTAACATTGAGTTTAAGATCATACATCAAAAAAAACAAACAAACAAAAATTTCCGTAGATTGGTAACCTACGGATAAAACAACAAATTCATAACAAATTTTGTCTTACGTAGATGTTCCTGCGGAAGAATTAATTTGTTAAGGTTAAAACAGCAAAGTTTTTGCCTTCCGTAGATGTTCTGCGGAAGCATAAACTTGTGGATAACCTCATAAGGGTATAAAGGAAAATGGGTCCCACAATATTAAATATTTTTTAAATTGTCTGAAAAGGCATAAAAGGATATCTCGACCGTTGGCCTTTCTACTCACTCTAAAAAACCTTCTTAGCCTTAGAAAATCTCTCAAACCCCTTTCATCAACAATCGCTGAAATCGTTCATTCCACACAAATAATCCACACATCAGTCAAACATTGAAGCCAGTATGACTAATCGATTCGTCAAAGATCATAACATATGCGCATTTCTGAATCTAGACTTGGAAGATGGATGCAGAGACATCATCTGTTATCTGAGAAGAAGTAGATTGTTTTATGCGCTAACAGCGGATCCTATTATCTACCAATCACACATAATAGATTTCTGGGACTCAGCGAGGGTCGAGGAAGAAAATGAAGAACAAGCAATTTATGTCTCAATCAGAAATCAACAACTGAGAATTGATGAACGAACAATAAGGAGGGTGCTGGAGTTCAGAGAAAGTGAAGAAGGTCACCCTGATGTATTTTATCACGAATACATTCAGAAATTTTTTCAGTTAATGGGGTATGACGGAGACTATCAACATGGTGAGATTAAAAAGGGAAGACTGTGCAAGCCGTATAAATTCCTATGCCACACCTATCTCAAGTGCATCTCCAACAGGAAGTCCAGATTGGACAGATTCTGGAGGCACATCTCATCGGGAATCATTGGCATCTTTGAGGGAAGAAAGTACAACTACTCCAAGTACATTCTTGGTTGCCTGTGTGACCATATAAGAATGCATAAAGACAACAAGATGTACATCTTCCCAAGGTTCATCCAGCTGATCATAAACGAATGTATGCCCAATGTTGAAAGAGAGGGTGATGTGTTTGTGCAAACTCACCTAGGAAGATCTCTACTTAACAAATTGACTGGGCAGTATCAAGGAGAAGAGGTGGAGATGTTCCCACATGTGATGGATGAGACTGCTGACATATCTCAGGAACTCATATTCCCTAAACAACCATAAAAACAAACACCTTCAACTGAATCACCTGAACCACCACATCATGAACCCAATCCTCCTTCACCACCAAGTGAACACACCCAACCCTTATCACCTGCACTTTCTCAAACATCAATAAACTCTGCTTCAACTGAAGTAGTGTCACTTGATCAAATCCATCAACCATCATCACAACAATCACCACCACAACCATTATCTCAACATGAATGATACTTTCCATCACTAGCCATTGTGATAGAATTATCAGAATCATCTTCCAGTAAGCATACCTAACCTATCTCACCCATCCAATCTCAATCATCACTGCACTCTGGTGCAACAGAACCCATTTCACCACTTCTCATACAAACACCTACACCTCCACTTCAAACTGAACCAACCACCTCACCCATACCTACTAAACCCATTGATAGCCCAACATCTACTGAGAAACTCAACTTTGATGAGGATGAATATGAAGCTGTTAATGATGGTGATACTGAGGAGATATGTCTGGAGGTTGAAAGGGAGAAAGATGAAGAAGTTGAACAAGAAGAGGGTAGCATCATTGCTTACAATGAGGATGACTTAAATAAAGAAGAGATTGATGTGAGTAAGAGCTACCTGGTAGCAAAATACAACAATTTGATCATTAAAAGCAACAGGAAGTTAGAAAAGTTGAGGAAAATACAGGAGTTGTTAGAGAAAGACAGACTGATAGTTGAGAAAGATGTTACAATCACTCAACTGGAAGGATGAATCAAAAGGCTGAGAGAAGATATTAAGACTGATAATGAGGTAATTGATGCAATGAACGAGCTAATCTCTGAACAATTAGAACAACTGAAAGCAAAAGATGATGAGATTGAGAACTTAAAGAAAAAGTTGTCTGAACAAGAAATGAGCAAAAAGAAAGAAGCTGATATGAGTTCAAAAATGAAGGAAAAGGAACCCATAATATTTTATAGCAGGAAAAGAAAATATCTGGGCAAAACTCAAGATGAAGGTGCTGAATCTAAAGATCAACAAAAGAAATCAAAAAGGGTCTCCCCAACTCACACTCCATCAGCTGATCCTACAGCTTATCAGCAAATTGACATCATCAAAGAAGAAAATGATGGTGAGTTGAAGCAGCTAACTGAAGAAGAATCTAGCATGCTATCAGTAGAAGATATACTTGAAGAAAGAGCTCAATCTGCCATGTTCATGGTCATAATCTATAATGGCTTTCCCTATGACTTGGTAGAGAAAATGAATATACCAGAAATGATTCAAGTTTTGAAAGAATTTGATGCTGCAAGACTGATGCTCCTAATTTGTAATTATGAAACGTTTTCAAAGTTCAAGGCCATGGAGCAAATAAGAAAAGACTTGGGCCATTATGACACAAAGAAGCTGACAAGGTACAACATGACTTGCTGGTTACAAAGTCACAACTAAGAGCAACATAAGCTTAAAGGGAGAACAATTGGTGAGCTCAAAGCTATGATAGAGCATGTGATGAAGGTGGAGCTAGAAACAGGAGTGAAATTCAGGACTGGAGCTCCCAATCCTGCCTACGCACAAGCAAAACAAACTCCTGCTGAACCAACTGTAGTTCAAAGAAAAGACATGTATAAAGGCAGAGAAAGCATGATCAAAGAACCAAGAGACATCATTCCAAGCAAAGTATGGCCCCTGGGAACTGCTGTAAGGGAGATAACAGAAGAAAAGACTACATTGATACAACTCTTTAATCAGATGACCACTCCAAGAATAACTGAAGAAAATAAAATAATAGCATGGAAATATGATTCAGAATGGGATTGTGTTATGCTGAAGAGAACATCTGGAATGATTCAATACTTTCTAAGGGTGGAAACACTCCTTACACTTCCAGATGCAAACCTCACTACTTTGCAAAACATTCCCATCACAAACTTCCAAATCAGTCCACGGGTAAGAGACTACTCTGGAATGGTGGCTAAGTTGAGTCATAAGTTCAAGGAAGATGTACTTAAAGAAGCCAAGAGAGAAGATACAGAGCCCAACAAAAGGAAGCTAAAACAGAAAAGGTCTTATTCTAGTTCTCAACAGATGGATGATGAATTTTTACAAAGAATTGGATATGAAGATAGATCTGAAGCATCAATCAAAGTTATTAAGGGAAATCAGCACTCTTGCCCTATCACAGAATGGGGATACGTAGAAAGGACAAAAGAGCTGGTGTTCCAGAGAAATGATCCACTGAAGAAAGGTCCTAGCATAAGGGTATTTGACCCAATGGAGATCAAGCTGCTTCATCCGAGCTATACCTCATATCTACATGACAAGTATTTTCCCAAGCTCAATGATCAAACTGCTCAAAATGACTTGTGCTTGTATGTACACATCATTCAAGTTATTGACAAGCTCCATGCCAAGGCCCACAAGAGAAGGAAGTTTGAGGCTGGTCAACTGATAAGAGCAGAAACAGAACCAATAATAGAATTGAGAATTTCAGAACAGGATGAGCTAGAAGTGGTGTCCAATAATAGTGTTATTACAACATTAACCACTGAAGAGGACATCTTGGGCTTGAAATACAAAACATTAAAGAGAATGGGGAGAATTAAGATAAAGTATCTGTATGAAGATCAAAAAAATACTGTGGGATACTTCAATACTAAAATTTTGACAAGAGTTCAAGAATTAAGAGACTTGAACAAATTATTACAAGAGGCTAAACCTATAGGGGGAGTATTGTTAGAACTAGATAAAATGTATAGGTTTAGTTGACTTGTCAACTCTTGTAATTAATCATTTTAATTCTCTTTTTGATAATATAATGTAATGTATGAATTATATGGTAACCTATATTATTGTGTGTGTTAGTTTATGTTATTACAGGAAACATCAGACTTGGTCAATTTGGAAAAATTGACTAAGTGTTAGAACAACCTACAGATGAATAAGTGTTCTTTCGTAAATGTTCTCTGGAGCATAACTAAAGTCTGTGCTTTCGTAGATCTCCTAAATGCTGAACAAATCCAAGATCAAGTGGAGCTACTGAAGGAGAGCTTGCTGCTGAAGAACAAGTACAAGAACTCCTGCGGAAGCACAACCACTGAAGAACAAATGCTAGACAAAGTGTTGCTGTGGAAGACTAATTGCTTCGGAAAAAGAACTTCCTACGGAAGACCAATTCTACGGAAGATTAACAAACTTATTGTTTCAAATCATCAAGTAAGTAACAAAAAGTCAAAAAGTCAACATGTCAGAGCAATATCTGCAAATCAATGATGGCGAAGGATAATTATGCCAACAGAATATTCCACGTCACATCAACAACATTCTTTATGTAATTTACAATTTCCTATGTAAACTGTGAACTCCTATGCCGATAAACAAGGCAAGGATTGGCACATATAGAAACAGAATATCAAAACAGAATAGCGATATATTAGCTAGAAACTAGGAATTGAATAGAAAGATATATATACACAATTAGGTGTATATATTGATCGATAAACATTGATCATCGAGGACATCAACAAGATAGCAATATCAAGCATCAAGAATATATAGCATTATAATCAATTGTAATTGATTGATTGTGAATGAAGAGTAATTAAAAACATCTGTGTATTGCATTATTACGTTGAGTTTTTCTAGTTGTTCTTCTTTGTTCATCGATTTCAACTTTTGATAAACAATCCATTAAACAACAGGTATTGATAATTCCACGATCGATACTTGTTAAAATCAAATTGATAATTCCTGCAACGATCCTTGGATTATCATTTAGGTTGGTGATAAATGATGTTTGGTGTAATTTTTTTGAGATTGATGACCAAATCTAAAATCATGTATAAACATAAAGGACTTTTTGTAATTTTGTCTTTTACTAATTATATTGTATCTATTTTGTTTTATTTTTGCTTTTTAGTAAACTATTAGCTCATCTTATGATCCTGACGTGAAACTTGACAAGGATATGAAGTTTAACTTTTCTTAACATTAAACATCAATTTTTTAGCGGTAATTTGTAGATTTTCTAGAATAAATATGGCCCAACTTGCACACTCTATGATTTAAATCCTCGATTTTTTTATTTTAAGATACACTACTTAGCCATCAGAATGTCTTTTTAAAGACGAACTGCAAACATAGATATAATGGGTTTTTTTAACAACAATGATTTTATTAAATAAAAAACTAATGGGTAACTTTTTTTAACAACAATTTCTAGCCGTAAATATCACCTAGCTTACATTTGTAAAGATTTGAACTCACATTATTTTTTTGTTAAACAAACATTATTTGTTTGACAATCACTAATGTCACTAGGCTACTACATCATGGCAAACACTATAGGATGGTTAGGTAGACAAACAACATAGGGAGAATTGCATATTTGTCCTTGTAAAATAACTTAATGGCATATTTACCCAATTCAAAATTAAAATTTCATATATCCCCTCCTTTAATCTTTTTAATTGCATATTTACCCAAATCACAACCAAAATTGCATATATCCCCTTTCTTAATGAAAAAAATTTCAAATTTACCTATTTTGATTTATTTTATTAAAAATAAATTATAGATTGACAATGTTACCTTTGTCTGCATAAAAAATATTAATTTTTTAAATTCATATTCACCATTTTTAACTTGTTTTTTATTTTCTTTTTACATTTTTTTAGTTTTTTTTTTCTGTTTTTTAATCATCTTTTGCTAATGAGTTGTAGTTATTTCTTAAAAGTTTTTCCTTTTTGTGGTTTTGTTGATAATTTTATTTATTTATGTTGAGTCTATTTTTTTTATCAAGTTTTTAGAGTAACAATAATAAAATGCAATACAAATATCAAACTTTTAATTTGTTACAGAACTAATAAATTATGACAAAAACAATCATAAATAGTCATGAGTAAAATAGTAATCCTATAATATATTATTAATAAAATGTCATAATAAGTTAATTTAATATTATTTTCATTAAAGAAGGGTTTATATACAATTTTATTTTTAAGTTAGGTAAATATGCAATAAAATACATTAAGGAAGGGGATATATGCAATTTAATACTTTTACTCATATCCGATACTTTTGCATTCTACCAACAAGGGAACTACACCATTCTTCCCATCATAAACACGGGAACTTCCCTCTATATGTCAACCATGAGAATACTTGAATCTTGATGTCCTCAATCACCTACTCCATAGAGTTACTTGATTTGTTTGATAACCACTCAACACTATTTTTCAATAAAAGCCATATCATTGTAAAAATGATAAAAAAGTGTGAGTTTCCTTTCTTGTTTCATTGATAACCTTGAAAATCTATCCTTGTCCACCAGGAATCATTCTACCAACCTCTTTAACAACCAGGCACTTGATGTAGGTGGGCTAAACATCTTCCACTTCCATTGTGTAGAGCGAGCATACAAAGGAGCTGATATTAAGACTAAGGGTGTTAATCATTTCAAGTTGGATAATTATGGATTGGTGGTTAAGAATATCGAACTCAAACGCGACAAATATTTTTATTCTTGTTAAAATTTCAATGAACCTCCATATAAAATCAAGTAACTCGAACCTCACATGTTTAACCACTTTTCTACATAGATTAAAATAATCAATGGTAAAAGATGGTTGAAATTTACAACGAGACAGTGTTATGATTTTCAAGTTCAAAGTATATGTTTTTTCGATAACAAACCTCTTCTAGTATAACTCGAACCTCACCCGTTTAACCATTTTTCTACATAGATCAAAATAATCAATGGTAATCAACGGTCGAAATTTGCGATTAGACAATGTTATGATTTTTCAAGTTCATAGTATATGTTTTTTGATAACAAACCTTTTTAAGTTTAAAAATGAAGTTCAAAACTTAAGCTGCATTTTAAATTTCTTAACTGAAAAAAATTCCTAAAAATTGATTTACTAACGTAAAATATAAAAGAACTATAAAAAATCTTTAAAGTATATATATTATTAAAATGTGTAAATGGGTCAACCTGAACCCCGACGTGGTTTTTAAAGGGTCAACTCTAACCCGGCCTCCTTTTTAAATGGGTTGTGTTGCCTAACCCAAAACATGTTTTTCTTTGTGTCAGGTTCAGGTTCGTGTCGGGAATTTCCACCCATAGTATTGTGTCCAACAAGGTTAGTAGCCACTGGGATACGATCCTGGACAAGCCTCTAAGTGAAAGTAATGACTTTCATTAGAACTCATTTCAACCAATGTATGGTTTCTGTTGAGTTTATTAGAGGGGATTGGTTTGCGTGAATTGTTCTTAAGGATCTCATAGTGAAGTCTTCTATTGTGTTGCCCCCAAATGTTCCACATTTGAGAAACGATCGGTATCAATCATCTTTAGCAAGTCATCAAGGTCTTGATATTCCTCCTTGCTTCAGCTTTGATCTTTCCCATTTTCGTATATGTCATCACTAGATTCTGTTTACCAAGACCCTTTATGATATATAATAAATTTTGATCTTTCAAGTGCATATAAAGTCTATAAGGATCTTTTTGTATGATATTTCCGAACCACAAATTATTCCAAAATCATATCCTTTTTCTCGATCCAACCTTCCTCCGAAAATGTAACATCAATGTTATTTGAGGCACTAACTAAACTATGATCTTACATGCTAAACTAATTTGATGCACTTAACTGTGTAGTTTATAGTTCTAAACTAGGCTATGATCCTTGTTATAAGATGTCACATCCCGGCGGAAGCGTGAAATGCTTAGATGTGACTTTTGGCTCAAAACTCATTGGTTTCAGAAACATACATTCAAGACAGATAGAAGAACTAGATTTTCATTATATATATATATATATATATATATATATATATATATATATATATATATATATGTATATTGGGTTACATCGTACCATACAAAACTTGTTTCAAACGAAACTTTAACATAAGATTCTACAACCCAACATCAAAAGATTCATTACATCCATTACATATTATTATTCAGCTAAGTATGGACTTGAACGTCCATGAAGAGGCTGAAATCCATCAAGTCTATTGTCACCCAAACGCACAGCTGTCCTAGGTATTCATACCATTCATTGAACAAGTTGAACATATAAACGAAATTCTAAAACATTTTGAATACCTAAAAAAGCACACTTCAAAAAGTCAACATAAGGTTGGTGAGAACATAGGTTTAATAAACAACATAATGTTTCTAAATTGATGCAACATAAACAAGTCCACAACCAAACCTACTTATATACCTGGTGATTCATAACTGTCATAAATACAAATTACAAAATCAAATAATATAACATCACGACCCCTATTCGGCAGTCTCAACTGGGTCTGTAGGAAATATGTTCCTAAGTAGCGCTACCTATATTATCAGACGGTTCCTTATACAAATTAATGGTTGTGAATTATAGCAGTCAATGACAGTAACTTATCAAAAATTCTTTTTTTTATTAGCATCAAACAATAAAAATACACAGTATGCTTTTTTCTCCAAAAATTTATAAATAAAAAGGGGTTATGTTACTCACCTTTGTTCCAGCAAGTTGTCAATAATTTCCTATAAAATAATTATTTGTTAGAATAAATACTTATTCTTTTTAATTATTTATATTCACTTATATTTAAAAATATTATTAATTAGGCTCTAATATTTAGAATAGTAATTACCAATGTCCAAAAATTATAAAATTTTACCAACAGTAGTATCTTCATACCTAGATTATCATAAAAAATTTCAGGTTAATATATCTTTACCGGTATTTTTCTGTAATTTTTGAAATATTTAGAATTTATGGCAGAAATAGCTAGTTATCTCTAAAAATTCTAAATATCATATAACCACTTTAATTCGGTGTCTAATAACTTATGTAAAATTTTCATAATTTTAGCCACTGTTTTTCTATCACCTTCGAATTTCTTTTTATTAACTGTTCTAAAATATAAAACTTTATCATGCTAGTGAATTCATTCACGAAATTTATTCTGTAACTTAACTATATTATTGAGATTATTAGATAAAGTTTTCAGATTTTAATTAAGTCCCAATCTTAAATTTTATATTTTCTCTTTTATTTAAATATTTCAATTATATAAATTATTATATCTTATATAAATTCTTCATAATTTCCAGTTTATTATTTTTATACATTCTTAACTAATTTTTGAAAATTTTATTCCTACAATCACAATCATTAAAGTACTCAACCTATTTTAACATAAGTATCATGTAATAACAACTATATGAACACTTTAAACCCTTTTATTTTTTTTTATTTTTTTTTGTTTAAAACTTTTGCTTTTATAAAACCTTCAAAACTTTCTATTTCATAAACTTTGTTACTGATTTTTATTGGAATCAAAGAATTTTGTAGAATTTGTAATTTGATTTTGATTTTGAGTATCATAAGGGTTTATATGTATGTTGAACACATACAAAATTTGTAAGCTTTTAATCATAAAATTTTCATGAATCTAACTTTGATTGTATAGGAAAAAGTGTAGAGAGTAGATAAGGAAGTCTTCAAGTCTTCTTAGAGCTTCAAGCTTGTGGTGGATGTTCTTGAACTTGGATGATACCATAAAGATGTTGCTAGTTAATGAATGATGATTTTATGGTGGTGTTATGGTGATGTTAGTGGTGGGTTCGGGTGGTGTAACAACCGAGAGGAAAAGAAGAATGTTGGAGAGGAGAGTGGTGTAGGGAATGTTGGTGGTTTGTGTGATGTTGGCCAAGAAGATGAAGGAAGAAAAGGGGATGGTGGGTGCTCGAAGATGATGGTGGTGTTGAGAGGTTGGTTCGGCTGAGTGTCAAGAGTGATAGGTGGCACTCTCACACACTAATCACCCTAATGATGTTTCTTAGCTCTTAAGTTAGTGATTAAGTTTTGTAAGTATTCTAGTAATCCACTGATTATGATTAGTTTGTGTAAATATCTTAGTAATCAAGTGACTAACATTAGTTTAGGTTTTAGGTTTATTGTCAACTTCTTAATGCTATAGTTTATTTGGTTAAAGTTAGTTTAAGTTTTGATCTTATTTCATTACTTATAAGTAGAAATATGTATATATATCAAATGTCTTATTGTACACTTACATGATTTGATAACTTACATGCATGTATTTAATAACTTATAAAATTCATATTTTCAAATATTTACATACATGCACACGCAAATAATTATGCATGCATGCACATTCATGAAGCATATACACATACTTACATATGCTCAATATATATATATATATATATATATATATATATATATATATATATATATATATATATGAAAATCTTATAATTATAATCAATTAAAGTCAACTTAGAAAACTCCAATTCAATATATATATATATATATATATATATATATATATATATTTATTTATTTATTTATATATTACTAACTTATAATAATGAATAACATATTTGGATCCCTGCATCACTTATACTACTATAGAAATTGGTATTTCCTACGGAAAATATACGTCGCAAATTTGTTAAAAAGTTGCTACAGATTTGCTATGAACATATATTGCTACGATTTACCTACAGATAAACCGTAGCAAGCTTTGTTCGTAGCGAATCCATAAGAATTTTTAAGCTAAATTGATAAAATTAATATATTAAAAAACAAATTAATAAAATTCATAGCAATTCTGTAGTAAAATTAATAATTAAATTTCAGGAAAAAGGAATGAAAATAGTCTAGCAAAATCCGTAGCAAGAATAAGAAATACATACAAATAATTATTTAATCAAATCCGTAGGAAGATCCGTGGCAAAAGTGAAAACATATGTATTTAAATAATGATAATTTTTCTCCTCAAATTAATTAGTAAAATCAATAGCAAAATCAAAAATCAAAAATAAAAAATGTATTTAACAATTAATATTAAAATCATAGGAAATGTTGTAGCGAAATCAAGAACATAAATTTTAAAATAATTTAACCTAGACTTGTAGCAAAAATTCCTAGTAAAACGAATAAATAAATATACAAAAAAATAAAATACGTAATAAAATCCTTAGTAAAATTAATGCGAAATCAATAAATAGTAATGTAAGTAAAAATAAATAGAAGGTATTTTATTAAAAGTTCAGCAAAACTATAAAAAATTTAGTAAATTAACATTTACATTGATTAATATGATCGATTAATGAAATTTATGTAAATTATAGATAACTAGTATTAGTTATGATCAATTAAAGGAAATTAAGTGCTTAGCAGGATTGGCCTAATTAGAATGAAAAAGAGTCAATAATAGTCAACTAAAAGCAAATAATATCAATATTGATCATACATGGATAATTAAATTTATAAGCGTCGATCATCACCTTTTAGGGTCAGTGAGTTAGTATATATTAATTAGGAAAATAGTTTCAATCAAGGTTAATTACTTTAAACTGAGGTTGATTAAGGCCAATTAAGATTAATACTGATTATGTTTGATAATTAGAATTAAGTATGAGCAATTAGTTTATATTAGTTAGTCATAATAATTTATGATTACAAATAGTTAAATTTGGTTAAATATAATAAGCCATGATTACTGATAGTTGAATATGAATGCATTGACCTATTATAAGTCATTATGTACTATTATAAGTTATTATGACTCATTACGACCCATTATGATAATTATAATGTAATATAACACGTTAGGTCAAACCTTAGTTTTAATTTGCCTAACCTTAGTTTTAGGGTTGTCACATAAGAATAACATATTTGGATCCCTGCATCACTTATACTACTATAGAAATTGGTATTTCCTACGGAAATTATCCGTCGCAAATTTGTTAAAAAGTTGCTACAGATTTGCTATTAACATATATTGCTACGATTTACCTACAGATAAACCATAGCAAGCTTTGTTCATAGCGAATCCGTAAGAAATTTTAAGCTAAATTGATAAAATTAATATATTAAAAAACAAATTAATAAAATTCATAGCAATTCTGTATTAAAATTAATAATTAAATTTCAGGAAAAGAAATGAAAATAGTCTAGCAAAATCCGTAGCAAGAATAAGAAATACATATAAATAATTATTTAATCAAATCTGTAGGAGGATCCATGGCAAAAGTGAAAACATATGTATTTAAATAATGATAATTTTTCTCCACAAATTACGTAGTAAAATCAATAGCAAAATCAAAAATCAAAAATAAAAAATGTAATTAACAATTAATATTTAAATCATAGGAAAATTTGTAGCGAAATCAAGAACATAAATTTTAAAATAATTTAACCTAGACTTGTAGCAAAAATTCCAAGTAAAACGAATAAATAAATATACAAAAAAATAAAATACGTAATAAAATCCTTAGTAAAATTAATGCGAAATCAATAAATAGTAATGTAAGTAAAAATAAATAGAAGGTATTTTATTAAAAGTTCAGCAAAACTATAAAAAATTTAGTAAATTAACATTTACATTGATTAATATGATCGATTAATGAAAGTTATGTAAATTATAGATAACTAGTATTAGTTATGATCAATTAAAGGAAATTAAGTGCTTAGCAGGAATTGGCCTAATTAGAGTGAAAAAGAGTCAATAATAGTCAACTAAAAGCAAATAATATCAATATTGATCATACATGGATAATTAAATTTATAAGTGTCGATCATCACCTTTTAGGGTCAGTGAGTTAGTATATATTAATTAGGAAAATAGTTTCAATCAAGGTTAATTACTTTAAACTGAGGTTGATTAAGGCCAATTAAGATTAATACTGATTATGTTTGATAATTAGAATTAAGTATGAGCAATTAGTTTATATTAGTTAGTCATAATAATTTATGATTACAAATAGTTAAATTTGGTTAAATATAATAAGCCATGATTACTGATAGTTGAATATGAATGCATTGACCTATTATAAGTCATTATGTACTATTATAAGTTATTATGACTCATTACGACCCATTATGATAATTATAATGTAATATAACACGTTAGTTCAAACATAGTTCAAGTGGTAATTCTTGATTAATCATAATGGTTCATGGTAAAATTGATGAAGAAGTCTATGTTGCTCAGCCACCAGGCTTTGAAGATCCTGATTATCCACATAGGATATACAAGCTTGACAAAGCTTTGTATGGACTTCATCAGGCCCCAAGAAAATGGTATGATACAGTGTCATCTTTCTTACTCAAGCACGGTTACAAAAGAGGAACAATTGATAAGACTCTCTTTCTGAAACATGAACATCAAGATCTCTTAGTTGTTCAAGTATATGCAAATGATATCATATTTGGATCAACAAACAAGAGATTGTGTGAAGAGTTTGAATGTCTGATGAAATCTGAGTTTCAAATGAGTTCCATGCGAGAACTAACATTCTTTCTTGGCTTACAAGTTCATCAGAAACCAGATGGCATCTTCATCAATCAGGAGAAGTATGTGAATCAAATTTTGAAGAAGTACAACCTTGCTGATTCATCTTCATGCAAAACACTAGTATCAACAATAGATAAGATTGTACCAGATCCTACAGGGAAGTCTATTGATCAAAGATTATATAGATCTATGATAGGATCATTAATGTATTTAACTACCAGCATACGTGACATAATGTTTGCTGTGTGTGTTTGTGCTAGGTACCAAGCAGACCTAAAGGAGTCATATATGAATGCAGTGAAGAGAATTTTTAGATACCTTAAAGGAAACCAGCACTTGGACTCTGGTATCCAAAAGAAGGAGATTTTAAAATCTACTCATATTTCAACAGTGACTATGGAGGGTGCAACAACAACAGAAAATCAGATGCCAATTCATAGGACCAAGACTAGTTTCTTGGCAGTGCAAAAAGCAAACAAATGTTTTAGTATCCATAGCTGAGGCCGAGTACATAGCTGCTTCAACTGGTTGCTCTAAAGTCTTATGGTTGCAAAACTAATTACTTGATTATGTTACAATTTTCTTCAAACACCAATACATATTGATAACTCAGCTGCTATGTTCATCACTGCTAATCCAGTACAACATAGTAAAATAAAACATATTGAAATCAGATATCATTTTCTGAAAGATTGCTCAGAAAAAGGTTTAATCAAGCTGATTAAGGTGGATACAACAAACCAGCTTACTGATTTATTCACTAAAGCCTTTGATTTAGTTGGATTTAATTTCTTAATTGAGTCATTAGGCATGATCAATTTAGATTAAGTGTTATTCAACATAATGAAAAGCATGTTCGGCCCATTATATTTTTAATATGAACATCTACGGAAGAACAAACTTGTTCATCCGCAGATTGTTATTAATATGAAAAAGCCAAAAATATTCTTAAAAACATATAAAAATACAAAACTATTGTCTTATATACATAGTTTCTTGAATAAGCAGTTCATATAATGGGAAGTGATAGTACACTATACCTTTGCTTACTTTCCTCATTTATCAAACAATTCATATAGACTGATCAGATGTGATTTGATATGTGAGTAGGTTTAGCTTGAGTTGAAAATAAACAAGTCATGCATAACATAATGTCAAGGTGACAAACTGTGGCTAATTCCATTTTGAGGAGCAAGGAAGTAAGTCTTATCCTGCTGTGATCAACTTACTCACCTAAGCACACTTTGTTGTAACACTTTATAACCTCTATCTTTGCGCATCATGAACTCTCTATTTTGCGTAAGCAAAGACCAGAGTTCTTGGGCTCCTCTGTTTTATGTAAGTAAAGACCTGGTGTCCTGATGCTTAGAAACAAAAGATTCCAAAAGGAACGGCTCTAAAAGAATCCATGTTGATCAACTGTATATTAATTCAGAGCTCACAAATCATATCAACATTAATAAGATTTCAAAGAAATCTTAAGATAGAGCTTATAACTTACGGAACATAGTTTTAAGTGTGAGAAAGTGATAAATTGACTTATCTATGAAGGACAAACTTCAATGTGAATTGAATGTGGAGTCCATACTTGTCCATCTTTAAACAATTTTAAAAAATGATAAATAGCATGACAAGTTGAATATACACTCTTGCTTGAATTTACAAGGATCAATATACTTGCAATCAACACTAGATCTGTCTTCTATCATAAACCAAAACTGTCATTGGGAAGTTTCTTAGTGTTATAGAATGATCCCATTATATGATGTCAATGCTTGTAAATAATTTCTGGTTTTGTTCTTTTCTTTCCTAATTAGTTGGACATATAATATTCTTCATGCTATTCTTTATAAATTTTTGATAAATGCATAATTTTATGATTAATCACAAATTTAGGGGGAGAGTAAATCAGCATGAAAATCTGAGTATCAAATGTGTTACATCTTTAAATGAAGAAAGTTAGAACTTGAGCACTAACTTGGCTACAGGATCTCTGAAGGTTTTAACCAAATCAATTTTGCACAATTGCCATGAAGCAAGTCAACAAGGTCCAATAGCAAACAACAAATGATCTAACATTGAGTTTAAGATCATACATCAAAAAAAAACAAACAAACAAAAATTTCCGTAGATTGGTAACCTACGGATAAAACAACAAATTCATAACAAATTTTGTCTTACGTAGATGTTCCTGCGAAAGAATTAATTTGTTAAGGTTAAAACAGCAAAGTTTTTGCCTTCCGTAGATGTTCTGCGGAAGCATAAACTTGTGGATAACCTCATAAGGGTATAAAGGAAAATGGGTCCCACAATATTAAATATTTTTTAAATTGTCTGAAAAGGCATAAAAGGATATCTCGACCGTTGGCCTTTCTACTCACTCTAAAAAACCTTCTTAGCCTTAGAAAATCTCTCAAACCCCTTTCATCAACAATCGCTGAAATCGTTCATTCCACACAAATAATCCACACATCAGTCAAACATTGAAGCCAGTATGACTAATCGATTCGTCAAAGATCATAACATATGCGCATTTCTGAATCTAGACTTGGAAGATGGATGCAGAGACATCATCTGTTATCTGAGAAGAAGTAGATTGTTTTATGCGCTAACAGCGGATCCTATTATCTACCAATCACACATAATAGATTTCTGGGACTCAGCGAGGGTCGAGGAAGAAAATGAAGAACAAGCAATTTATGTCTCAATCAGAAATCAACAACTGAGAATTGATGAACGAACAATAAGGAGGGTGCTGGAGTTCAGAGAAAGTGAAGAAGGTCACCCTGATGTATTTTATCACGAATACATTCAGAAATTTTTTCAGTTAATGGGGTATGACGGAGACTATCAACATGGTGAGATTAAAAAGGGAAGACTGTGCAAGCCGTATAAATTCCTATGCCACACCTATCTCAAGTGCATCTCCAACAGGAAGTCCAGATTGGACAGATTCTGGAGGCACATCTCATCGGGAATCATTGGCATCTTTGAGGGAAGAAAGTACAACTACTCCAAGTACATTCTTGGTTGCCTGTGTGACCATATAAGAATGCATAAAGACAACAAGATGTACATCTTCCCAAGGTTCATCCAGCTGATCATAAACGAATGTATGCCTAATGTTGAAAGAGAGGGTGATGTGTTTGTGCAAACTCACCTAGGAAGATCTCTACTTAACAAATTGACTGGGCAGTATCAAGGAGAAGAGGTGGAGATGTTCCCACATGTGATGGATGAGACTGCTGACATATCTCAGGAACTCATATTCCCTAAACAACCATAAAAACAAACACCTTCAACTGAATCACCTGAACCACCACATCATGAACCCAATCCTCCTTCACCACCAAGTGAACACACCCAACCCTTATCACCTGCACTTTCTCAAACATCAATAAACTCTGCTTCAACTGAAGTAGTGTCACTTGATCAAATCCATCAACCATCATCACAACAATCACCACCACAACCATTATCTCAACATGAATGATACTTTCCATCACTAGCCATTGTGATAGAATTATCAGAATCATCTTCCAGTAAGCATACCTAACCTATCTCACCCATCCAATCTCAATCATCACTGCACTCTGGTGCAACAGAACCCATTTCACCACTTCTCATACAAACACCTACACCTCCACTTCAAACTGAACCAACCACCTCACCCATACCTACTAAACCCATTGATAGCCCAACATCTACTGAGAAACTCAACTTTGATGAGGATGAATATGAAGCTGTTAATGATGGTGATACTGAGGAGATATGTCTGGAGGTTGAAAGGGAGAAAGATGAAGAAGTTGAACAAGAAGAGGGTAGCATCATTGCTTACAATGAGGATGACTTAAATAAAGAAGAGATTGATGTGAGTAAGAGCTACCTGGTAGCAAAATACAACAATTTGATCATTAAAAGCAACAGGAAGTTAGAAAAGTTGAGGAAAATACAGGAGTTGTTAGAGAAAGACAGACTGATAGTTGAGAAAGATGTTACAATCACTCAACTGGAAGGATGAATCAAAAGGCTGAGAGAAGATATTAAGACTGATAATGAGGTAATTGATGCAATGAACGAGCTAATCTCTGAACAATTAGAACAACTGAAAGCAAAAGATGATGAGATTGAGAACTTAAAGAAAAAGTTGTCTGAACAAGAAATGAGCAAAAAGAAAGAAGCTGATATGAGTTCAAAAATGAAGGAAAAGGAACCCATAATTTTATAGCAGGAAAAGAAAATATCTGGGCAAAACTCAAGATGAAGGTGCTGAATCTAAAGATCAACAAAAGAAATCAAAAAGGGTCTCCCCAACTCACACTCCATCAGCTGATCCTACAGCTTATCAGCAAATTGACATCATCAAAGAAGAAAGTGATGGTGAGTTGAAGCAGCTAACTGAAGAAGAATCTAGCATGCTATCAGTAGAAGATATACTTGAAGAAAGAGCTCAATCTGCCATGTTCATGGTCATAATCTATAATGGCTTTCCCTATGACTTGGTAGAGAAAATGAATATACCAGAAATGATTCAAGTTTTGAAAGAATTTGATGCTGCAAGACTGATGCTCCTAATTTGTAATTATGAAACGTTTTCAAAGTTCAAGGCCATGGAGCAAATAAGAAAAGACTTGGGCCATTGTGACACAAAGAAGCTGACAAGGTACAACATGACTTGCTGGTTACAAAGTCACAACTAAGAGCAACATAAGCTTAAAGGGAGAACAATTGGTGAGCTCAAAGCTATGATAGAGCATGTGATGAAGGTGGAGCTAGAAACAGGAGTGAAATTCAGGACTGGAGCTCCCAATCCTGCCTACGCACAAGCAAAACAAACTCCTGCTGAACCAACTGTAGTTCAAAGAAAAGACATGTATAAAGGCAGAGAAAGCATGATCAAAGAACCAAGAGACATCATTCCAAGCAAAGTATGGCCCCTGGGAACTGCTGTAAGGGAGATAACAGAAGAAAAGACTACATTGATACAACTCTTTAATCAGATGACCACTCCAAGAATAACTGAAGAAAATAAAATAATAGCATGGAAATATGATTCAGAATGGGATTGTGTTATGCTGAAGAGAACATCTGGAATGATTCAATACTTTCTAAGGGGGGAAACACTCCTTACACTTCCAGATGCAAACCTCACTACTTTGCAAAACATTCCCATCACAAACTTCCAAATCAGTCCACGGGTAAGAGACTACTCTGGAATGGTGGCTAAGTTGAGTCATAAGTTCAAGGAAGATGTACTTAAAGAAGCCAAGAGAGAAGATACAGAGCCCAACAAAAGGAAGCTAAAACAGAAAAGGTCTTATTCTAGTTCTCAACAGATGGATGATGAATTTTTACAAAGAATTGGATATGAAGATAGATCTGAAGCATCAATCAAAGTTATTAAGGGAAATCAGCACTCTTGCCCTATCACAGAATGGGGATACGTAGAAAGGACAAAAGAGCTGGTGTTCCAGAGAAATGATCCACTGAAGAAAGGTCCTAGCATAAGGGTATTTGACCCAATGGAGATCAAGCTGCTTCATCCGAGCTATACCTCATATCTACATGACAAGTATTTTCCCAAGCTCAATGATCAAACTGCTCAAAATGACTTGTGCTTGTATGTACACATCATTCAAGTTATTGACAAGCTCCATGCCAAGGCCCACAAGAGAAGGAAGTTTGAGGCTGGTCAACTGATAAGAGCAGAAACAGAACCAATAATAGAATTGAGAATTTCAGAACAGGATGAGCTAGAAGTGGTGTCCAATAATAGTGTTATTACAACATTAACCACTGAAGAGGACATCTTGGGCTTGAAATACAAAACATTAAAGAGAATGGGGAGAATTAAGATAAAGTATCTGTATGAAGATCAAAAAAATACTGTGGGATACTTCAATACTAAAATTTTGACAAGAGTTCAAGAATTAAGAGACTTGAACAAATTATTACAAGAGGCTAAACCTATAGGGGGAGTATTGTTAGAACTAGATAAAATGTATAGGTTTAGTTGACTTGTCAACTCTTGTAATTAATCATTTTAATTCTCTTTTTGATAATATAATGTAATGTATGAATTATATGGTAACCTATATTATTGTGTGTGTTAGTTTATGTTATTACAGGAAACATCAGACTTGGTCAATTTGGAAAAATTGACTAAGTGTTAGAACAACCTACAGATGAATAAGTGTTCTTTCGTAAATGTTCTCTGGAGCATAACTAAAGTCTGTGCTTTCGTAGATCTCCTAAATGCTGAACAAATCCAAGATCAAGTGGAGCTACTGAAGGAGAGCTTGCTGCTGAAGAACAAGTACAAGAACTCCTGCGGAAGCACAACCACTGAAGAACAAATGCTAGACAAAGTGTTGCTGTGGAAGACTAATTGCTTCGGAAAAAGAACTTCCTACGGAAGACCAATTCTACGGAAGATTAACAAACTTATTGTTTCAAATCATCAAGTAAGTAACAAAAAGTCAAAAAGTCAACATGTCAGAGCAATATCTGCAAATCAATGATGGCGAAGGATAATTATGCCAACAGAATATTCCACGTCACATCAACAACATTCTTTATGTAATTTACAATTTCCTATGTAAACTGTGAACTCCTATGCCGATAAACAAGGCAAGGATTGGCACATATAGAAACAGAATATCAAAACAGAATAGCGATATATTAGCTAGAAACTAGGAATTGAATAGAAAGATATATATACACAATTAGGTGTATATATTGATCGATAAACATTGATCATCGAGGACATCAACAAGATAGCAATATCAAGCATCAAGAATATATAGCATTATAATCAATTGTAATTGATTGATTGTGAATGAAGAGTAATTAAAAACATCTGTGTATTGCATTATTACGTTGAGTTTTTCTAGTTGTTCTTCTTTGTTCATCGATTTCAACTTTTGATAAACAATCCATTAAACAACAGGTATTGATAATTCCACGATCGATACTTGTTAAAATCAAATTGATAATTCCTGCAACGATCCTTGGATTATCATTTAGGTTGGTGATAAATGATGTTTGGTGTAATTTTTTTGAGATTGATGACCAAATCTAAAATCATGTATAAACATAAAGGACTTTTTGTAATTTTGTCTTTTACTAATTATATTGTATCTATTTTGTTTTATTTTTGCTTTTTAGTAAACTATTAGCTCATCTTATGATCCTGACGTGAAACTTGACAAGGATATGAAGTTTAACTTTTCTTAACATTAAACATCAATTTTTTAGCGGTAATTTGTAGATTTTCTAGAATAAATATGGCCCAACTTGCACACTCTATGATTTAAATCCTCGATTTTTTTATTTTAAGATACACTACTTAGCCATCAGAATGTCTTTTTAAAGACGAACTGCAAACATAGATATAATGGGTTTTTTTAACAACAATGATTTTATTAAATAAAAAACTAATGGGTAACTTTTTTTAACAACAATTTCTAGCCGTAAATATCACCTAGCTTACATTTGTAAAGATTTGAACTCACATTATTTTTTTGTTAAACAAACATTATTTGTTTGACAATCACTAATGTCACTAGGCTACTACATCATGGCAAACACTATAGGATGGTTAGGTAGACAAACAACATAGGGAGAATTGCATATTTGTCCTTGTAAAATAACTTAATGGCATATTTACCCAATTCAAAATTAAAATTTCATATATCCCCTCCTTTAATCTTTTTAATTGCATATTTACCCAAATCACAACCAAAATTGCATATATCCCCTTTCTTAATGAAAAAAATTTCAAATTTACCTATTTTGATTTATTTTATTAAAAATAAATTATAGATTGACAATGTTACCTTTGTCTGCATAAAAAATATTAATTTTTTTAAATTCATATTCACCATTTTTAACTTGTTTTTTATTTTCTTTTTACATTTTTTTAGTTTTTTTTTCTGTTTTTTAATCATCTTTTGCTAATGAGTTGTAGTTATTTCTTAAAAGTTTTTCCTTTTTGTGGTTTTGTTGATAATTTTATTTATTTATGTTGAGTCTATTTTTTTTATCAAGTTTTTAGAGTAACAATAATAAAATGCAATACAAATATCAAACTTTTAATTTGTTACAGAACTAATAAATTATGACAAAAACAATCATAAATAGTCATGAGTAAAATAGTAATCCTATAATATATTATTAATAAAATGTCATAATAAGTTAATTTAATATTATTTTCATTAAAGAAGGGTTTATATACAATTTTATTTTTAAGTTAGGTAAATATGCAATAAAATACATTAAGGAAGGGGATATATGCAATTTAATACTTTTACTCATATCCGATACTTTTGCATTCTACCAACAAGGGAACTACACCATTCTTCCCATCATAAACACGGGAACTTCCCTCTATATGTCAACCATGAGAATACTTGAATCTTGATGTCCTCAATCACCTACTCCATAGAGTTACTTGATTTGTTTGATAACCACTCAACACTATTTTTCAATAAAAGCCATATCATTGTAAAAATGATAAAAAAGTGTGAGTTTCCTTTCTTGTTTCATTGATAACCTTGAAAATCTATCCTTGTCCACCAGGAATCATTCTACCAACCTCTTTAACAACCAGGCACTTGATGTAGGTGGGCTAAACATCTTCCACTTCCATTGTGTAGAGCGAGCATACAAAGGAGCTGATATTAAGACTAAGGGTGTTAATCATTTCAAGTTGGATAATTATGGATTGGTGGTTAAGAATATCGAACTCAAACGCGACAAATATTTTTATTCTTGTTAAAATTTCAATGAACCTCCATATAAAATCAAGTAACTCGAACCTCACATGTTTAACCACTTTTCTACATAGATTAAAATAATCAATGGTAAAAGATGGTTGAAATTTACAACGAGACAGTGTTATGATTTTCAAGTTCAAAGTATATGTTTTTTCGATAACAAACCTCTTCTAGTATAACTCGAACCTCACCCGTTTAACCATTTTTCTACATAGATCAAAATAATCAATGGTAATCAACGGTCGAAATTTGCGATTAGACAATGTTATGATTTTTCAAGTTCATAGTATATGTTTTTGATAACAAACCTTTTTAAGTTTAAAAATGAAGTTCAAAACTTAAGCTGCATTTTAAATTTCTTAACTGAAAAAAATTCCTAAAAATTGATTTACTAACGTAAAATATAAAAGAACTATAAAAAATCTTTAAAGTATATATATTATTAAAATGTGTAAATGGGTCAACCTGAACCCCGACGTGGTTTTTAAAGGGTCAACTCTAACCCGGCCTCCTTTTTAAATGGGTTGTGTTGCCTAACCCAAAACATGTTTTTCTTTGTGTCAGGTTCAGGTTCGTGTCGGGAATTTCCACCCATAGTATTGTGTCCAACAAGGTTAGTAGCCACTGGGATACGATCCTGGACAAGCCTCTAAGTGAAAGTAATGACTTTCATTAGAACTCATTTCAACCAATGTATGGTTTCTGTTGAGTTTATTAGAGGGGATTGGTTTGCGTGAATTGTTCTTAAGGATCTCATAGTGAAGTCTTCTATTGTGTTGCCCCCAAATGTTCCACATTTGAGAAACGATCGGTATCAATCATCTTTAGCAAGTCATCAAGGTCTTGATATTCCTCCTTGCTTCAGCTTTGATCTTTCCCATTTTCGTATATGTCATCACTAGATTCTGTTTACCAAGACCCTTTATGATATATAATAAATTTTGATCTTTCAAGTGCATATAAAGTCTATAAGGATCTTTTTGTATGATATTTCCGAACCACAAATTATTCCAAAATCATATCCTTTTTCTCGATCCAACCTTCCTCCGAAAATGTAACATCAATGTTATTTGAGGCACTAACTAAACTATGATCTTACATGCTAAACTAATTTGATGCACTTAACTGTGTAGTTTATAGTTCTAAACTAGGCTATGATCCTTGTTATAAGATGTCACATCCCGGCGGAAGCGTGAAATGCTTAGATGTGACTTTTGGCTCAAAACTCATTGGTTTCAGAAACATACATTCAAGACAGATAGAAGAACTAGATTTTCATTATATATATATATATATATATATATATATATATATATATATATATATATATGTATATTGGGTTACATCATACCATACAAAACTTGTTTCAAACGAAACTTTAACATAAGATTCTACAACCCAACATCAAAAGATTCATTACATCCATTACATATTATTATTCAGCTAAGTATGGACTTGAACGTCCATGAAGAGGCTGAAATCCATCAAGTCTATTGTCACCCAAACGCACAGCTGTCCTAGGTATTCATACCATTCATTGAACAAGTTGAACATATAAACGAAATTCTAAAACATTTTGAATACCTAAAAAAGCACACTTCAAAAAGTCAACATAAGGTTGGTGAGAACATAGGTTTAATAAACAACATAATGTTTCTAAATTGATGCAACATAAACAAGTCCACAACCAAACCTACTTATATACCTGGTGATTCATAACTGTCATAAATACAAATTACAAAATCAAATAATATAACATCACGACCCCTATTCGGCAGTCTCAACTAGGTCTGTAGGAAATATGTTCCTAAATAGCGCTACCTATATTATCAGACGGTTCCTTATACAAATTAATGGTTGTGAATTATAGCAGTCAATGACAGTAACTTATCAAAAATTCTTTTTTTTATTAGCATCAAACAATAAAAATACACAGTATGCTTTTTTCTCCAAAAATTTATAAATAAAAAGGGGTTATGTTACTCACCTTTGTTCCAGCAAGTTGTCAATAATTTCCTATAAAATAATTATTTGTTAGAATAAATACTTATTCTTTTTAATTATTTATATTCACTTATATTTAAAAATATTATTAATTAGGCTCTAATATTTAGAATAGTAATTACCAATGTCCAAAAATTATAAAATTTTACCAACAGTAGTATCTTCATACCTAGATTATCATAAAAAATTTCAGGTTAATATATCTTTACCGGTATTTTTCTGTAATTTTTGAAATATTTAGAATTTATGGCAGAAATAGCTAGTTATCTCTAAAAATTCTAAATATCATATAACCACTTTAATTCGGTGTCTAATAACTTATGTAAAATTTTCATAATTTTAGCCACTGTTTTTCTATCACCTTCGAATTTCTTTTTATTAACTGTTCTAAAATATAAAACTTTATCATGCTAGTGAATTCATTCACGAAATTTATTCTGTAACTTAACTATATTATTGAGATTATTAGATAAAGTTTTCAGATTTTAATTAAGTCCCAATCTTAAATTTTATATTTTCTCTTTTATTTAAATATTTCAATTATATAAATTATTATATCTTATATAAATTCTTCATAATTTCCAGTTTATTATTTTTATACATTCTTAACTAATTTTTGAAAATTTTATTCCTACAATCACAATCATTAAAGTACTCAACCTATTTTAACATAAGTATCATGTAATAACAACTATATGAACACTTTAAACCCTTTTATTTTTTTTTATTTTTTTTGTTTAAAACTTTTGCTTTTATAAAACCTTCAAAACTTTCTATTTCATAAACTTTGTTACTGATTTTATTGGAATCAAAGAATTTTGTAGAATTTGTAATTTGATTTTGATTTTGAGTATCATAAGGGTTTATATGTATGTTGAACACATACAAAATTTGTAAGCTTTTAATCATAAAATTTTCATGAATCTAACTTTGATTGTATAGGAAAAAGTGTAGAGAGTAGATAAGGAAGTCTTCAAGTCTTCTTAGAGCTTCAAGCTTGTGGTGGATGTTCTTGAACTTGGATGATACCATAAAGATGTTGCTAGTTAATGAATGATGATTTTATGGTGGTGTTATGGTGATGTTAGTGGTGGGTTCGGGTGGTGTAACAACCGAGAGGAAAAGAAGAATGTTGGAGAGGAGAGTGGTGTAGGGAATGTTGGTGGTTTGTGTGATGTTGGCCAAGAAGATGAAGGAAGAAAAGGGGATGGTGGGTGCTCGAAGATGATGGTGGTGTTGAGAGGTTGGTTCGGCTGAGTGTCAAGAGTGATAGGTGGCACTCTCACACACTAATCACCCTAATGATGTTTCTTAGCTCTTAAGTTAGTGATTAAGTTTTGTAAGTATTCTAGTAATCCACTGATTATGATTAGTTTGTGTAAATATCTTAGTAATCAAGTGACTAACATTAGTTTAGGTTTTAGGTTTATTGTCAACTTCTTAATGCTATAGTTTATTTGGTTAAAGTTAGTTTAAGTTTTGATCTTATTTCATTACTTATAAGTAGAAATATGTATATATATCAAATGTCTTATTGTACACTTACATGATTTGATAACTTACATGCATGTATTTAATAACTTATAAAATTCATATTTTCAAATATTTACATACATGCACACGCAAATAATTATGCATGCATGCACATTCATGAAGCATATACACATACTTACATATGCTCAATATATATATATATATATATATATATATATATATATATATATATATATATATATATATATATGAAAATCTTATAATTATAATCAATTAAAGTCAACTTAGAAAACTCCAATTCAATATATATATATATATATATATATATATATATATATATATATATATATATATATATTTATTTATATATTACTAACTTATAATAATGAATAACATATTTGGATCCCTGCATCACTTATACTACTATAGAAATTGGTATTTCCTACGGAAAATATACGTCGCAAATTTGTTAAAAAGTTGCTACAGATTTGCTATGAACATATATTGCTACGATTTACCTACAGATAAACCGTAGCAAGCTTTGTTCGTAGCGAATCCATAAGAAATTTTAAGCTAAATTGATAAAATTAATATATTAAAAAACAAATTAATAAAATTCATAGCAATTCTGTAGTAAAATTAATAATTAAATTTCAGGAAAAAGGAATGAAAATAGTCTAGCAAAATCCGTAGCAAGAATAAGAAATACATACAAATAATTATTTAATCAAATCCGTAGGAAGATCCGTGGCAAAAGTGAAAACATATGTATTTAAATAATGATAATTTTTCTCCTCAAATTAATTAGTAAAATCAATAGCAAAATCAAAAATCAAAAATAAAAAATGTATTTAACAATTAATATTAAAATCATAGGAAATGTTGTAGCGAAATCAAGAACATAAATTTTAAAATAATTTAACCTAGACTTGTAGCAAAAATTCCTAGTAAAACGAATAAATAAATATACAAAAAAATAAAATACGTAATAAAATCCTTAGTAAAATTAATGCGAAATCAATAAATAGTAATGTAAGTAAAAATAAATAGAAGGTATTTTATTAAAAGTTCAGCAAAACTATAAAAAATTTAGTAAATTAACATTTACATTGATTAATATGATCGATTAATGAAATTTATGTAAATTATAGATAACTAGTATTAGTTATGATCAATTAAAGGAAATTAAGTGCTTAGCAGGAATTGGCCTAATTAGAGTGAAAAAGAGTCAATAATAGTCAACTAAAAGCAAATAATATCAATATTGATCATACATGGATAATTAAATTTATAAGCGTCGATCATCACCTTTTAGGGTCAGTGAGTTAGTATATATTAATTAGGAAAATAGTTTCAATCAAGGTTAATTACTTTAAACTGAGGTTGATTAAGGCCAATTAAGATTAATACTGATTATGTTTGATAATTAGAATTAAGTATGAGCAATTAGTTTATATTAGTTAGTCATAATAATTTATGATTACAAATAGTTAAATTTGGTTAAATATAATAAGCCATGATTACTGATAGTTGAATATGAATGCATTGACCTATTATAAGTCATTATGTACTATTATAAGTTATTATGACTCATTACGACCCATTATGATAATTATAATGTAATATAACACGTTAGGTCAAACCTTAGTTTTAATTTGCCTAACCTTAGTTTCAGGGTTGTCACATAAGAATAACATATTTGGATCCCTGCATCACTTATACTACTATAGAAATTGGTATTTCCTACGGAAAATATACGTCGCAAATTTGTTAAAAAGTTGCTACAGATTTGCTATGAACATATATTGCTACGATTTACCTACAGATAAACCGTAGCAAGCTTTGTTCGTAGCGAATCCATAAGAAATTTTAAGCTAAATTGATAAAATTAATATATTAAAAAACAAATTAATAAAATTCATAGCAATTCTGTAGTAAAATTAATAATTAAATTTCAGGAAAAAGGAATGAAAATAGTCTAGCAAAATCCGTAGCAAGAATAAGAAATACATACAAATAATTATTTAATCAAATCCGTAGGAAGATCCGTGGCAAAAGTGAAAACATATGTATTTAAATAATGATAATTTTTCTCCTCAAATTAATTAGTAAAATCAATAGCAAAATCAAAAATCAAAAATAAAAAATGTATTTAACAATTAATATTAAAATCATAGGAAATGTTGTAGCGAAATCAAGAACATAAATTTTAAAATAATTTAACCTAGACTTGTAGCAAAAATTCCTAGTAAAACGAATAAATAAATATACAAAAAAATAAAATACGTAATAAAATCCTTAGTAAAATTAATGCGAAATCAATAAATAGTAATGTAAGTAAAAATAAATAGAAGGTATTTTATTAAAAGTTCAGCAAAACTATAAAAAATTTAGTAAATTAACATTTACATTGATTAATATGATCGATTAATGAAATTTATGTAAATTATAGATAACTAGTATTAGTTATGATCAATTAAAGGAAATTAAGTGCTTAGCAGGAATTGGCCTAATTAGAGTGAAAAAGAGTCAATAATAGTCAACTAAAAGCAAATAATATCAATATTGATCATACATGGATAATTAAATTTATAAGCGTCGATCGTCACCTTTTAGGGTCAGTGAGTTAGTATATATTAATTAGGAAAATAGTTTCAATCAAGGTTAATTACTTTAAACTGAGGTTGATTAAGGCCAATTAAGATTAATACTGATTATGTTTGATAATTAGAATTAAGTATGAGCAATTAGTTTATATTAGTTAGTCATAATAATTTATGATTACAAATAGTTAAATTTGGTTAAATATAATAAGCCATGATTACTGATAGTTGAATATGAATGCATTGACCTATTATGAGTCATTATGTACTATTATAAGTTATTATGACTCATTACGACCCATTATGATAATTATAATGTAATATAACACGTTAGGTCAAACCTTAGTTTTAATTTGCCTAACCTTAGTTTTAGGGTTGTCACATAAGAATAACATATTTGGATCCCTGCATCACTTATACTACTATAGAAATTGGTATTTCCTACGGAAATTATCCGTCGCAAATTTGTTAAAAAGTTGCTACAGATTTGCTATGAACATATATTGCTACGATTTACCTACAGATAAACCATAGCAAGCTTTGTTCATAGCGAATCCGTAAGAAATTTTAAGCTAAATTGATAAAATTAATATATTAAAAAACAAATTAATAAAATTCATAGCAATTCTGTATTAAAATTAATAATTAAATTTCAGGAAAAGAAATGAAAATAGTCTAGCAAAATCCGTAGCAAGAATAAGAAATACATATAAATAATTATTTAATCAAATCCGTAGGAGGATCCATGGCAAAAGTGAAAACATATGTATTTAAATAATGATAATTTTTCTCCACAAATTACGTAGTAAAATCAATAGCAAAATCAAAAATCAAAAATAAAAAATGTAATTAACAATTAATATTTAAATCATAGGAAAATTTGTAGCGAAATCAAGAACATAAATTTTAAAATAATTTAACCTAGACTTGTAGCAAAAATTCCAAGTAAAACGAATAAATAAATATACAAAAAAATAAAATACGTAATAAAATCCTTAGTAAAATTAATGCGAAATCAATAAATAGTAATGTAAGTAAAAATAAATAGAAGGTATTTTATTAAAAGTTCAGCAAAACTATAAAAAATTTAGTAAATTAACATTTACATTGATTAATATGATCGATTAATGAAAGTTATGTAAATTATAGATAACTAGTATTAGTTATGATCAATTAAAGGAAATTAAGTGCTTAGCAGGAATTGGCCTAATTAGAGTGAAAAAGAGTCAATAATAGTCAACTAAAAGCAAATAATATCAATATTGATCATACATGGATAATTAAATTTATAAGTGTCGATCATCACCTTTTAGGGTCAGTGAGTTAGTATATATTAATTAGGAAAATAGTTTCAATCAAGGTTAATTACTTTAAACTGAGGTTGATTAAGGCCAATTAAGATTAATACTGATTATGTTTGATAATTAGAATTAAGTATGAGCAATTAGTTTATATTAGTTAGTCATAATAATTTATGATTACAAATAGTTAAATTTGGTTAAATATAATAAGCCATGATTACTGATAGTTGAATATGAATGCATTGACCTATTATAAGTCATTATGTACTATTATAAGTTATTATGACTCATTACGACCCATTATGATAATTATAATGTAATATAACACGTTAGGTCAAACCTTAGTTTTAATTTGCCTAACCTTAGTTTCAGGGTTGTCACATAAGAATAACATATTTGGATCCCTGCATCACTTATACTCTATAGAAATTGGTATTTCCTACGGAAAATATCCGTCGCAAATTTGTTAAAAAGTTGCTACAGATTTGCTATTAACATATATTGCTACGGTTTACCTACAGATAAACCATAGCAAGCTTTGTTCATAGCGAATCCGTAAGAAATTTTAAGCTAAATTGATAAAATTAATATATTAAAAAACAAATTAATAAAATTCATAGCAATTCTGTATTAAAATTAATAATTAAATTTCAGGAAAAGAAATGAAAATAGTCTAGCAAAATCCGTAGCAAGAATAAGAAATACATATAAATAATTATTTAATCAAATCCGTAGGAGGATCCATGGCAAAAGTGAAAACATATGTATTTAAATAATGATAATTTTTCTCCACAAATTACGTAGTAAAATCAATAGCAAAATCAAAAATCAAAAATAAAAAATGTAATTAACAATTAATATTTAAATCATAGGAAAATTTGTAGCGAAATCAAGAACATAAATTTTAAAATAATTTAACCTAGACTTGTAGCAAAAATTCCAAGTAAAACAAATAAATAAATATACAAAAAAATAAAATACGTAATAAAATCCTTAGTAAAATTAATGCGAAATCAATAAATAGTAATGTAAGTAAAAATAAATAGAAGGTATTTTATTAAAAGTTCAGCAAAACTATAAAAAATTTAGTAAATTAACATTTACATTGATTAATATGATCGATTAATGAAAGTTATGTAAATTATAGATAACTAGTATTAGTTATGATCAATTAAAGGAAATTAAGTGCTTAGCAGGAATTGGCCTAATTAGAGTGAAAAAGAGTCAATAATAGTCAACTAAAAGCAAATAATATCAATATTGATCATACATGGATAATTAAATTTATAAGTGTCGATCATCACCTTTTAGGGTCAGTGAGTTAGTATATATTAATTAGGAAAATAGTTTCAATCAAGGTTAATTACTTTAAACTGAGGTTGATTAAGGCCAATTAAGATTAATACTGATTATGTTTGATAATTAGAATTAAGTATGAGCAATTAGTTTATATTAGTTAGTCATAATAATTTATGATTACAAATAGTTAAATTTGGTTAAATATAATAAGCCATGATTACTGATAGTTGAATATGAATGCATTGACCTATTATAAGTCATTATGTACTATTATAAGTTATTATGACTCATTACGACCCATTATGATAATTATAATGTAATATAACACGTTAGGTCAAACCTTAGTTTTAATTTGCCTAACCTTAGTTTTAGGGTTGTCACATAAGAATAACATATCTGGATCCCTGCATCACTTATACTACTATAGAAATTGGTATTTCCTACGGAAAATATCCGTCGCAAATTTGTTAAAAAGTTGCTACAGATTTGCTATTAACATATATTGCTACGATTTACCTACAGATAAACCATAGCAAGCTTTGTTCATAGCGAATCCGTAAGAAATTTTAAGCTAAATTGATAAAATTAATATTTTAAAAAACAAATTAATAAAATTCATAGCAATTCTGTAGTATAATTAATAATTAAATTTCAGGAAAAAGAAATGAAAATAGTCTAGCAAAATCCGTAGCAAGAATAAGAAATACATATAAATAATTATTTAATCAAATCCGTAGGAGGATCCATGGCAAAAGTGAAAACATATGTATTTAAATAATGATAATTTTTCTCCACAAATTACGTAGTAAAATCAATAGCAAAATCAAAAATCAAAAATAAAAAATGTAATTAACAATTAATATTTAAATCATAGGAAAATTTGTAGCGAAATTAAGAACATAAATTTTAAAATAATTTAACCTAGACTTGTTGCAAAAATTCCTAGTAAAACGAATAAATAAATATACAAAAAAATAAAATACGTAATAAAATCCTTAGTAAAATTAATGCAAAATCAATAAATAGTAATGTAAGTAAAAATAAATAGAAGGTATTTTATTAAAAGTTCAGCAAAACTATAAAAAATTTAGTAAATTAACATTTACATTGATTAATATGATCGATTAATGAAAGTTATGTAAATTATAGATAACTAGTATTAGTTATGATCAATTAAAGGAAATTAAGTGCTTAGCAGGAATTGGCCTAATTAGAGTGAAAAGGAGTCAATAATAGTAAACTAAAAGCAAATAATATCAATATTGATCATACATGGATAATTAAATTTATAAGTGTCGATCATCACCATTTAGGGTCAGTGAGTTAGTATATATTAATTAGGAAAATAGTTTCAATCAAGGTTAATTACTTTAAAATGAGGTTGATTAAGGCCAATTAAGATTAATACTGATTATGTTTGATAATTAGAATTAAGTATGAGCAATTAGTTTATACTAGTTAGTCATAGTAATTTATGATTACAAATAGTTAAATTTGGTTAAATATAATAAGCCATGATTACTGATAGTTGAATATGAATGCATTGACCTATTATAAGTCATTATGTACTATTATAAGTTATTATTACTCATTACGACCCATTATGATAATTATCAAACATAATTGCTCATACTTTCTTATTGTGATGGATCGGACGTGTTAGATTGATTCCACTTTCTTATGACTTGGACTATATGGTGTTTCTTTTTCTTTTGAAACCTATGTGGGAAGGGTTGTTTCCCACCCAACTGAAAAACTAAAATTTTGATATTGATGGAATATTTTGTGAACCATTTACAACTTATTTATCTTTGGTTACTATTTTTGTTATAAATGTTGTGGTTGTGGTAAATTCATTATTTCTTATTATTTACTGTACTTTAATGAGATTAATGTGTTGGATGTTACTCATTATTGTATTTGTGAATGTAAAGTGAAATATGGACGTAAGAGGTAGAGGACGTGGACGTGGCCGTGGACATGGTGCCGATGGTCGTGGTACCGGTGCTATAAACATGACCCCTGCTGAATTAGCTGCCCTAATAAATCAACATGTGCAAGCAGCGGTTGGTGCACAAGCTGCCTAATTTGGGGTAAATGAATACATTGGTCATCAACTGCATAAATTTTTCTACTAGATGGTTAACCCATTTGATTGTACTAAACAAACCGAAACATTGAATACAGGACCCCCAACGTGCACATATAAAGCATTCATGGACTGCAAGCCCCACACGTATAGTGGAGCTGAGGGAGCTGTAGGGCTCGTACGTTGGTTTGAGAAGACCGAGTCAGTCTTCTCCAAATGCAACTGTCCAGTAGTGGATCAAGTAAAGTATGCCACGGGGACGCTTGAGGGCACATCACTCTCGTGGTGGAATGCCCAAGTACAAATGCTTGGTCAGGTAATCGCCAATGCTTTACCATGGGATGAATTCAAGGAAATGATGATGGAGGAATATTGTCCTTGTAGCGAAGTTCAAAAGCTGGAAGCTGAATTTTGGCAGCTCAAGATGGAAGGATCGGAGATTGAGGCCTACACAACAAGGTCTCACGAGTTGGCAACGCTTTGCCCAGGCATGATCGACACGCCAGTTAAGCGGATTAAGCTTTATCTACGCGGCTTGGTTCAGGAGATACAGAGCATGGTGACAGCTGCAAACGTCCCTACTATTCAACAGGTGATCCGACTAGCCCACAAACTTACTGATTAAGCGGTAGAGCAAGGCAAACTACCCAAGCGGGCGCTGTGGCAAGCGTGCCCAACAATAAACACAAGTGGGACGGCTCAGGAAACAAGGGATCATTATCAAACAGTCAACCTCAGCAGCAACAACATCATCAGCAACAGAAGAGGTTCGACAACAACAGAAGCTTCAACCAGACGACTCCCTCAAACCAAGGGCCAAGCGGATACAGAGGAAGACACCCAAAGTGCAACTGGTGTAACTATCATCATGTGGGCAGATGTGACAACTTCAAATGCCAGCGCTATGGAAAGATTGGACATACAGGAAAAGACTGCCGTGGTGAGCTGATGAAAAAGCCATAACAATCCCAGGAAACACCCAAAGGCTGCTTTGAATATAGGAAAGAAGGCCATTACAGGAGAAACTATCCTCAGTTGAGGAAGAACAGGAATGGTGCAAATAATGGTGGGAACAAAAAACAATGGCAATGGCAACAACAGCGGTGGTAACAACGGTGGAACAAAAGGGAGAGCCTTTGTTATCGGTTTTGATGAGGCTCTAAACGACCCTACTACTGTTACCGGTAAATTTTCTGTTAACGGTCGTTTTGCTGTGTACTGTTTGACACTAGAGCCGATAGAAGTTTATATGCCCTCAGCATTAGAATCTAACTACACCGTACCTCAGCATTAGAATCTAACTACACCGTAGAGATAGCTGATGGTAAGCAGATTCACGTAATGCATATCCTTAGAGATTGCAAGATAGAACTTGCTGGTCATACCTTTGACATAGATCTCATGCCTGTTACACTAGGGAGTTTTGATGTAGTAGTAGGCATGGATTGGCTTTTCGACAAGCAGCGGAAGTCGTATGTCACGAGAAGATCATACGAATCCCAATTGGTGAAGAAATTCTTACGGTCAAAGGCGATAGAAGTGGTGCAGTGATGGGCATCATCTCATTCATGAAAGCACAGAAGTTTTTGCGGAAAGGTCGCTTAGCCATATTATTCCTAGTTACTGATAAACAACCAGAAGAAAAGAGGATAGAGGCTATCCCTATCGTTCGTGACTTTCCTGAGGTGTTTTCAGAGGATCTGCATGGATTACCACCTCATCGTGAAGTTGAATTCCAGATTAATTTGACTCTAGGAGCCTCTTCGATTGCGAGAGCACCTTACCGGTTAGCTCCGAACGAACTACAAGAATTATCTGCTCAACTACTAGAGCTGTTGGATAAAGGGTTTACCTCATATAGAGGATTTGTTTGATCAACTTTAAGGATCAGGCTATTATTCTAAGATTGACTTGAGGTCTGGGTACCATCAACTAAGAGTTCGAGAGGAAGACATCTCGAAGACCACTTTTCGTACACGTTACGGTCATTACGAGTTCTTGGTCATGCCATTCGGATTGACGAATGCACCAGCCGTATTCATGGACCTCATGAATCGTGTGTGCAAACCCTATCTCGATTAGTTTGTTATTGTGTTTATCGATGACATATTGATCTACTCAAGGACTAAGGAAGAACATGAGGAGCACTTACGTTTAATCTTAGAATTACTTAGAAAGGAACAACTGTACGCCAAGTTCTCCAAGTGTGATTTCTGGATATGTGAAGTGCAATTCTTGGATCATATTGTTAATAAGAAAGGAATACATGTCGAACCTACAAAGATTGAAGTAATAAAGAATTGGACGGCACCCAAAATGCCAAGCGAGATACGACAGTTTCTTGAATTGGCAGGATACTACCAGCGATTCATTGAAGGATTTTCTCAGATCGCTCAACCTCTCACAGCCTTGACTCATAAGGGAACAACGTACAAATGGGGTGAGAGTCAGGAATCTGCTTTCCAATTACTGAAACAGAAACTATGTAGCGCACCGATATTGGCGTTACCGGAGAGAAGTGATGACTTCGTAGTCTATTGTGATGCTTCTATTCAAGGACTTGGTTGTGTCTTGATGCAGCAAGATAAAGTGATAGCTTACGCCTCAAGACAACTAAAGGTACATGAGAAAAACTATACCACCCATGACTTGGAACTGGGTGCGGTAGTTTTTGCCTTAAAGATCTGGAGACATTACTTGTACGGTACCAAGTGCACTATTTACACTGATCACAAGAGTCTTCAGCACATTTTTGGGCAGAAGGAATTGAACATGAGGCAAAGACGCTGGGTAGAATTTTTGAACAACTATGATTATGCTATCAAGTATCATCCGGGAAAGGCTAATGTAGTCGTTGACGTGCTGAGTAGAAAGGAAACTGCTAAGCCCCAACGAGTGCGAGTTTTGCAACATACAATTAGCACATGGTTACCAGAATAAATCCGAGAGGCTTAGACAGAAGCTCTAAAAGAAGAAAACATTAGGTCTAAATTGTTACGGGGAATGGATAAACAGTTGGAAGTAAATGCGGATGGAGTTCGTTATTTCATGGACAAACTTTGGGTACCTTTGCATGGAAATCTGAGAGACTTGGTTATGAGTGAGGCACACAAGTCCAAGTAATCTATACATCCTAGATCCGACAAGATGTATCATGACCTGAAGGCGCACTACTAGTGGCCTAACATGAAAGCGGATGTAGCTACATATGTGGGCAAGTGCTTGACCTGCTCGAAAGTAAAAGTGGAATATCAGAAACCATCTGGGCTATTACAACAACCTGAGATTCCTATGTGGAAGTGGGAACAGATTTCAATGGATTTCATTACCAAACTACCCCGGACTCCTACCGGTTGTGACACGATATGGGTGATCGTAGATCGATTGACTAAGTCTGCACACTTCTTGACGATCAAGGAAATGGATAAAATGGACAAGTTAACCCGACTCTATCTGAAGGAAATAGTTTTGAGACATGGTGTACCAGTCTCAATTATTTCTGACCGCGATGCTCGTTTTACATTGCATTTCTGGCAGTCATTACATAAATCTTTGGGTACGCGATTAGACATGAGTACTGCTTATCATCTGCAAACCGATGGTCAAAGTGAGCTTACTATACAGACATTGGAGGACATGCTACGTGCTTGTGTGATTGACTTCGGGAATAACTCGGAAGTTCACCTACCATTGGTGGAATTTTCTTACAACAATAGTTATCACACCAGCATAAAGGCAGCACCTTTTGAAGCCTTGTATGGACAAAAATGTAGATCACCGGTTTGCTGGGCAGAAATTGGTGATAGTCAGCTAACGGGTCCCGAGTTAGTGCACGAGACCACTAAGAAGATTATACAGATAAGAAACCGTATGGCTGCAGCACGTGATAGACAGAAAAGCTACGCAGATAAGCGATGGAAACCTTTGGAGTTTCAGGTCAGTGACAACGTGTTATTGAAAGTCTCACCGTGGAAAGGCGTGATTCGATTTGGTAAAAGAGGAAAGCTAAATCCAAGATACATTAGATCATTTGAGATTTCGGAAAGAATAGGTCCGGTGGCCTACCGGTTAGCCCTACCTGACTCACTGAGTGGAATCCATAATGTATTTCATGTCTCAAACTTGAAGAAGTGCTTAACGGACGAAACAATGGTAGTACCTCTTGAGGAAGTGCAAGTAGATGAGCAATTACGCTTCATTGAAGAACCAGTTGAGGTGATGGATCGTGAGGTAAAGACGCTTAAGCAAAGCAAGATACCCATAGTCAAAGTTCGTTGGAACTCAAAACGTGAATCAGAATTCATGTGGGAACGTGAGGATCAGATGAAGCTCAAGTATCCTCATTTGTGCGAAACAATGATGCCAGCCGGCGAAGGTATTGATTAAATTTTGGGATGAAATTTCTTTCAACATGGGGATGATGTGACAACCCACCCGAAACTCACTCGATTTCTTTGTGCCAATGCAGTAGACCAGTGATGTAACTCAACCATGTAACACAATTTTCAGGACGAAAATTCTTTCAACATGGGGATAATGTGACATCCGGTAATTTTCCGTTACCAAACTCCGTTAATTCCGTTAGGTCTTGCATACACGTGTCTTGAGCACACACTAGTTTATGTTGAACGTTGATGACTTAATAACAATTATATATGATAAACAGATAATAACTTGATTAATAAGGTGATTATTAAGTTGTGCTTATGTGCTTATGTGATTTTAGATATTATTTGTGAATTTTATCTTGTAACGTGACAACGTGTTATATTTATTGCACGTGTTTTGTAGCTATTGAAAATTATGCATGATTATTATTGTTAGTTTATAATATTTGTACTTTGTAGTTAAAAATGGTTAAAAAGTGTTAAAAAAGCAAGTTTTTATAAAATCTGATCAAGGAGGGATTAATTTGTAAAAATTACAAAACTTAAATACGGTAAAAACCCAACCCTAATTCTCATAACACCAAGTCGTAGCCAAACCTCCCTCTCCCTCTCCCCTTGCGATTTTTGATCAAGAACAAGCATCAAGCATCGATTTTGATTAGTTCCAAGTGATTCCAACGTGTAGCAAACATCAATTCTTGGTCATTACATGATTAAAGGTTAGATTTTTATGGTTTTTCATGGTTTTTGGGTGTTGGCAGAACCCTAGTTCGAATTGGTGATGAATGTCAAAATTTTGTGTTGTTTGATGATTATATGATGTTAGTTGTATTGTACTGATGTTGGTTTACGTGGATTATACGAGAAATTCATGGTTTTGATGCGTTGTTCATACCTTACTAATAATAGTAACTTTTGTGCATGAACTTGATGAATTGATGATAGATTGATGATGTTGTGAGGTTAATGATGTTGTATGAATGTTGGGTTATGATTATTATGCAAGAAATCCATGACTTGATCATGTAGTTCATACCTAGCTAAAAGTAGAAACTTTTGGATATGAGATTTTTGAATTATGATGATTAGATGATGTTGAACATGTTTAAATGATAGTTATGAGCTTGAATAGGTATTATGTTGATGAATTCATGATTGAATTGAGCGTTAGATTGATTTTGGGATGTTACTTTCTCAAAAGGGAAACTTTATTTGTGTGGAACATTGGATAAGGTGAATTGGACATGTTTATGATGTTAGGATCATGGTAGAATGTTTATTGACGGTGTCTAATATGGTAGAATGTGTTAATTGGGTTGTATGGATACTTGATTGGTCAATTGGGAAATTTGGACTTTTATGGATTATACATGATGATGGATTATGTTAGGAGATTATGGAATCATGCTTGGGATTGTAATAGATCATTGTTGGGTATGTTGGTTGGCATGAATCTTGTTGAATAATGGGATGATGATCGTCATACACGCGTGCGAATCTAAGGCCCCTACTTAGTAGGATTGGCAGGGTTTAGGGTGTGAAGTCGTGAGTGGCTTCACATGGCATGTTGTGCATGATTAGACTTTATGTATGATGCACTAGTTATGATGTAATTATAATTGTGTTGAGCATGTTGACTACTTGAGATTCGCATGAGTTGTATGATAATCTAAGTTGTATGATGATCTTGGTAGAACAAGTGGTTGATGAAGTGATATACGTGAACAACTTGTATGATAACCATGTATGATGAGTTGCTATGCTTGATTAAAAGGGATTTCAATTAATATGTCACCAACGGGTCAAACGGGTCAACTGGGTCAAATGCGTTTTGTTTTTCTAAAACCTTAGGTCAATGTGTTATTGAGCACTTAGGAATTGTTGATGATTTTGTGTGCACGTACTCATGTACTTGCGTGTTCTAGGTAACCTCTGAAGGTTGTCTTTTCTCTCTCTCAAGTTAGCTTTAATATCATTCGTGTGTACACCAGGTGAGTTCATGCCCTACTTTATTTACACTCTCTTTTGGGGGAGATAGCATACTCGTTCCGAAACGCTTTATTGATTATAAGTTGTGTATAGTGTAATGTAATGCGATATACTATGAAAGTCCTCACAGTTTCAGATCGTTAATATTGGAACTAGTGGGAAATCTTGAACTACTGGGTTTGACAACCCCCACCTGTGAGACTCGAGGTCAAACGGGTGCAATATTGTCCTAACACATGGTGTCACGGCCTAGTAAGTCGTGACGGGAGGCAATCAAACGGAACACTGTTAGCTTCGATCGCAAAATTACTACGATTATTACTTGTGAATTTAAACTAGCTATCTAATTCAATGCACTCTTATGTTTTATAACTGTTACTGTTATGTTTTACGCAAACTCTTGAACTCACCAACCATTGTGTTGACTCTTTTAGTATGCTATTCTCAGGTCGTGGTTAATGAAAAGCTTAGGAGCACTCACAGGTCAGCATTTGTGGGTCAGCATTGTTGGGAACATTTGTTGGTTTTGCCATTGGAATTATTATGTATTTTGTTTTAAACAACGGTTGGCGCGTGTTTGCGTATTTTACATTACATTACATTACTTTGGTTTGTCTAGTTTACTGAACGCTTTTGTACTGTTTTAAAGTTTTAAACTCTGATTTTGCTTGAATGTTTCATATAGAGTCGTTCTGATTAACTAATGACTGAGATCCTTGTTTGTCACAAGCCTCGCGGTAAAACCCCGCACGTGGATTTTGAGGGTGTGACAAATGTTGGAGAGGAGAGTGGTGTAGGGAATGGTAGTGGTTTGTGTGATGTTTGCCGAGAAGATGAAGCAAGAAAAGGGGATGGTGTTGAGTGGTTGGTTCGGCCGAGGTACAAGAGAGGAAGGAAGATCAATTTGACCTTCATGATTATTTCTATACTAGAGTTATGAGATGGTTACCTAGGGTGTGGTTGTGTCAAGTGGTTAGGATGGTTGAGTGTCAAGAGTGATAGGTGGCACTCTCACACACTAATCACCCTAATGATGTTTCTTAGCTCTTAAGTTTGTGATTAAGTTTTGTAAGTATTCTAGTAATCCATTGATTAGGATTAGTTTGTGTAAATATCTTAGTAATCAAGTGACTTACATTAGTTTAGGTTTTAGGTTTATTGGTTAAAGTTAGTTTAAGTTTTGATCTTATTTCATTACTTATAAGTAGAAATATGTATATATATCAAATGTCTTATTGTACACTTACATGATTTGGTAACTTACATGCATGTATTTAATAACTTATAAAATTCATATTTCCAAATATTTACATACATGCACACGTAAATAATTATGCATGCATGCACATTCATGAAGCATATACACATACCTACATATGCTCAATATATATGTATGAAAATCTTATAATTATAATCAAATAAAGTCAACTTAGCAAACTTCAATTCTATATATATATATATATATTACTAACTTATAATAATTCTTGAAGTTTTAATTTGCCTAACCTTAGTTTTAGGGTTGTCACATTCTCCCCCTGTAAAGAGAATTTCGTCCCGAAATTCATTTGTTGTTACTATCTGATGATGTGGAGAGTTTATCTTTGTAATTGTCCTTTTCATTCAGTTTAACCTCAAATAAATGAGAATATTTTCTTTTGATTTCATCTTCCATTTCCCATGTAAATTCAGGTCCTCGTTTTGAATCCCATTTGACCTTCACTATTAGGATTTTACTTCTCTTTAAACTTTTTACTTCTCTATCCATAATTGCTACTGGTTCTTCCACAAAATGAAGTTTCTCATCTATTTTGATTTCCTTTATTGGTACCTTTAATGTCCCATCAATCAAACATTTCTATAAATTAGATACATGGAAGGTGTTATGTACTCCACTTTAATTCTTGAGGCAGGTCTAACCTGTATGCTACAGGACGAATCCTATCAATTACTTCAAAAAGACCAACATACTTACGGTTTAACTTATTTATTTTTCCGAATCGAATAATTCCTTTTGATGGTGACACTTTTAAGTACACTTTATCTCCTATTTGAAATTCTAAAGGCTTTCTTCTTTTATCGACATAACTCTTTTGTCTATCATGTGCTGCCTTCAATCTGTCTTTGATTTCACCAATTCTATCAGATGTTTCCTATATAAGTTCTGGACCTGTAAGTTGTCTATCTCCTAGTTCATTCCAACACAAAGGTGATCTACACTTCCTTCCCTATAAGGATTCAAATGGAGCTGCCCTTATACTGGCATGGTAAATATTGTTATGTGAAAATTCTCTCAAAGGTAAGTGTAGATCCCAATTACCACCAAAATCTAACGCATAGGCTCGCAAGATATCTTCCAATGTCTGGATTGTTTTCTCACTCTGTCTATCTGTTTGTGGATGATATGCTGAACTCATATTTATTCGGGTTCCTAATGCTTTCTGTAAAGTCTGCCAAAATCTTGAAGTAAATCTACTATCTCTGTCAGATATAATTGAAATTGGTATTCCATGTCTAGACACAATCTCTTTCATATAAATCCTTGCTAATTTCTCCATTTTATAATCTTCTCTGATTGGCAAGAAGTGAGCTGACTTAGTCAATCTGTCAACTATAACCCATATTATGTCATAAACACTTGAAGTTCTGGGTAACTTGGTTATAAAATCCATAGTAATCTGGTCCCACTTCCACTCAGGGATTTCTTGTTGTTGCAAACATCCTGAGGGTTTTTGATATTCAACTTTTACTCTTGAACAGGTATTACACTTTCCTACAAATTCTGTGACGGATTTCTTCATACCTGACCACCGGTACTGTTTTTTCAAATATTTGTACATTTTATTGTTTTCTGGATGTACTGAATATCTTGACTTGTGTGCTTCCTTTAGAATAGGTTCTCTAAGCATGTCATTACCAGGAATCCAAATTCTTCCTTTAAATCTCAAGATTCCATCTGACGTAGCTTCTAGTTGTTCGTTCGGTCCCATCACACTTCTCAATGCATCTTTTTGTTGGGCTTCTCAAATTTGACTTATTAAATCCGAGTGTAATTCCATTCTAATAGCATGGATTAGTACTGGCTTAATTCTTTCCTTCCTACTTAAAGCATCTACCACTACATCTCGCAATCATAATCACTCAATAACTCCACCCATCTTCTCTGCCTCATATTTAACATATTTGGATCAAATATATGCTGCAAGCTTTTATGCCCTGTATAAATTATACACTTGGTTCCATATAAATAATGCCTCCAAATCTTAAGTGTAAATATTACTGTTCCTTTCCATATCATGAGTAGTATAATTCTTTTCACTTCCTCTAAGTTTTCTAGATGCGTATGCAATTACTTTATCTCTTTGCATTAGAACACATCCATAGCCTTGATGTGATGCATCACAATATACTACAAAATCGCCTGTACCATCTGGAAGAGCTAAAATAGGAGTACTACATAATTTGTGTTTTAGGAATTCAAATGCAGTATTTTATTTTTCTCCCCGAATATATGGCTTATCTTTCTAAGTCAATTCTGTCAAAGGTTGAGCTATTCGCGAGAAATTTTCTATAAACCTTCTATAATAACCAGCCAAACCTAAGAATTGACATACTTCAGTTGGTGTTTTCGGAGCTTTCCACTTCTTAATTGCTTCAATCTTTGCTGGGTCGACCTAAATTCCTTCTTGGTTAACCACATGTCCTAAGAATTGTACTTCTCTTTTCTAGAATTCACACTATGATAAGTTGGTGTACAGTTCTTCTTTTCGAAGTAACTCCAAAGTTCGCCTTAGGTGCTTCTCATGTTCTTCCTTACTTTTGGAATAGATTAAGATGTCATCTATAAAGACTATGACAAATTTAGCTAAGTAAGGTTTGCTGTGACGACCCAAAAATTAAGGTTAGACAAATTAAAATTCTAAGAATTATTATTAGTTAAGATTATATATAAATATTAAATTAAAAATTTCTACGATGACTTTATTTGATAAAAATTTTCATCTATATGTTTTAGCATGTATAAATATGTGTATGGGTTTCATAAACTTGCATATATGTATAATCATTTACGTATGCATGTATGTAAACTTTTGTGAATCTTTGAAGTTATTAAATCATGCATGTAAGATACCAAATCATAGGATTATGTGATTATTTACTTGAAAGATAGATGTTTTCATCTATATGTAATGAATTAAGGTATGAAACTTAATCAACATTTTCAAACAAACTAACAATCTTATATCAATAACCAAAACCAAACTAATCCTAAATGCTTAAACACTAAACTAAAACACTCACATTAGCACTAGTAATCGGTTCATTAAGACAACAACTAACCTAGATTAGTAACTAATTATCTAACTAACCTAAACTTAATCACTAAGAGTAATTAACAAACTAGACATGACACCTAGCAAACCTTACACTAATCACCTCCTAAGCCATGACACCTAGCACCCTAAATGCCACCTAAGGAAGCCTAAAACCACCTACTCATCACACCTAGTTAGAACTAATGATGATTCCCCACACTCTCAATTCTTCCTCTCGGCTGAGACCACCATAACAACCTCCATCACTATCTCATCCACAAACCACCATCAACTCTCGGTTCCTCTTGCTCGCGGTCACAAACACAAACCAACACAACCACCACCACTCCCTTGACTCTCTCTTGGTCTCCATAACCACACCAACCGCCACTTAATCTCTTACTCTATCTCGGTCTCAACATCCTTCAAACATCAACACTTGAGCCTCTCATCTAGTGATCATCCCTCAAGATTAGAGCAACTTCATCAAGAAATTCTACAAGAACCCTAAAAGCAATCCTTTAAGCTCTCTTCCATTTCAAACAAGGTTTGATTCTCAAAACTTATGATTAACAAGTTAAGAAGTTATATATGTATATATAATCAACCCTTTGAGATAAACCACCAAGGTTATTTATAAAACCTCATGAACACTTGATTTTTCATCAAAAATCAGTACAAAAGGACTTAAAAACAGAAAATTTGAGGATTTAATAAAAACCAAGGATTTAAACAAAAATAAAAGATTTAAAGAGTTGAAACATGTGTTATTTCTTGATAAGTTAGATTAAATACTTAAATAACTATGATTGTGGGAATAAAATTTATAAATTTATTAGAAAATATTGGAAATAATAATCTAAAATTATGGAAAAATTTTATAGGATATATTAATTTATTTGATTAATTCAAGGAAATAGAAAACAAATATCAAATAGGAGATCTGAACTTGATAAAAATCTGGAAAAATTTTATGATGACCCTAACATTAAATTGGAATTAAAGAACGAATTTCGTGAATTAATTCACGAATACAGTAAAGTTACATATTTTAGAATGAATAATAAGAAGAAAATCGAAAATAATAACAAAACAGTATGTAAAATCATCAAAATTTAACATAAAATTTAAAATATTTAGTATAACGTTCTATATAATTTTTACAATTTTTGGAGATATGTAGCTATTTCTTCCATGTAATGTGAAACTTGTAAAAATTCTAGGAAATTATCTGTAAATAAGTACTAGTTAAAATTTTTATGTGATAATCTGAATTTTGGGACATTACTTCTTGTAAAATTTGGTAATTTTTTGACAACCGTAGCTACTGTTTAGAAATTTTGATTTGATTAAAGATATAAATGCTGAAAATTTTAAAGAGATAAGATTTATTTCTAACAAATAAATTATTCTATAGGAAATATTTGACTTGTTGCTGGAAATAAGATGAGTAACATAGCCCTTTTTTATTTTATAAATTTTTGAGGGAAAAAGCATATTGTGTATGTTACTATTGATGCTAATGTGAATAAGAATTTTGATAAGTTACTGTCATTGACTGCTATAAGTCACAACCATTAATTCGTATAAGGAACAATCGGATAATATAGGTAGCGCTACTTAGGAATATGTTTCCTGCACCGACTAAATAAGTGTCATGATGTTATATTATTTGATTTTGTAATTTATATGTGTGACAGTTATGAATCACTTGGCATGTAAGTAGGTTTGGTTGTGGTCTTATTTATGTTGCATCAGTAAGAAATTTTGTTAAAATATTAAACCTATGTTCTCACCAACTTATTGTTGACTATTTTAAGTATGCTTTCTCAGGTATTCAAAATGTTTTATAATCTCATGTATACACTCACATTGTACAATGAATGGTATGATTACCTAGGAAGGCTATGTGTGTGGATAACCGTGAACTTGATGGATCTCAGCATTCAAATGGATGTATATGTCCATTATTAGCTAGGAAATTATAAGAAGCGGTTAAAGATAAATGTTATAGGGTTACTAGCTTATATGTAAAAGTCTCATAGAGACAAATTTTGTATGAAATTGAAAAATTTAACCCAATATGTGTGAATGTCTAATGAAAAGTTTATCTTTAATTATCTGTTGTGATTGTATATTTTTGTAATCAATGTGTTTTGAGCCAAAAGTCACACCAAAGCAATTCATGCTTCCGTCGGGATGTGACATTTGTACACTCTATTCATTAGATCCATAAATACTGCTGGAGCATTAGTTAACCCAAATGGCATTACAAGGAACTCATAATGGCCATATCGAGTTCTAAATGCAGTCTTAGGTATATCCTCATCTTGAACCCTGAATTGATGATATCCAGACCTTAAGTCAATTTTTGAGAAGTAACTAGATCCTTGCAATTGATCGAATAGATCATCTATTCTAGGGAGAGGATACCTATTCTTAATGGTTACTTTATTGAGTTCTTTATAATCAATGCACATCCTAAAGGTTCCATCTTTCTTTTTCACAAATAAGACCGGAGCTCCCCATGGTGAAACACTAGGATGTATGAATCCTTTATCCAACAACTCTTATAATTGATTCATCAATTCCTTCATTTCTGATGGTGCCAAACGATACGGAGACTTGGCAATAGGTGCAGTCCCCGATACTAATTCAAATTTCAATTCTACTTGACGAGGTGGCTGTAATCCTGGTAATTCGTCAGGAAATACTTCTGGATATTCTCTAACAATAGGAACATCTTCCAAGTTCTTCTTAACCGGTTCCGTATCAACTACATGGACCATAAATGCTAAACATTTCGTTTTCAAATATTTCTGAGCCTTCATACAAGAGACTATCTTTATAGTACCCTTAGGTTTTTCACCATATATGAATAGAATTTTATTATCTTTAATCAAAGGAATTTTAATCATTCTTTTTCCATAGATAATTTCAGCCTGATTCTTACTTAACCAATCTATACCCAAAGCAATGTCAAAACCTCCTACTTCAATAGGGATCAAATCTATGTCAAAGCAATGATCATCTAAGTTTAAGGTACAATTTGGAATAACTTCACTGGCCTCTATTATTTTTCCATCAGCTAGTTCTATCATATATTTATTTTTTAGTTTCTCTGATGTTAGTCTAAGTAAGGGTTTAAATGTATTTGAAACAAAACTTCGGGTTGCTCCTGTATCAAATAATATAGTTGCGTACTGATCATTAATGAGAAACATATCCATCACAACTTCTGGTTCCTGTCGTGCCTCTTCAGCTTGAAGTACAAATGCTCTACCATACGCATTGCTTGGGTTCATCGTGTAAGGCCTCGTTCCCGGGAACCCCATAGCTGGTCAATCATAACCTCTTTTATATCAAAAAATATTAAGATTTATTAAGTAAGTAAAACATTACAGCTGAATAATTCATCAAAAACCATTTCATGCTTTAATAAATACATTTGCCAAGTAATACATCATCGTTTAAAAGATTACAAAATGTCACTTAGTTGTATTACAAAACAACATCGTTATTATTGCATGAGATGGATGCCAGTCTTGCCCGCCAAGTAGCTTCACCCTCGTGCCATCCTCAGCTACAAACTACCTGCCAACAGAAAATGTATAAAAAGTCAGCGTTGCTGATTGAGTTCTAGTTTTATATAATAAAATACTTTACCTTTAGTAAAAACCTTTTCGTTCGTGATCACACAACATACGTACAACTTGATAATATCATTATTATCTTTCAACATTCTTTTCATACATTTCGCACGTTTTGAACTTTCATTATTATCTTTCACTTTCATCTAGACCAATGTCATATGCTACACCCCAAACATTGTGCACGAAGCTGGTACTGGGCCGAAGTCTATAAATAGACCCCTAACATTGTGCATGAAGCTGACTCCAGTACCGGGGCAAGCGACAAGGGTCCTGTTTCGTACTTATTGGTCAATCACAAAGATTGACCCCTGTGTGCATCCTCATGGGTTAGCTAAACCGCACACAGTTGAGCTAACAACCCCTCAATGAGTTGTGAACCTCCTTTCAGTTGCTTGCAAGACTTTACATTCTTTCATTATGTTCCACTTCGTTAACGATGTCTTTCACTTTTATTATATAATACTTTACGTACAAGAGCATTAACACACCACGTAAAGTCACGTAATAATACGTAATAAGGAACATCAATAACAGGCCACAAACATGCATAACATGAACAAACATAACCCACCAAAACATTTAAGAGCTTAATCATTAATTTCCATTTTTCCCAAAATTTCAGAAAAATTCTAAGTCAACTTAGGAGCATGGGCACTATGTAGGAGCATGGGCACTATGCAGGCGCACGGACAGTTGGGCGCATGGAAACACTTGGGCGCATGGGGAAAAACTTAGGTGCATGGGAAAAACTTAGGCGCATGAGTACTATGCAGGCGCATAAGTACTATGCAGGTGCATGGGTACTTGGGCGCATGGGGAAAAACTTAGGCGCATGGGAAAAAACTTAGGCTCATGGGAAAAACTTAGGCGCATGGGTACTATGCAGGCGCATGGGTAACTGGGCCCCTGGGAAACTTAGGCGCATGGGCAGTCTGGGCGCATGGGCACTATGCCAGTTCTAACTTACACTAATTTTAGTTCCTGATCATCATCTTAACATATCCTTAGCCCAAATCTAGCATACTAAGCACATAAAACAAGCATACAACCATATAATTCGGTCAAATATTCACAAACACATATACCCACATAAAACAGAGGATAACACATACGGTTTTAACATACTAGAAGTTGCAAAAATAATAATTTACATGCATTTTAGCCCCAAAACAAGTTTAAAACAGAAAATTTGGGGTTCTAGAACTCACCTACAGCAGCCTTCGAGTAAAACTCCTCCAAACTCGAGAGCATTTGGAGTTCAAACACCTAAACACACCAAAAACACCCAACCGAATGCAGAAAAACACATAAGACTCTGTCCACAAGCTGAAAATTCAGCTGAAACCGAACAAAACACACAAAAACTTACCTTCTAGATGATCTTCTTCTTCTTCTTCTCTCTAAAAACCAATGGAAGCTCTCTGTTCTTTTACTTTTGCAGCCGAAGCAATTGGTGAGCAGGAAGAGTGGGCGGCCATGCCCATTTTTTAAACATAATAATAATAAGGTTTGCCTCTTGCACAACTTTAACCCCTCATCTTGGGTTATTTCACCTTTCTTTCTTTATACTTCTATTTTCTTTTCTTTTTCTCTTCCTTTTTTTAAAATATCCGGGTGTTACACATCGAAGTTTTCCCTTTCGGTTCCGGACATTCGTTGCGAAAATGATTCTTGTTTCCACACTGGTAACAAACTGGCTTAGGATTTGCAGGTCCCTTACATTCTCTTGATGTGTGTCCCTTCTTCTTGTAATTATAACAGATTACCATCATGCATTTCCCATCATGGTATCTTTTGCGAGCATTGCACCATGGTTGACCTTCTATCTGCAGCCTTCTTTCCTGGACAATTCCCATGAAGTTCCTCACTGGATTTCTATTTACCTTCTTATTCCGGTTTCCTCCAAATTTCCTTCCTGAGTTGCTGTTGTTCTACTTCCTTTTCACTCCTACCTTTGAATCAGTTAATGATCCATTCCTTATCATTTCATCAGTCAAGCTTCCTGATAAAGTCACTGCATCCTGAAAAATCTTCGGCTTTGCAGACTTAACCATTTCTCTTATCTGTGGCACACAACCCCAGATATATCTTCCTATCCTTTTAGTTTCTAGCGTCACTAGATGTGGCACCAATCTAGATAGCTCATTGTATCTATATGTATACTCCTGATGTGTAGCACCTTTCATTTCCAAAGCCAAAAATTCTGCTTCTATCTTCTCTGTTTCATTATAAGGACATTATTTCTCAATCACTAGGTTTCTAAGTTCCTCCCAACTTAACCCATTCATAACGTTTCTTCCTTTAGTTTGAACTTCCATCTTCCACCAAGACTGTGCTTCTCCCTTAAGAGGACGTGAAAGAAACATGGTCTTGCAGTTATCAGCACAATTACTGATATCTAACACTAACTCCATTTCTTCTAACCAACGTAATGCTTGTACTGCTCCACCTTTTCCATTAAAGTCTCGGGGTTTACAAGACATGAAAGTCTTATAAGAACACCCTTTTCTAACTCCATCTACAATTTCTTCCTCGTGATTTTCTAATCCGTTGGCATTTTCTGGTTCAGCATTTCCATGCGATACACCTGTGATGTTAAGGTTTTGTTGAAGTTGAGTCACTAACTTAGGTATTGCAACTTCTAATTGTTGAGTCACAATCTGAGAAATTCTTTCATTCTCATGTATAGCGGGATTCACTTGTTGAGATTCTTCTCCTAACCTAGTTCTTGGTCATCCAACACACGCAATTCTTCGTATCGGCTGAGTATTTCTCCTTGGCGGCATATTTCACTATATATCAATTATGTTAATATAACAAACTTTTACTCAAACATAATATTTAATAGTCACAAACAGAATATTTCATTATTTCCTTATTCTATATATTTAAAGAAGTTACATAGTACATAAGGTTTCCTATATTTCTAATTTCCCAAAACCCAATTCCATATCTTAGTGAAGATACTTTTATGGTCTGCCTTCACTTTCTTGACATCTGCCTGGATAACCCGAATTTTTCGTTGTATCCTCTTAACTAGCTTAAGGATCTGGTTAGTAGTTTCCATATGACATTCTTCAAACCTTTGTCTATTAATTCCTCTTTCTTTAGTTTCAGAATTATCAAGTTGAATTATGGGTGTTATGTCAGATGTTAGGGAAAAGGTTTCTAGGTTTTTGTTTCCTGACTCTCTAACCTCCTTAGTTGAAAACTTCTTACCACGCCGTACACTTTTCCTTGGGGTCATAATTGTATAACCTCCTATTGTGACTGGTGCACGTCGGATGAAAAACTTCAGCTTTATATTGGTCTTGGTCTCGGGTTGGGATATTTATACATTGTCCTAAGGCTCTATTTCTGGTGTTGTTTCTTTATGGTTGCTAGGGTCCGAATGATACGAAGAATTAGTTTCAATATGATGGCTATCAGAATTATAAGTACTTATAACTGCAAAAACTCTTACAAAATTTTAATTCATCCTTTTGCTAGTTAAAACAACTAATCAAATAAGTTCTCAAAATTTTTCACATATTAATCATGTATAGCTCACATATTTGCTCATAGAAAAATTCACTTTTATCTAAACATAGATATCATAAAACAATTCCTTCTTGCCTAAACATAGATATGTTCACATGAAATCATGAGTAAATTTTCATTTAATCATTTAGCCAAACTGAACATTATTATCACATAATCTTATAGTTATAGTCTAGGTATTTACTAAAAATACCTAATTTTTTATAACCAATGGCTCTAATACCAAGCTGTCACATCCCGGCGGAAGCGTGAAATGCTTAAGTGTGACTTTTGGCTCAAAACTCATTGGTTTCAGATACATACATTCAAAACAGATAGAAGAACTAGATTTTTTATATATATATATATATATATATATATATATATATATATATATATATATATATATATATATATATATATATAGGGTTACATCGTACCATACAAAACTTGTTTCAAACGAAACTTTAATATAAGATTCTACAACCCAACATCAGAAGATTCATTATATCCATTACATATTATTATTCAGCTAGTATGGACGTGAACGTCCACGAAGAGGCTGAAATCCATCAAGTCTATTGTCACCCAAATACACAGCTGTCCTAGGTATTCATACCATTCATTGAACAAGTTGAATTTATAAACGAAATTATAAAAAAATTTGAATACCTGAAAAAGCACACTTCAAAAAGTCAACATAAGGTTGGTGAGAACATAGGTTTAATAAATAACATAATGTTTCTTAATTGATGCAACATAAAAAAGTCCACAACCAAACCTACTTATGTGCCGGGTGATTCATAACTGTCATAAATACAAATTACAGAATCAAATAATATAACATCACAACCCCTATTCGGCAGTCTCAACTGGTTCAGTTGGTGCAGGAAACATGTTCCTAAGTAGTGCTACCTATATTATCGGACGGTTCCTTACACAAATTAATGGTTGTGAATTATGGCAGTCAATGATAGTAAATTATCAAAAATTCTCATTTATATTAGCATCAAACTATAAAAAATACACAGTACGTTTTTTTCCCTAAAAATTTATAAATAAAAAAGGGGCTATGTTACTCACCTTTATTCCAGCAAATTGTCAATAATTTTCTATAAAATAATTATTTGTTAGAATAAATGCTTATTCTTTTTAATTATTTATATTTACTTATATTTTAAAAATATTATTAATTAGGCTCTAATTTTCAAAATAGTAATTAACAATGTCCAAAAATTATAAAATTTTACCAACAGTAGTATCTTCATACCTAGATTATCATAAAAAATTTCCGGTTAATATATCTTTACCGGTTTTTTTCTGTAATTTTTACAATATTTTTAATTTATGGTAGAAATATCTAGTTACCTCTAAAAATTATAAAAATCATATAAACACTTTAATTAGGTGTCTAATAATTTATATAAAATTTTCATGATTTTAGCCACTGTTTTTCTATCACCTCCGAATTTCTATTTATTAACTGTTCTAAAATATAAAACTTTATCATACTAATGAATTAATTTACGAAATTTATTTTATAACTTAACTATATTATTGAGATAATTATATAAAGTTTTCAGATTTTTTTAAGTCCTGATCTTAAATTTTATATTTTCTCTTTTATTTCATTATTTCAATTATATAAATTATTATATCTTATATAAATTCTTCATAATTTCCATTTTATTATTTTTATATATTCTTAACTAATTTATAAAAATTTTATTCCCACAATCACAGTTATTTAAGTACTCAACCTATTTTAACATAAGTATCATGTAATAACAACTATATGAACACTTTAAACCCTTTATTTTTTTTATTTTTTTTGTTTAAAACTTTTGCTTTTATAAAACCTTCAAAACTTTCTATTTCATAAACTTTGTTACTGATTTTTGTTGGAATTAAAGAATTTTATAGAATTTGTAATTAGATTTTGATTGTGAGTATGATAAGGGTTTATATGTATGTTGAACACATACAAAATTTGTAAGCTTTTAATCATAAGATTTTCATGAATCTAACCTTGATTGTATAGGAAAAAGTGTAGAGAGTAGATAAGGAAGTCTTCAAGTCTTCTTAGAGCTTCAAGCTTGTGGTGGATGTTCTTAAACTTGGATGATACCACAAAGATGTTGCTAGTTAATGAATGATGATTTTATGGTGGTGTTGTGGTGATGTTGATGGTGGGTTAGGGTGGTGTAAGAACCGAGAGGAAAAGAAGAATGTTGGAGAGGAGAGTGGTGTAAGGAATGGTGGTGGTTTGTGTGATGTTGGCCGAGAAGATGAAGCAAGAAAAGGGGATGGTGGGTGCTCGAAGATGATGGTGGTGTTGAGAGTTTGGTTCGGCCGAGGTATAAGAGAGGAAGGAAGATCAATTTGACCTTCATGATTATTCCTATACTAGAGTTATGAGATGGTTACCTAGGGTGTGGTTGTGTCAAGTGGTTAGGATGGTTGAGTGTCAAGAGTGATAGGTGGCACTCTCACACACTAATCACCCTAAAGATGTTTATTAGCTCTTAAGTTAGTGATTAAGTTTTGTAAGTATTCTAGTAATCCATTGATGTAAGGTCCCGTTCCCGGAGACCTCACAGCTGGTCAGTCACAGCATAATTAAATAAAAATATTACATAATTCTTAAAGCATGGCAGCAGAATTAACATCAAAAGCCATTCATTAATTAATAAATTCTGTTGCTAAGTAATACATGTGTGTTTGTTATCAGTTACAAAAGATCATTAGAACGTATTACAAAACAACAATGTTATTAATCATGAATGGATGTCAGTCCTGCCCTGACAAGTAGCCTCCCCGTGTGCCATCCTCAGCAAAATTACCTGTGAACTGAAAATGCATAAAAGTCAGCGTTGCTGAGTGAGTTCTAGTTTAAAATAGTGAAAATACATTATGAGTTTTGTATAGGAAAATACTCCTTAAAATACTGTTTACTCTTTAGTATGTGATAATACGTCATACATACATTCAAATATTATTCATTGTCAACATTAATATCTTTCTTCACCATTTCCATGGTTGTTCACTTGAACTTTTACTTTTAATATTTCACTTCGATATGGACCAAAGCGCTATACCCCCCATATAATGCGCATAAACCTGGTACTGGGCCTGAGGTCTAATAATAGACCCCATCCGTGGTGCACAAAGCTGACTCCAGTACCGGGGCAATGATAATGGTCCCCTCAATCTCAACGATTGACCCTGTGTGCATCCAACGGGCTAGCTAAACTGCACACAGTTGAGCTAACAACCTAGTGGTTGTGAACCTCCTGTGAATTTGCTTGCAAGACTTTCTTACGTTCTTTATGTTCCACTTCTTTATTAACATTAATCTTTCACTTTCTTTACGATGATACTTTACGCATACAAATATAAATACACCACGTAAAGTCACATTATACATAGTATAAAGCATTAACAACAGCCCACAACATGCAATCACGACAACAGACATGAACCAGCAAAACATTCCAGAACTTACCCGCTACATTCTACTTCCCAAGCTTTGGAAAAATCCTAAGTCCTTAGACAAATGCGGGTGAACAGTAACCAATGCGGATGAACAACTAATGCGGATGAACAATACTAATGCGGATGAATGCCTTCAGATTATTCTAAGTGTCCAACTAAATGCTGGTAGAACAAATGCGAATGACTGAAACAAATGCGCATGAACACTGTAGCAAATGCGCATGAATAAAAGAAATGCGGAAGAACACTTAGGCGCATAAGCATCTACAAATGCGGATGAACAAACAACAAATGCGCATGAACAAAAGAAATGCGGAAGAACACTTAGGCGCATAAGCATCTACAAATACGGATGAACAAACAACAAATGCTCATGAACAAAAGAAATGCAGAAGAACACTTAGGCGCATAAGCATCTACAAATGCGGATGAACAAACAACAAATGCGCATGAACAAAGTACTTAAATGCGGATGAACTAACCAACCTGCAAATGCACTTATGCAATTATTCAGTCCCTAATCCTCGGTCTAACACATACTTATCATGGATCTAACATGCTTAACATCTAGAGCAGGCATACAACAATGAAAAACACCAATAGTCCTATCCAATCATGCTTATCCCTCTGTTCGAAGCTTAAACTCAACATCACAAGCATCAACCTCACATAAACCACCATAAAGCACCAACACAAACACCCATATACATATGGTAAAGCATAAAACAACTGTAAAACCTTTTAAACATTCATTTTCAGCCCCAAAGAAATTTAAAACACATAAAACCGGGTTCTGGAACTCACCTAGTGTAGAAAACAAGTAAAACTCCTCCCAACCTGCTTGTACAAGAGTTCAAACACCTAAAAACAAACAAAACAAATACCAAAACACATAGAACACTTATTAATCGGTTCCTAAGGGTGAAACCACCGAGAAACCGAACCAATTATACGAGAAAACACTCACCTTAGATGATTTCAGCTTCCTTCTCACTCTAAAACTGAGAAGATTCCGTTTTCTTCCTCTTCTTCTCCTTTCAGCAGTAAAGGAAAGAAACAGCAGGGTGATATGGGCGGCCATGCCCATAAAAAGTGCACTTTTTGACTTTTGTGTACTTTTACACAAAACACCCCTCATCTTTGGCTCTTCTTTCTTTCTTTCCAAATACTTTTACTTTGACCGAAGTTTCGGGTGTTACAATTGATTAGGATTAGTTTGTGTAAATATCTTATTAATCAAGTGACTAACATTAGTTTAGGTTTTAGGTTTATTGTTAACTTCTTAATGCTATAGTTTATTTGGTTAAAGATAGTTTAAGTTTTGATCTTATTTCATTACTTATAAGTAGAAATATGTATATATATATATATATATATATATATATATATATATATATATATATATATATATATATATATATATATATCAAATGTCTTATTGTACACTTACATGATTTGGTAACTTACGTGCATGTATTTAATAACGTATTAAATTCATATTTTCAAATATTTACATACATGCACACGTAAATAATTATGTATGTGCATATATATATATATATATATATATATATATATATATATATATATATATATATATATATATCAAATGTCTTATTGTACACTTACATGATTTGGTAACTTACATGCATGTATTTAATAACGTATTAAATTCATATTTTCAAATATTTACATACATGCACACGTAAATAATTATGCATGCATGCACATTCATGAAGCATATACACATACTTACATATGCTCAATATATATATACTAGTTGGTTACCCGCGCGTTGCGGCGGGTTGTTTAAATTGTTTAACATGACATATCGAAGTCAAAATGTTTCATGTTGTCATTTCAATGACGCTTAACAACTAATCTTACATCTATTATTTGGAGCCCATTTATTCATCATTTGTTGTAGAGACTTGATGCGGCATGATTATTCTTCATCATTTGTTGCAATGACTTTATGTAACATGACTTTCCACTATAATAACTTCATGTTCTTTTAGCTCATTACTTTGTAGAAAAAACAAAGGGTAAATATAACAAACTTATTCCATTCTATTAAAATTAGAAACAAATGTTGCCCTTTTTAAGTAAGTAAGTTTGAAAATTAGGGCTAAAATTAGTAGCAAATATTGTTGCTTTTCATTTACAAGAGCATGGCATAACAATGTAGTCCAAACAATCAATGATTAAGAGATAAATAAATTATTTTGAGGAAAAAAGGCCACATGTGTATTTTTGAAAGAGTTTATACACTTCAAAGCTTGTAAGCTTGTAATGGAAATTATGACCAAATAACCGAATTGATAAATTCACATAAACATAGTTTATGGTTATTAAACCAACTCCATTTACAACCATACGTGTTATTTATTTTAGGGTAGGTGTTAAATGATTAAAATGCATTACTACTTGAAATTCCTTTGTGATAAGGCCTCTATATGTGCTAGATTTTAATGTTGCAAAAGTGGATACATATGTCGCTATCCTTTTGTAACATCATTTTAGAGAGCAACATTTTTAGCTTTCCTTTTTTGTTGATGGGTGGTCACTTGTATTTTTGTAAAAGGATAGAGATAAGTTACTGATCACATTTCAAGGTTTGTGCATTCCAGTCATGTAAGCCCTCTAAGTACAACATACATGATAGCATGTGTAAGGCCCCGCTCCAGGAGACCTCACAGTTGGTCAATCATAGCATAATGTATAAAAAAACATTACATAGTTCATAAATCAATGCAGCGGAATTATTATCAAAAGCCACCCATTCATTAATAAAGATTGTTGCTAAGCAATACATCATTGATTATTATCAGTTACAAAAGGCCATATTATTTGCATTACAAAACAACAATGATATTAAGGGTGAACGGATGCCAGTCTAGCCCTGACGAGTAGCCTCCCCATGTGCCATCCTCAGCAAAATTACCAGCCAACTAAAAATACATAAAAGTCAGCGTTGCTGAGTGAGCTCTAGTTTAAAAAAACATTAAAATACCTTGAAAGATTTGTATATGAAAATACCATTTTAAAATAATATACATTTCTTTCATACGCGATCACACATCATACGTACAGTTAGATAACATCCATTATCTTCTTTTACCATTTCCATCATCATTCATTTCAAACTTTTATTGTAATCTTTCACTTAATCCAGACCAATGTGCTATGCCCCTAAATAATGTGCATGAAATTGGTACTGGGCCGAGGTCTACAAATAGACCCCAAACTGGTGCATGAAGCTGACTCCAGTACCGGGGTAGCAACAAAGGTCCCCTCAATCTTAAAGATTAACCGTGTGTGCATCCAACGGGTTAGCTAAACCGCACACAGTTGAGCTAACAACCTAATGGTTGTGGACCTCATGTGAATTTGCTTGCAAGACTTTCTTTCGTTCTTTATGTTCCACTTTTCATTATCATTGATCTTTTCACTTTCTTTAATGATAATACTTTACGTATACGGATAAAATCACACCACGTAAAGTCACGTAATAGTATAATAATAAGGAACACAAGAACGACCCAAAACATAAATAAAATAATCAAATAATAACACCAAGTCAAACCAGGGACAAACCCTAAAATTCTGATTTCCCAAAATTCCAAAAAATTTTCTAAGGCGCATGGGCACTATTGGGGCGCATGAGTCCTGCTTAGGCGCATTAACACTATTTGGGCGCATGAATCATACACTTAGGAATTTTAGCTTACATTTCTAGGTGCATGAACTGTTCAGGCGCATGACTAGCACTTAGGCGCTTGAATCAAAGGGGTTGGGTGCATGGACACTATCGGCGCGTATGAGTCTATACTTAGTGTTTTCAGGCAAACATCTTGGGCGCATGACCTGTACTTAGGCATTTCTAAGCCTAAACCTCGGGCGCATGGGCCCTGTTTGGGCACATGACCACCTGTTATTCATTTGTCAGAATCAAAACTAATCCAGATCTGTATTTGTACCTGTTCTAAGCATAAACTTAACATTCTAAGCAACCACAACACATAAAAAAGCATAGAACAAAAGCATATACATACATAAACATACGGCTACAAGGGAATAATTGTGAAAAACCCTTTAAATGCATTTTCAGCCCCAAACTTGTTTAAAACACATATAAAACGGGGTCTAGAACTCACCTATTGCAGCAAACAAGCAAAACTCCACCAAACTTGCTTGCATAAGAGTTCAAACACATAGAACAAGCATAAACAAAACCCAAACACAAAGAGCACTTAAATATCAATTATAAGGATGAAAATCCTAAAAAAAACAGAACCAATTAACACAAAAACACTCACCTAAGAAGATTTCAGCCTTTCTTCTTCTTCAAACCAAGAGAACAAAGTTTCAGTCTTCTTTTCTTCTTTGTTTAGTCAAACAACAGCAACAGCAGGGAAGATATGGGCGGCCATGCCCATATAAAGCTCACCTTTTTGACTTTTTGTACTATTTACACAAAGCACCCCTCAACTTTGGCTTCTTTTAGTTTTCTTCAAAATACTTTCTTTTTCTTTTTTTTATGTGGCAAAATTTCGGGTGTTACAACATGTGTTATAACTCATCAATTTAAGGGTTTGATTAGTCACTTAGGATCTTGAAATATACCTCAACTTTTGTACAATAGTTTGAGTTTAGGATGCATTTTGGGTCTAAAGTAGATGTGAACTTAACCAAGTTCATGGTTAAAGATACCATATCGGTTTTGTTACCTAGACTTCTTTCGAAACGTAGGCTCGGCTTTGAGCTCAAGCAATATTCAACCCTAAAGCTAACTGAAATATTAGCCGATCCAGAAATCACTCCTGCTTTCTCTAGCTCCAATGTTCCTAACTTAGAAGCTTGAAATGAAAAGCAAACTTTCAACATGTTTTTTGAAACCTTTTGTCTTTTACATTATTCTTCTGATTGTGTTTCACACCCACCTATGCCCCATTATAATTCCATGTAGTCATCATTGGAATAACTTGTTTGATCATCATATCTTCATAGCCTGAGGAGTCGTTCATGCATTCATTGTATGACTACATATCATCAGGTCTTTTAGCGAATCCATGGGTATATAAAAATACATACAACAATGCAAAATATCACAACCTTACATAATTCCTAGTATTGAATTCCATTTTTGTGCAAAATTGATCACGTCTTTTAACCAATATTTCATTTATTAAATGATGTACCTCCTAATCAGATGCTACATTTCAAGAAAACAACAAAATTATGTGTAGGTGCATAGTTTAACAGATGAAGCATATGATTTTCATGAAGACCTAAAAGTACATCAACCAAAATTCAACATCATTTGCAATCAAAATAGTTTCTTTTGAGCCTCTGGAATCAAAATTCAAAATCATCATGTAAACGAAAGCCAATAATTGATTCATAAACAAATACCTTATTTGTGTAGTATTTACTCCGGTCAGCTTTATACACTATGAATGTTTGTTTGCCATTTTACCTAACTCGATTAGAAAAACCAAATTGAAACAGTAATTAGAAACTTGAACTCAATACCCTCGTTTCCGGCTATTAAGACCCCAATCAGGCCAGGTAAAGGCAGTTAGAAAGCATATGTGTGTATCCATATGTAAGGCCCCATTTCTGGAGACCTCACAGTTGGACATTCACAGCACTATTCATAAAACATTTCATAATTCATTATCACATTGCAGCGGAATTTAAACATTTAAAAGCCATTCATTTATTTATAAACGCTGTTGCTAAGTAATACATGTTTGGTATAGTTACAAAAGATCATTAGTTTGCATTACAAAACAACAATGTTATATTCATGAATGGATGTCAGCCTTGTCCCGACCAGTAGCCTCCCCGAGTGCCATCCTCAGTAATATTACCTGTCAACTGAAAACGCATAATAGTCAGCTTTGCTGAGTGAGTCCTAGTTTTAAAATCATAAAAATATCTTGATAGATTTGTATACAAAATACTTCTTAAAGAAAATATCTTATCTTTCTTGCGGTTGTGATCACACATACAAACAATATCCATCACATCATTACCATTCTCTTTCTTGCTTATTATTATTATCTTTCACTGTCGATATGGACCAAAGTGCTATACCCCCTATATAATGCGCATAAACCTGGTACTGGGCCTTGAAGTCTATAAATAGACTCCATCCGTGGTGCACATATGCTGGCACCAGTACCGGGGCAGCAACAGTGGTCCCCTCAATCTTAAAGATTGACCCTGTGTACATCCTTTGGGTTAGCTAAACCATACACAGTTGAGCTAACGACAACATGGTCGTGCACCTCCTGTAAATTTTTACTTGCAAGTCTTTTTATTCCTTATGTTCCACTTTTCGTTAATATTAATCTTCCACTTGATTAATAATAATACTTTATGATCATAAGCAATCCACATAAAGTCACATGTTAATATCATAATAGGCACATAAGGACAGCCCTCAACATGCATAAGATAATCAGATAATCAAGTCAACCATGGTCAAATCCTAATCTTGATCTTCCAAAATTCCAGAAAATTCCTTGTCTTAAACTAATGCGGGTGCACAAAACCAATGCGGGTGAACAACTGCAAATGCGGATGAACAAAACTAATACGGGTGAACAACTGCAAATGCGGGTGAACAACTTGCAAATACAGGTGAACAACTTGCAAATACGGGTGAACAAATCTATTGCGGGTGAACAACTGCAAATGCAGATGAACAACTTGCAAATGCGGGTGAACAAAACTAATACGGGTGAACAACTGCAAATGCGGATGAACAACTTGCAAATGCGGGTGAACAAAACTAATGCGGGTGAACAACTGCAAATGTGGATGAACCATCAGACCTGTAAATGAGACTTATGCTATAACCAGTTCTAAAACCTCATTTCCATACATTCTTAACATCGATCTATCATGCTAAACTCTTAGAACCAGCTTACAACCTCATAGAACATAGAAGTTCAAACACATACATACACAGTTATCGTACATAATGGTTGTAAAACATTTTAAATGCATTTTCAGCCCCAAATAAATTTTAAAACATAGAATTGGGGTCCTAGAACTCACCTATTGTAGCAAACAAGTGAATCTCCTCCCAACTTGCGTGCACAAGAGTTCAAACACCTAGAACAAGCAAAAACAAACACCTAAACACAAAGAGCACTTAAAAATCGGTTATAAGGATGGAAACCTTATCAAAATCGAGCCAATTAACATGAAATCACTTACCTAAGAAGATTTTCAGCCCTTTCTTCTTATTCAAACCGAGAGAACAAAGTTCAGCTCCTTTTCTTCTTTGTTTTAGTCGAACAACAGCAGCAGCAGGGAAGATATGGGCGGCCATGCCCATATAAAGCTCACCTTTTGACTTTTTGGTACTATTTACACAAAGCACCCCTCAACTTTGCCTTCTTTTTATTTTCTTCAAATTACTTTTCTTTCCTTTTTATTTTGACGAAATTTTGGGTGTTACAAGTCTACCCCCTTAAAGAGGTTTCGTCCCCAAAACCTGTCACTCTTCGAATAACTGTGGGTAATGCTGTCTCATCTCTTCTTCGGTCTCCCACTTAGACTCGGATCCTTTTCGGTGTTTCCACTGTACCCGCACAAGTGGAACCACTTTATTTCTCAATCTCTTCTCCTTTCGGTCGATGATTGCCACTGGTTGCTCCACATAATTGAGCCGTTCATCCACTTCGATATCATTCAATGGTACAATCATATCTTCGTCAGCTAAGCATTTTCTTAGATGAGATACATGGAATGTCGGGTGAATCCCATTCAACTCATCGTGCAATTCTAGTCGATAGGCCACCTCTCCTACTCGTGTAATAATTCGGAAAGGCCCTATGTATCTTGGACTCAACTTGCCCCTCTTCCGGAACCGGATGATCACTTTCCAAGGCGAGACCTTTAGCATGACTTTATCACCGACGTTGAACTCGATGGGTCTAAGCCTCTTATCGGCATATGACTTTTGCCTATCTTTGGCTGCCTTCATAAAGGCTTTGATCTTTTCCAGCTTCTCAGTCATAGCCTCAATCACCTCGATGCTTCCCAATTCTTTCTGCCCAATGTCTCCCTAACACACGGGCGTTCTACACCTCCTACCGTACAACATCTCGTATGGCGGCATACCGATACTGGCATGATAACTGTTGTTGTACGAAAACTCTGCTAACGGTAGGTGATCATCCCAACTTCCTCCAAAGTCGATCACACATGCCCAGAGCATATCCTCGAGCGTCTGAATCATCCGCTTAGACTAACCATCTGTCTGAGGATGGTAAGCCGTGCTATTGTGTAGTCTCGGCCCCATGGCATCATGGAATCTCTTCTAAAACTTCGATGCGAACCGGGTGTCACGATCTGACACAATAGACGCCGGCACACCATGGCGAGCTATAATCTCTTTGATGAACAGGTCCGCCAGTCTCTCGGAGGAATACGTCTCGCGGATCGGTAGGAAGTGAGCACTCTTTATCAATCGGTCAACTATCACCCAGATGGTATCGCACCCCTTCGCAGTACGGGGTAGCTTCATTATGAAGTCCATGGTGATGTGCTCCCACTTCCACTCGGGTATATCTAACGGTTGGGTCTTCCCGTATGGTTTCTGATGTTCTGCCTTCACTTGCAAGCAAGTAAGGCACTTACTTACATACTCTGCCACGTCACGTTTCATACCCGGCCACCAGTAGTCTTTCTTCATGTCTTGATACATCTTGGTAGCACCGGGATGATTGGAATATCAAGTTTTATGAGCTTCGTCCATAATTCTCCCACGTAGATTCCCATATCGAGGAATCCACATTCGCCCAAAGCGGGTTTTAACACCGTGGGTATTCTCCCCCAATTCTACAACTAGACCTCTCATTCGCTCGGAGTTGAGGCAATCTTCTTTTAACGCCTCATTTTGGAACCCTTTAACCTGTGTCATCACTTCAGAGGTCATCACCAATTGATAAGCCTTCACCCGGATTGGCTCGGGCCTCTCTTTTTGGCTGAGGGCATCAGCCACTACATTGGCTTTACCCGGATGGTAATGGATCTCGCAATCATAGTCTTTGATCAATTCTAACCACCTTCTCTGCCTCATGTTGAGATCTTTCTGCTCGAAGAAGTATTTCAAGCTCTTGTGATTCGTGAAGATTGTGCACTTGGTCCCGTATAAATAGTGCCTCCAAATCTTCAACGCAAAGACCACCGCAGCCAATTCTAAATCATGAGTGGGGTAATTAACTTCGTGGGTCTTTAACTGTCGGAACGCGTAAGCTAACACTCGCCCACGTTGCATTAGCACGCAACCTAGTCCCGAATAAGATGCATCTGAATACACCACTAAGTCTTCACTTCCTTCGGACAATGTTAAAACAGGAGCTCGAGTTAATCTTGCCTTTAACTCCTCAAAAGCATCCTCCTGTTCTCGTCCCCACACAAACTTCACATCCTTACGTGTCAACTTAGTCAAAGGTGAGGCTATCTTGGAAAAGTCTTGGATAAACCCTCGGTAGTAACCCGCCAAACCCAAGAAACTGTGAATCTCGGATGGCGTCTTTGGAGACTTCCATTGCATTACCGCGTTAACCTTTGCCGGGTCCACTATAATTCCTTCAGTATTCGCCACATGACCCATAAACTGAACTTCCCTCAACCAAAAAGCACACTTAGAGAATTTAGCATACAACTTCTCCTTTATAAGTGTCTCCAACACTTCACGTATGTGGCCGACATGTTCTTCTTTGCTCTTCGAATAAATCAGAATATCATCAATAAACATAATCACTGATTTATCTAACATCGGCCGACACACTCGGTTCATCAGATCCATAAAGGCAGCTGGCGCGTTAGTTAAACCGAATGACATAACAAGAAACTCGAAATGTCCATAACGCGTGTGGAACGCTGTCTTCGGGATATCTTGTTCCTTTACCTTTAGCTGATGGTAGCCAGATCAAAGATCTTTTCTGGAAAACCAACTGGCACCTTGAAGCTGATCAAACAGGTCGTCAATCCTTGGTAGGGGGTATCTGTTCTTCACTGTCAACTTTTTCAACTCCTAGTAGTCTATACACATTCTCATACTACCGTCTTTCTTCTTTACGAATAATACCGAAGCACCCCAAGGAAAGATACTCGGTCTAATAAACCCCTTATCCATTAGTTCCTGTAGCTGATCCATCAGTTCTTTCATCTCGGTCGGAGCTAACCGATACGGTGCCTTGGCAACGGGTTGCGCACCGGGTATCAGGTCGATCTGAAATTCTATCTCACAGTCCGGTGGCACACCTAGTAGATCTTCGGGAAACACATCTGGGAAATCACGTACCACTGGCACTTCTGATAATTGTGGTATCGACATGTCCACATCTTTCACGTATGCCAAGTAGGCACAGCATCCGCACCTCATACACTTCTCTGCCACTGCCATCGAAATCACTTTCGGAACCGTAGTGACACGATCACCATAAACTATCACTGAACTCCCATCGGGTGCAACTAACCGAATCATCTTCTTCCAACACACGATGTTTGCCTCATAGGCTGCCAACCAATCCATCCCTAGAACTACATCAAACCCGCCTAGGGGCATCACAAATAGTTTAGCGGAGAACCTATGGCCTTCTAACTCTATGCCACAATCCTCAATCATATCAGATTGCAGCGGAATTTAAACATTTAAAAGCCATTGCAGCGGAGAACCTATGGCCTTCTAACTCTATGCCACAAGCCGCTGCATTGTTTCCGGAGACCTCACAGTTGGAGATTCACAACACTATTCATAAAACATTTCATAATTCATTATCACATTGCAGCGGAATTTAAACATTTAAAAGCCATTCATTTATTTATAAACGCTGTTGCTAAGTAATACATGTTTGGTATAGTTACAAAAGATCATTAGTTTGCATTACAAAACAACAATGTTATATTCATGAATGGATGTCAGCCTTGTCCCGACGAGTAGCCTCCCCGAGTGCCATCCTCAGTAATATTACCTGCCAACTGAAAACGCATAAAAGTCAGCTTTGCTGAGTGAGTCCTAGTTTTAAAATCATAAAATATCTTGATAGATTTGTATACAAAATACTTCTTAAAGAAAATATCTTATCTTTCTTGCAGTTGTGATCACACACCATACATACAAATCATATCCATTACATCATTATCATTCTCTTTCTTGCTTGTTATTATTATCTTTCACTGTCGATATGGACCAAAGTGCTATACCCCCCATATAATGCGCATAAACCTGGTACTGGGCCTTGAAGTCTATAAATAGACTCCATCTGTGGTGCACATATGCTGGCACCAGTACCGAGGCAGCAACAGTGGTCCCCTCAATCTTAAAGATTGACCCTGTGTACATCCTTTGGGTTAGCTAAACCGTACACAGTTGAACTAACGACAACATGGTCGTGCACCTCCTGTAAATTTTTACTTGCAAGTCTTTTCATTCATTATGTTCCACTTTTCATTAATATTAATCTTCCACTTGATTAATAATAATACTTTATGATCATAGGCAATCCACATAAAGTCACATGTTAATATCATAATAGGCACATAAGGACAGCCCTCAACATGCATAAGATAATCAGATAATCAAGTCAACCATGGTCAAACCCTAATCTTGATCTTCCAAAATTCCAGAAAATTCCTTGTCTTAAACTAATGCGGGTGCACAAAATCAATGCGGGTGAACAACTGCAAATGCGGATGAACAAAACTAATGCGGGTGAACAACTGCAAATGCGGGTGAACAACTTGCAAATGCGGGTGAACAAAACTAATGCGGGTGAACAACTGCAAATGCGGATGAACAACTTGCAAATGCGGGTGAACAAAACTAATGCGGGTGAACAACTGCAAATGCGGATGAACAACTTGCAAATGCGGGTGAACAAAACTAATGCGGGTGAACAACTGCAAATGTGGATGAACCATCAGACCTGTAAATGAGACTTATGCTATAACCAGTTCTAAAACCTCATTTCCATACATTCTTAACATCGATCTATCATGCTAAACTCTTAGAACCAGCTTACAACCTCATAGAACATAGAAGTTCAAACACATACATACACAGTTATCGTACATAATGGTTGTAAAACATTTTAAATGCATTTTCAGCCCCAAATAAATTTTAAAACATAGAATTGGGGTCCTAGAACTCACCTATTGTAGCAAACAAGTGAATCTCCTCCCAACTTGCGTGCACAAGAGTTCAAACACCTAGAACAAGCAAAAACAAACACCCAAACAAAAAGAGCACTTAAAAATCGGTTATAAGGATGGAAACCTTATCAAAACCGAGCCAATTAACACGAAAACAGTTACCTAAGAAGATTTTCAGCCCTTTCTTCTTCTTCAAACCAAGAGAACAAAGTTCAGCTCCTTTTCTTCTTTGTTTCAGTCGAACAACAGCAGCAGCAGGGAAGATATGGGCGGCCATGCCCATATAAAGTTCACCTTTTGACTTTTTGGTACTATTTACACAAAGCACCCCTCAACTTTGTCTTCTTTTTATTTTCTTCAAATTACTTTTCTTTTCTTTTTATTCTGATGAAATTTCGGGTGTTACACCATAAAGCATTTGAGAGACTCACCCTTTCAAAATAGTCGATGATAAGCTGTCGGATTCAAATAGCATCCTCCCTTTCATTTGAAGAATCTTTCGTTGAGTACACAACTGACATTTGGTAGATAAAGTATAATTGAAACTAATAAGTAATGGACTCTAGAAAATTAGTTCTTGACCTTCAAGGCTCACAACCCTAAATTGAAACTAATTATGTAAGTTAATCTAAAATGAAAAAGTATACTTTTGCAGATCCATGAATTTGTTAAATGTGCTTGAGCTACAAAGATACGTGCATTACATTATCATACAATTAAGTTTAGCTAATGTGGTGATGTGAATACCTCCAACTACTTCAATAAAAAGCACTACAACTAGTGATACCAGTGCCAGATGCCAAACTACTTTGAATCAAACCATAAATCCAGAAGGAGGCGATTCATGTGATTATTCTTTCCACCTTTTGGTGCATTTGGAAGAGCCGGAACGATATTGTTTTCAACTGCACTCGGATGTGTATCACTCATCTTTTGGAGAACATTAAAGCCCTTAGCTTCTTTTGGGTGAAAACCCAGTCAACATTGGGGTCAATTTAGTAGGAGGACTGGAAAAATTTTTATTTATAATTCTATAATGAAATTTGGTGGTTTCTTTTAGTGTATTTGGCTGTTCATCTAGCTCCTCTCTGGCTAGCTCTTTTAGTGGAGAATTTATTTTTGCTGTTTAAAAAAAATCTAGAAATAAATGTTGCCATGTAATGTATGAAATTTTCTAGCTACCATGCACGTACAACACCAGAACACACAGTTACATAGTAACCCTAAACTCTAAAAAGAAAAAATACAAAAGACTTGAATTTTACTTCTCACTAATGGCATCATGCACACATGGAACGCAAGGTATAGTTTTTTTGCTCGGGCGTTGCGCCTGGATTCTCAGCGGCCACTTGGCTTTCATTCTTTCAACTATCAAACAAAATGATATACTCTAATTACTTTTCTTTTTTTAAAACATAGAAGCCAATGGATTTGAGTTACCAAAATTTATTGATTTTATTGGGTTATGAAAGAGATATATATTCTATCGGCTAAAATTTAATTCTAATAAACAAACCATTAAGTAACACTAAAAACGTATCATAACTACCTTTTCTTCTGAATAGGGCTCTGTAATATATATTGCATCTCCTACATTGAATATAAAATAAGTCCCTTTACCCTCAAAAGAATTTGAAACCATTGTAGAACTGCCACCATTATTCAACCCACCCAAATGGCCACTATTACTTGCTCCACCATTTGCTTTACCAGTGGTCTCGGTTTTCCCACAAATCCAAGCATCCGACTCCCACTTCCACTACTTCCTAAGAACATTGATCGATGTCACATATTTCACTCCACTATTTGAAACACTATAGCTTGAGCTAGGCTATAACAAAAAGATATCCTTGATCTAAATCAGTAACACTTACTACTTTAAAAAGATTTGAAAGCTGCAAAACTGAATGTCTTTGATGTAAATTAGTACACTTAAAGTTGTAAATTGCTACCTTATAAAGCTAAAAAGCTAGATTTTTAAAAAGAGTTATGAGATGTTACTAAATTTGACCTGATTTAGATGCCAATGACATGTATAGCTTGTAAAAATTGAAGTATCATTCTAAACCAACTAATGCTAATATTACTAATAATCCTTAATGATTCAATATATATAACATTTTAGTTATAGGAACAATAACAATAATAGATAAAACTTCAATAATTACCAATCCATCTAACAAAATTTTCATATGTGAAATAAAACTATTATACCATGTTAATTCTTGGTTTAACATGAGTGGACATAAAGAAACATGGCAGCAACATCTATTCAAAATTGGTTACTCAAAATGTTGGAACATAGTTCTTCAAATCAAGTTTACCATAAGTTGTAATGATTTTGACTTCCCATTTCCTGACATGAGAATGCTACTATGGTATCTATTTATAGAGATGATAATGTACCAAAAAACAATGAGAAAGCACCTATGGAGGCAATAGCTCATCACTCTGTTGACTTTGCCATTGATGCTTGACGTGCAGAACTTTAGTTCTATTCAAATATCAAAGGAAGAGAACAAGTTAACAGCAACTTGGACCGTCATATTGAGCATCTGCACCATTTTCTTTTTAGTATAGCCCTATTTTACGATGACGTGTTTTTACTGCCATTAGAGATGAGTCTAATTGTTTAGGAGGCAAATAAGCAGAATCAACTTAGTAGTCACTGCAATAAAACAAATTTTGACATTGTTTAGTGTGTAATTTGCATATAGATCCTAAAAACATTATTTTTTTCCAAACACACAACAACTAACTATCTAATTAAAAACACCTAAACCACATCCAAAAAAAATCTTCTATAGTGTGATACTGATTATATCATATCATATACAAAACCCAAATTCTATCAACCTATGTTTCATTTTTCTTGCAATATCCAATACAAATTCGCACTTAAGACAAAAAAGTATTAAAATAACACGAAATGCACATGAATATGTTCTTTTGTATTGAATGCTTCAATTCATAAACTTTCCTCAAATATTTCCTAAATAAATAGCAAAACTAATCAACTCAACATGCTTTCTTTTTCTCCAAATCAATGGCAAAATCGATGTATAACAGAAGAATAAATAGTTAACCATGAACCTATAAAAATCACTACCAAATCAATAAAAAAAATCAGCAACACTTACAGAATGAACACTCTAAATTAGCTACAACTCACAACTCAGAAGATGGCACATAACATAAGATTTAGGTAATAGAAAACTCAAAATCTTTAGGTGACAAAGATCACAATTCACAAAAATAAAGCTACACCAATATAATATAAAAGCTAACACACTAACTAAAAACTAAATGCACAAATAGGATCATGTAAACAACAATTATAGAATACAAACACAAAGCTTACAATCATCATGGCCTAATTAAGCTGGATCTTTAAAAGGGTGTGCAAAATTAGTGTCAAACAAGATCAACCATACGAGTCCACAATTAACATCTTCAGAATCAATCAAGACTACTCAAAATTTCATCAAAACACATCAAGAATAACATAAAGCAATTGATATTAGCCAGTGAATCATATGTTAAAAAAAACAATACCTAAAGAAAAAAGATTAAAGACTTACAATTGCAAGTGTATGTGTTTTGGTAAGCTAAGAATGAAAAAGATGATCTGAAAATACTCTGACAACAAAGCGAACTTTGCACCAATAGCCGTATCGTTCTTCTTGCCCTGCACAAAAGGGGGCACCGTGGTCATCGCAATCGATTCGGATTATAAAGGGGATTGAAAGGGAAGGGGCGGCCGGTGAGTTTGGAATCAGGGAAGATGAACTGCTTGAGCAAGAGGTAAAGCCACGATCGAGAAACGTAAGACTGAAATCAATTGCAAAACACAATTAGCAAGAAACTTAAGACCAAAATCGAAACCTCACCTTGAAATCAGCAGAGAGGGTTGGACGGCGATGAATTTGGGTTGCACTGGGATATGGCTCACCATCGTCTGCTTCGATGGATGTACATATACACGTCAGTAGTGGAAACCCTTATTATTGCTTGCATTGAAGATGAAAGCGTGAATGCAATTGATTTCGGGAGAATTGTAAGGCCAGAGGTTTCCCAACTGGTTTAGTATCAAAGATATGAAAATCTTATAATTATAATCAAATAAAATCAACTTAGTAAACTTCAATTCAATATATATATAAATAAATAAATAAATAAATAAATAAATAAATAAATATATATATATATATATATATATATATATATATATATATATATATATATATATATATATATTACTAATTTATAATAATTCTTGATGTTTTAATTTGCCTAATCTTAGTTTAGAGTGTCACATAAGAATAACATATTTGGCTCCCTGTATCACTTATACTACTATAGAAACAGGTGTTTCCTATGGAAAATATCCGTAGCAAGTTTGTTAAAAAGTTGCTCCAGATTTTCTATGAACATATATTGCTACGATTTACCTACAGATAAACCATAGCAAACTTTGTTCGTAGAGAATCCGTAAGAAATTTTAAGCTAAATTGATAAAATTAATATATTAAAAAACAAATTAATAAAATTCATAGCAATTCTGTTGTAAAATTAATAATTATATTTCAGGAAAAAGAAATGAAAATAGTCTAGCAAAATCCATAGCAAGAATAAAAAATACATATAAAAAATTATTTAATCAAATCCGTAGGAAGATCCGTGGCAAAAGTGAAAACATGTGTATTTAAATAATAATAATTTTTCTCCACAAATTACATAGTAAAATCAATAGCAAAATCAAAAATCAAAAATAAAAAATGTATTTAACAATTAATATTAAAATCATAGGAAAATTCGTAGCAAAATCAAGAACATAAATTTTAAAATAATTTAACCTAGACTTGTAGCAAAAATTCCTAGTAAAACGAATAAATAAATATACAAAAAAATAAAATACGTAATAAAATCCTTAGTAAAATTAATGCGAAATCAATAAATAGTAATGTATGTAAAAATAAGTAGAAGGTATTTTATTAAAAGTTCAGCAAAACTATAAAAAATTTAGTAAATTAACATTGACGTTGATTAATATGATCAATTAATGAAATTCATGTAAATTATAGATAATTAGTATTAGTTATGATCAATTAAAGGAAATTAAGTGCTTAGCAGGAAGTGGCTTAATTAGAGTGAAAAAGAGTCAATAATAATCAACTAAAAGCAAATAATATCATTATTGATCATATATGGATAATTAAATTTATAACAGTCGATCATCACCATTTAGGGTCAGTGAGTTAGTATCTATTAATTAGGAAAATAGTTTCAATCAAGGTTAATTACTTTAAAATGAGGATGATTAAGGTCAATTAAGATTAATACTGATTATATTTGATAATTAGGATTAAGTATGAGCAATTAGTTTATACTAGTTAGTCATAGTGATTTATGATCACAAATAGTTCAATTCGGTTAAATATAATAAGCCATGATTAATGATAGTTGAATATGAATGCATTGACCTATTATAAGTCATTATGTACTATTATAAGTTATTATGACTCATTACGACCCATTATGATAATTATAATGTAATATAATACGTTAGGTCAAACATAGTTCAAGTGGTAATTCTTGATTAATCATAATGGTTCATGGTCCAAAGTAATTATTTAGCTGGAGCACGCATGGCAACTTAGCTTATCCATACTGTATGGGAGACATAGAATCCTTTTGGTTATATGGTGGAGGCAAACCGAGTTGGTTTGATTGACATCGAAGATTTTTACCTATATCCCACCCATTTTGTTGTGATAGAAATGGATTTTGGGCTAATAAATCCATACTGTCATCATTAGGACCTCCACCTGAGTTGACGTGTTGGGAAATACATGAACAAGTCTTTAACATTCCAGCTGTATATAAAGGTGTAACGTATAACCTAAGGAATAAAGATCTGAATTCAGTAAAACCCATTGTTGGGTAAGGAAAAGCATTAGGAGCTTAAATATTGGCCCATATTATTAATTTGACACAACCTTGCTGTAATACATGTTGAGAAAAATGTTGTTTAGAATCTATTTCACACAATCACGGATACCCCAAAAATAAAAGATAATATCAAGGCAAGACTACATGTGGAGCAACTTTGCAATTGACCATTGTTGCATAATTAGGCGGGAAACAATAATAAACGTATGAAACCAAAAGCATAATACACTTTTAAGCAAAATGAAAGTAAATGATGTATGTAAATGGTTGAAAGCAGTAAAATTCATCAACGGGTATGCTTTGAATATAGTTGGTTGTGTAAATGTCACAGATGGTACTTCTTATAGCTTTAAAGTCATGAATGTCATGTATTTATGCAACGGTTGTTGTCTATTGTATTAAGAGGCATGCTACCCAAAAAAATATCAAAACTAATAGTAGAGTTGTGCATATTTTTTCGCATAATATGTTCAAAGGTTTCACATATCGAGGATTTACAAAAACCAGAAGAAGTAGTATAGTAGTGACTATTTGTAAGTTAGAAAAGATTTTTCTAGCTGGTTTCTTTAACTCAATAGAGCACCTTGTTATACACTTGACAAATGAAGCTATTATAGGGGGTCCGGTGCAATTCAGATAGATGTCTCCGTATAAGAGTAACCTTTTTGACTATCAAAATATTCATTTGCATGTTAAATGTTATATAATTGCTAACATTTGTTTTTTCACTTCAACTTGAAGGATGTTAGGTCGATTGAAAAGAACAATTTGAAATAGAGCAAGGGTTGAAGGTTCTATTGTTGAGTCATATCTCGTAGATGAACTTTCTAACTATTGCTCCTTGTATTTTGAACCAAAAGTTAAGACACGATTGAATATTGAGCCTCACAATTTTGCACCTAATATACCATGTTCTTTGAGTATGGATTTTTAGTTAAGTATATTCAAACACCTATCTCAAAGATTATTTAATAAAAGTGGAAAAAACATAGTTCTTAGTGATGAAGACAAACACAAGACTCATAATTATATATTGCTTGATTGTCAAGAGCTTCATGAAGCCGTCATGTTCTTTGATGAATATTTGAGAGCTTAATTCCCGAACTGTGACCAAGCAACACTTGATAAAAAGAAAGATAATTCATTTGCTAAATGGTTGCAACTTCATGTAAGCATAACACTAAAACAAACTTATTGTGTATATAATAAATTTATATCATTGTAAACATGTTAACATAATATATTAATATAGGTCATCCATGACCCTAAGAAGATACATTTGAGGATATAGTACAAGGGCTTCTCACTTATGTTCAATCACACAAGGGCTATTTGGTTAATGGTTATAAGTTTCACACACAAACCGCTTACCAAGGGCGGGTCACCCAAATAGTGGTGTGTGTGTGTGTAAAAGGGGCTTCTTATAACAAAAATGAAAGTGACCACTATGGATTGCTGGATGAAATCCTAGAGGTGGAATATCATAGTAAATTAGGAAGTCGTGTTGTCGTTGTGTTCAAATGCATTTGGTTTGATCCTGTGAATGATGTAAGGGTTGAAAAGAAGACTAGATAGTTGATGTTAAACCCAAGGCAATACGATGTGTTAATGACTTGTTTATCCTAGCATATCAAGTGCAACAAGTGTATTATACACCATATCCCTCAAAAGAAAAAGGATTGAAAGACCGGTGGGCTGTTTGTAAAATAGCAACGAGGAGGGTTTATGAACTAGTTGAAGATGCTAGGGAAGTAGGTGATGAAGATAATGAAGAAAATGAGCATGTCTTTCAAGATAATCAAAGGTTAGTATGTACATCAAGTGTACTTGATGATGATTCGCTCCCTGTTACTCATGTAAAAGAAGAGATAATTAAAGAAGTCAACAATATAAATGATGATGATGGTGTAGAAGCTGAGTTTGAAGACACTGATTTAGATGATGATGTAGAAGAATTTAAAGATTCATATTCAGATTAGTTGGTTAGTTTTTATTAATATTTATAAGCTAAAATATAATGATTAACGCTTTTATTAATGTTTTATATAATGGTTCTTGTTAATATTAATGTTTTTTCACTAATTTCTATATATTAAAGTTGTTATGAATACTGATAACATTATTTTTGTTGTAGAAATTAAGGCACGTAGTTCAACAGAAAGCGGTAGAGGTGAGGTGGCGCTCGAGGTGGCAGTCGAGGCATTGGTCAATGTAGTATAGGAAATATGTAACACCTCACATTTTTAAAGATTCAAAGGAAGCCTAAAGTTCTCGCATGGAAAGGGTTCAGACGCGAACTAATAGTTCTCGCGTGAGAACATATGTGAAGGAGGGAAACCCTATAGATAGGCCAGAGCACCCATTTACCTCCACTTCACGCGAAAAGTTCTGTTGCTATTGCATAGAGAAAGAGAGGTGAAAGGTTAGAGGGAGAGAAAGAGGTGCAAGTGGTGTTTAAGGTATGTATTCGATGATGTTCGATGTTTTCATGCATTAATGAATGATTTGTAATGATATTAGTGCATGATTATGTAGTTTCTGATCGAAGAGTTCTCTATTGGTGTCGTTTCTTTTGCAATCATCATAAGGTGAGTTCTAGACACATCTTTTTAAGTGTTTCTCCATGATTTGGGGCTAATATGCATACCTTATTGATTGCTTTGATAAAGTATAATAGTTTTGATGGTATACAACGTGTTAAATGTTAATATAGTTCAAAAATGGATAGCTTGGGGCTGAAGTTTTGAGCAGAAGCATATTTCTTGCGCGAACAGTTGGGTTCTCACATAAGACAGTTATTCTTGATAGTTATCACCTGAAGGGTAAACTTTCTTGGCAAGTTATTGCACGAGGGTTGGATTTCTCTTGGCATAGTTTTCATGTGAGGTATAGTTTTCGTGTGGTATATTTTTTACGTGAATCCTTATTACGTCATAGTAAGTTATCACGCGAATCATAGTTCTTGCATGGTTAGATTCTCATAGGTTTCTAGTTAAGTATGTGTATAACTACCCTTGTATAGTGTGCAAATAATGATGGTATAAATAATGAATTTATATGTAAAGAAAGAAAGAGAGTATACGTACTACTATAGTTAAAGATTATCAGTAAACATAGTACAGTTCACATGTGAAACGTAAAAGAACTTGAATGGCAATTCAAGAAATGATACCCGTTAAAGCACAACTGTGAAAAAGTTAAAGTATACTGAAGAAGTTTTGCAAGCATGGAGGTCTTGACTTATTTCAAGCCTCGACATAGGATTCTTGCGTAATGGCAAGCGACAGCAGTCTTGCATGTGTTGCAAGCCAGACAGGAGTCTTGTGTAATGGCAACCGACAGTGAAGTCTTATGTTTTCACACCAGAAATGGCTAAAAGAGTTATGTAAGAGATATAGACTCACTATAAAGTAAAGATAAAATAATGATAAAGTAAAAGTTAAAGAATGGTTAAAGAATCAATATAGTAAATGTTAAAAAAACCTTACTTAATGTAAGCTTAAAGATAAAGTTGGTAAAACCTAAAGTATAGTATTCGGATAAAATATGACTTAAAGGTGAAGTTTAAAGTATCGCTAAAGTATAAATGAAAGTCCATTAAATGATAAAGTTTGGTTAGAGTATTTTGTTAAAGTAACGTAGAGCTCATTTAGCGCCGCTGACTTTTGTATGCATATTAGTTTGACTGGTATGTTGTATGAATAACTTGTGAACTTGGCATGGTTTTGGAAGCTACTTGGCAGGTGGGCAAAGCTGGCATCCTGACATAGTTTTTTTATATAGTTAGTTAAAGTTATCCTGTTGACGAAATTATTGATCTTAGAGAATGTTTTATTTTTTTTGCTGCTTGTAAATGAATAAATTTTAAGTTTAAGAACTTGTGTTTCTTATGTCCAAATCCAACAGTGGGGTTGTCTGGAAACAGGGCCTTACAAAATAATGGAATAATTATGGAGGCATATGAGTCTCACCATGAGCGTAGTGATGACGATGAGGAGTCGCTTAATACTACTAAGCAGCGGCGACCGGTAGTCCCAGACCTAGTACCTACACGAGAAATCGCATTTAGATTTGGGTTGAACTTGGCATGTAAGTATTTAATTGTTGATTTTATCCATGATATTCCCGAATCATTGGTTCCATATTACAGTCTATGTGGTCGGGTCTTTGGCTAGGATGGAAAGATGTTCCTTCCTATCATCGAGAACGTTTGTTTAAGCGTTTTGAGGTGTTTATGTACATTTGTATATAAAAATATTGATAACTTGATAAAAAAACATACATAATTAATAAGTGTTTTTTTATTACAGAAATACTATCAATGGGAGTATGAGTGGAAGCCTTTAGTTCAATCTTGATGGGAAAGATGCATAAAGGCAAAGTTTCCTGATTTGTTGAAGAGGGCTTGTTATAAAGCCATGTACCTTACGATCAAAGAGGGTATAGATATTGGGAACGATTTGAGTGCCATTCTTCAATTTAAGGTAATCTGGATTAGCCAAGAGGTTTGGGCAACACTAGTGAGATATGGAATACCGATTCATGGAAACCCAAATCTTCTATAAACATACGCACGGGTTGAAAAGCTTTGTTACAGTGAGAAAATTTTGATAAGAATGTCATATTTTGACATATACTATTTCACTTCTCACGCTCTTGCATGATGCAAATATACACTAAAAATGACTCCTTTTTCAGTTAAAGTGTATCCCTTTTGGTAAAACAATAAGGCTAAAGATATATAAATATACAAGACATTGATAATTTGTCTCTTTATTTCTTATTAGTACTTAGTTTCCCCGTCATGATGTTATATATGTTGTTATTTCCTCGATCTTGATAAATTCATATACTATATATAGCTCAGTCATTTTTCTGGGTATGGTTAAAGTTCTATACATTTTTCTTCAATAATAATATTTTCTTTCTAATTTGAATATGAAACTTTTAGGATAAGGAATTGAAGCGATGTGCTACGCTTGATGAATTCCGATGCAAACACATGCAAAGAAAGGGTCGAGACCCCTGGACAGATTGGTGGGAATGGTGGGTCTGTAGGAGATGATTTGGGAGAAGCCGGTGATGTAGAGGAGAACATCACGAGCATAATATGAATTGGGTTGACTTGAGGGCGGGTGAAACTATAATAAGCCTCCTTTAATTTGTAAATATATTTCTTACTAAAGTATAAAAATTTAGAAAAACATGTCATTTTTAGTTTTAAAAAAAATACATTTTAGAATAAGAAAATATATTTTTATTTGAGGAAATGAATTTTTTAGTAAGACTTTTAATATAACTCAATTCTTTCTTGAAAATTGGGTTATGTTAAGAATAATATGTCATGTTTCTTTTAAAATCCACCTTGTAAGAGCAGTAAGAGTGTATGTTTTCATTATACAAATATGGTGTTGTTGGTTTTATAAAGACAAAGTTGTACAATCAAGTTATAGTACGCTTTTGTATTAGACGTTTAGCTTGTAATATAGTCTGGTTAAAACTTTAGGTTATATTGTTTATTTAACTGTATTATGTTAACCCACATGTACTATTGCATCTAAAACTTAGTGGATCTTTTGAAGTCAATGCACTATCCTTAATTGTTTTGTTCCTGAGTGATGAACACATCATATGATTTTGAAGCATGTATAAGTGTGCACTTTGTATTAATTACTAAAATTTTTAAACTTTAAACATTTGTACTTATCTATATATGCAACTATAAAATGTTTATGTATGAATTTTTTCTTATCATAGATTAAAGATAAGGATTATGTTGTTGAGAGATATGGAGAGGACGATACCTTACACCTTGAACTTGATGCGGAATTGTTGTCACAAACTAGCGGGGGAAAGAAAAAAGGTATATTGTACGGGACTTGCAACACTAGTGACCCGTATGTCGTGCTGACCGATACATCATCAACGCCTAGTAGTGATCCACCTGGGGGAAGTGATGAGGTTAATTTGTACACTCTTTTAGTGATAAAAATTTGATTCTAATAATTATAAAAGTATATTGATTGTGATATCAATGAATTATCATAGTAGAAGGTTTGTATTTACACACTAAATTTGTTGTATGGAAAAATGATTGTTTGCATGAACTAGTAACAACTAGAGGTGACAAGCCTAACCCATTTGTCTTTAGTTGGGATGATTTGGATATTATTTATATGGATATGGGTAGACTTGGCAAAACAAACCCACTCATTATATTTTGGGTTATTATGGGTGCTAACTCTAACAACCTGGGTTAGTTTGGGCAAAAGTAGTTTTTTAATCGGACTTAATGGGTAATATAGAAATGGGTCAGGATGAGTCATTATTGCACAAAAACACAATTTACTTGTATCTAGTGCCTTATATTGAGCTTTATTTATTTATAATTTGTTAGAAATAAAAGTTCTTAATGCATGTGGTATTGATGTGTTATAAGTGTGATGTGTCAATTTATTTATTATAGGTGCAAAGGTTGAAAGAACAAGTAGCAGATTTAGAACAAGATAAAGTAGAGAAGAATGTTGTGATGTAGAAAATTAAAGAAAATACAAGGTTATATGTTGAAATGAGTGAGAAACTTCAAGTGACATCACAAAAGCTACCACAAAATATTTCATCAAGTTAAAGAATGAGTTTATGATAATAACCACTATGATTTCTACATTACCTGTGATGTTTTTGGATAATTTGGATATCATATGCTATTTGGTTTGGATTAAGCTGTGATGTTTTTGGATGTTTTATGTATTGCAATTGGATAGTTTATGCTATTTGGTTTGGATTAACCTTTAATTATGATTGTATGTATTTATGAAAGTTGTGATATATATTATTTATAGGAAAAGGCTAAACAACATTATAAAATTGAAATCTTTCTAAGAATTTTGACAAAATTCGTAGCTAAATCCATAGCAACATTTTTATAAAATCCGTAGCAAATAAATTGCAAACCCATAGCAACATCGGTAACAAAAATATAACAAAACTCATAGCAAAACTCATAGCCAATTTCCATAGGCAAAATGTGGCAAATCTGTAGCTAAATTTTGTAGGAAATATTTGCAGCAAAAACCTAGATCAAATGAAAAGTCATTTTAAATGACTTCACGAAAGTGTCCAGAAGTGGGTTGATGCGTATGGGGAAGCATATCGTCAAAGAAGAAATGGAATGAACCAGAAAGATATTGAGAGTGAAGCTCATAAATTTTATGAGCAAAAAAAGAGCAAGTTTAATGACTACGTTGTTTTTAATGAATTAATGTGTAAGCACCCAAGGTAGGAATTATAGATAAACCATGACACAGGACGTTCCTGTCCTGAAGAAGGTACTTAGGAGAGTGGTGGTAGCTCAAAAAGAACTAGGACTACCAAAGAAGGTGAGTATTGAGTCAATTTCAACCCAGACATGCCAGCTAGTGGTGGTTCAACAATTGAACATCCAATTGGTAGAGATGCAATAAAAAAAGGAAAAGGAAAATGTAATGTTTCTAATGAATTTGTTGAACAAATTTGTGTAATGAGGCTTAATAGAAATTGTAAAGTTAGTCTCATGAAAGAATGGCTCAAGTTTGTAAAACAAAGGTAGCAAAGTATGCATTTGAACACACTGCTACAAAAACAGTTCTTGTCGCTTGAAGAAGAAAACCTAAAACGCCATCTAATCTTGAAGTTTTAATGGCCGGTCTAATGTTTTAATTTCAGTTTGTTTGTAATGGATTTGTAACATATTTCATTATGTTTTTTAGTGTGTGTTTTAATTTTAGTTTGTTTGTAATCCAACATTATCTTTATTTCCACGTGTCAACATTTTACCAGATGCTTGGATTTTGTTTATATAAGATGATTTAATATCATCAACTAGAAATCCAACATTATCTTCATTTTCACGTGTCACTATTTTACTGGATGCTTGGATTTGTTTAGGTAAAACAATTAAACATTATCAACCAGAAATCCAATATTATCTTCATTTCCACTTGTCAAAATTTTATTGAATACTTGGATTTTTGTATATATAAAACGATTTAACACTATCTTAATTATTTTTCTTATAAAAATAAGGGCATAACATTGACGTATCTTGTCCATCACTAATTCTTCATTTCTAACCTCTTTATAAATGTCTCAGAATGAAAACTCACCAACAAGTTCTAATTTTTATAAAACTGAAATACATTTGATGAATGGGAAGTTGCTGAGCAAAATCGATAACTTGATCACCTTATTTGTGAAATATTTGTAAGCATGCTAGATATAATCATATGAGATCATTCCCCTAGAGAAAAAAGAAGGTATCGTGATATATTTTGACGTAGATTTCGAATGAAAGATATGATCATACAAGCAGAGTGAGGCACGTTTTATGAAATACTAATTTGTTGACAAGCTAACGTATGAGTATATATTTCAATGTATATGTCATATGCGAAAGTCATTATTCCTCTATGTAGTGGATGTTGTTTTAGCAAGTGATATCTATTTTCAACAAAGAGGTGATGCTAGAGGAAGAAAGAAGAAAAGGCCTTTTAACTTTATAGAAATGTACTAGAGCCATGTGTGTGTTGGCTTATAGGACATCAAAAGATACACAAGATGATTATTTGAGAATGACTGATATTGTAACAAGGGATGCTCTTATAAAGTTTATAAAAGGTGTCACTTGATGTTAGAGTCAAGAGTATCTTAGAAGACCCAATAAAGATGATTTAAGAAGACTACTCCAAGTCGGGGCATAAAATGGATTCCTAGGTATGATAGGTAGCATTGACTCCATGAACTGGGATTGGAAAAGTTACCCCACCGCTTAAGCTGGACAATATGCAGGAAGAAGCAGTAAGCCAACAATCATTTTGTAAGCCATTGCATCATATGACTTATGGATATGGCATGCATTATTTTGAACACCTGGTACGTGCAATGACATTAACGTCATCCACCGATTTCCTATTTTTGATGATGTGTTGTTAGGTCGAGCACTAAATTTGAGCTATTTCTTGAATGGTTAGGAATATAATAGGGAATACTATCTTAGTGATGGCATATATCCTTCATGGGCTACCTTTGTCAAGTTAGTAAATGCTCCATAAAGGCGGAAACACAAGTTGTTCGCTTAACATCAAGAGGCTATTAGAAAAGAAGTTGAACAAGCATTAGGAGTTCTATAAGCTTGTTCTGCATTTCTACGACACCCATGTCATGTGTGGAACAAGGATATGATGGGGAAACTTATGATTGCATGTATTATTCTGAATAATATGATCATTGATGATGAACGAGACACGTACCTTAACTACTATGATCTATCTGAATTTCTAAATGATAGACCTAGAAACCAACGATGAAGAATCTTGAGTGAAGATGATGAACAAGCTTTTCAATACTCTAAAATTGGAAGCTTATCTAGTTATATGACTAATAGGGAACAACTTCGCAATAGAGAAGCACATATCGCTCTAAAAAAGGATTTGATTAAGCATATATAACAAAACTTTGGCTTTGATGAGTAGCATTGACTCGATGAACCGGGATTGTAAAAGTTACCCCACCGCTTAAGCTGGACAATATGCAGGATGAAGTAGTAAACCAACAATCATTTTGTAAGCCATTTCATCATATCACTTATGGATATGGCATGCATTATTTTGAACACCTAGTACGTGCAATGACATTAACATCGTCCACCAATTTCCTCTTTTTGATGATGTGATGTTAGGTCGAGCACTAAATTTGAGCTATGTCTTGAATGGTCAGGAATATAATAGGGAATACTATCTTAGTGATGGCATATATCCTTCATGGGCTACCTTTGTCAAGTTAGTAACTTCTCCATAGAGGCGGAAACACAAGTTGTTCGCTAACATCAAGAGGCTACTAGAAAAGAAGTTGAACAAGCATTTGGAGTTCTACAAGCTCGTTTTGCATTTCTACGACACCCATGTCATGTGTGGAACAAGGATATGATGGGGAAACTTATGATTGCATGTATTATTCTGCATAATATGATCGTTGATGATGAACGAGACACGTACCTTAACTACTATGATCTATCTGAATTTCTAAATGAGAGACCTAGAAACCAACGACGAAGAATATTGAGTGAAGATGATGAACAAGCTTTTCAATACTCTAATTGGAAGCTTATCTTGTTATATGACTAATAGGGAACAAATTCACAATAGAGAAGCACATATCGCTCTAAAAAAGGATTTGATTAAGCATATATAACAAAACTTTGGCTTTGATGAGTAATAGTTTGTACCATTTGTAAGTGTAATTATATATTTTATGCTACGATTATAATTTAGTTATTCTCTTTTGTTAAGTATGTTTGATGAGTAATTTTTTTTTATTTTTTTAAAATTATTTTGAAATAAAATAAATATTTTTATATTTCTATTGACTTTTAATAAAAAAATCAAAATTCAAAAGTATAATTATTTAAAAAAAAGAGTGAAGGTTGAGTTGTTAATGAAAGTGAAAAGTTAGGTTTAGTTGGGTTGTCTAGGTTGAACATAAGAAATGAGTTTTTTATTAAAATGTTGGGTTGGTTGGGTTGTGAATGGGGATAGTGTGACATCCGGTAATTTTCCGTTTCCAAACTCTGTTAGTTCCGTTAGGTCTTGTATATACTTGTCGTGAGCACACACTAGTTGTCGTTGTACGTTGGTGACTTAATAACAATTATTTATGATAAGCAAATAATAACTTAACTAAAAATGTGATTATTAAGTTATGCTTATGTGCTTACGCGATTTAAATATTATTTGTGAATTTTACCTTGTAACGTGGCAACGTGTTATATCTATTTCGTGTGTTTGGTGACTAATGGAAGTTATGCATGATTATTATTAATGATTAATAATATTGGTGTTTAGTAGTTAAAAACTATTTAAAAAGTGTTTAAAAGATTAGTTTTTATAAAAGTTTAAACGATAAGGGTTAAAATGTAATTATTTTAAACATAATATTACCTAAAACAAAATCCTAATCCCCCCTCCCCGCCCTTCGGCCGCGACAAGCATCTACACACACACACATTGCTACTTTTGAACCAAGAACAAGCATTCATCATCGATTTTGGTTAGTTTCAAGGATTACAACACGTTAACAACATCAATTCTTAGCCACTACACGATTAAAGGTTAGATTTTATTGGTTTTTCATGGATTTTTTATTATGGCCGAAACACTAGTTCAATTACCATGATGAATGTTGAATTTTGAATGTTTGATGATTGTATGATGTTAGTTAGATTGTATTGATGTTAGTTTACATGGATTATACAAGAAATTCGCGGTTTTGATGCGTTGTTCATACCTTACTAATAATAGTAACTTTATTGCATGAACTTGATGATTTGATGATGAATTGATTATGTTATGATGCTAATGATGTTGTATGAATGTTGGAATTATGATAACTATGCTAGAAATCCAAGAATTGATCATGTAGTTCATACCTTGCTAAAAGTAGAAACTTTTGGATATGAGATTGGTGAATTATGATGATTTGATGATGTTGAACATGTTTAAATGATAGTTATGGGCTTGAATAGGTATTGTGTTATTGAATTCATGATTGAATTGAGCATTAGATTGATTTTGGGATGTTAATTTCCCAAAAGGGAAACTTTATTTGTGTAGAATCTTGGATATGGTGAATTGGACACATTTATGGTATTAGAATCATGTTAGAATGCTCATTGATGATGTCTAATATGTTGGTTTGTGATGTTTGGGTCTTATGGTTAGTTGGTGCAACTATGGGTGCAGGACCGTTAAAGGGTACTTAAGCTTGCACTTAGTTAACACACTTAGGAGGATCTTAAGATCACTTAACAATTTAAATAGGGAACTATGAACCTTTACTAAAGATACAAGATAAACACAAGTAAAACAAGAACAAGAGCACAAGATAAAGTTTTCAAGGAAGTTGTATATTGCTTCTCTAGTTCTATTACAAGTGTTGTACAAGTATATTTTGAATACAAGAACCGGAGACTACTTATACTACATCCTATAACTGTCAATATGCAAAAAGACAGTTGGAAGTGACTAATCTAGACAACAAGATCAGCTTAAAGTAAAAAGGCAGATTGCCTTTTGACTAGTGACTATGACAAGCCATAGCTCACTGACTTTCCTATTACAAAAAGCCAAGAAGGAACAAAAACAAAAACTTGCAGGCGAAGACTTTATCTACTTTATCATAAAGTATGGAAGTTTCACCAACTAGTAATAACAGGTGAACTACCAGAGTATGCAGCGAAAAGTAGGTTGCTTTATGAAAAAGTTGATGGAAAAGGTATATTTTCTCTCTCTTCAGAAGAAAATCAGTCTTGTCTTTAAACAGCTTCGGAAGACTTTGTCTTGAGAGCTTCGGAAGACTTTATCTTTTACCTTCGGAAGAGTTGAGTCTTTGGCTTCGGAAGACTTTACACTTAGAATATTTTCCAAGTTAAATGTAAAGCTTCCGCAGCAGTTTCTTCTGAACTTTGGCTTCAGAAGATTTTACACTTAACATTTTTCTTGAGTGTGTAAAACTTCCGAAGCTAGTTCACCTTTGTTCCGAAGTGCATGTTGGAAGACTCGGTTGTTTTGGTATCTTTTGGTTGCATCAGCCTCTTAACTTCAGAGGTTCCTACAAACTCCCCCTAGGCTGATGCTACCAAAACAGAGAGGTTCTTCAGACTGGGATAGTCCACATGAGGATCTTCAAAATTCCTTTCTTCATCAGCAGATCTAGATTCTTCAGACTCATGAAGTACCTTCTTATGTCATAGAGATCATACAGAGGGAGTTAAAGCATGTCACTTGTGAAGTAGACATGTTGTTCTCCCTAATCTCTAGTGACATACCATCTATCTGGATCTTCAACAAAAGTCCAGGACAGAATTTGTCTTCCAACAGAGAGAGGCTCTACTATGATAGGAGTTGGTTGAGAGTCCTCGCACTTCCTCAGGATGTTCTGACTCATCCTGAGGTTGGGAGGAGGATGCCTTTCTTCTTTTCTTCTTTGAAGATGATCTTCTTTTGGCCATCCTCTTTTTCCTTCGTGATGATTTTAACTGAGAGAGTTGGTCTTCAGTACCAGGTTCTTCAGTGGATTCCCTCTTAGTTGGGATCTCCTCTCTCCCAGTTTTAGAAGGAGAGGGAGGAGAACCCTTCTGTGGGTTAGAAGATGAAGTTGGCTGTTGTGCAGCTTCAGGTGCAGGTGGTGTTATCTCTGTAGGTTCCACCTTTACCTCAACTTTAGGTTGAGCTTGACTTGATTATGAATGAAGGTCCACAAGCTCTCCCCTTTTTATCTTCTTCTTGATCACACTTATGTGCTCATACATTGTGGATAGAGACATGGGACCAAGCCTCCTTTCGAAGAACCCATACAGCTTCAAGAAGCTCATCATCCTCTTCCTATCTGCAGACTTTTTTTGACTTTTTTGGAATATGGCTCTTGATTTTACAGCTTCTTCCCTTTGCCTCTTCTTTGTAGCTTGCCTTTCTTTCTTGGCTTGCTCTTCCAGCTGCTTATTGTATTCAAATAATATATAATCATAAGGCAAGGGAAGGAGTGCAGGTGCCTGATAGAGACCTATGGCACTCAGGTAGTTGGTCATTTTTAATCTTTCTTCTTCATCAACTACCTGAGGTTGTTTAGCAGCCACAGTCTCTGACTCAGGACTTTCTTTAACTGGGGAGAGGACAGGAATGTTCTTGTAAAGCCTTTTTCTCCTCATTTCTTCCTTGTGTTTGAGGGTCAAGGCTGCATCCTCTGCTTCCTTCCTCTCTTTGACAATTCAATGTCAGCCAGTTCATTTAACTCCTTTAAGGGGAGAGAGATGAGTTCATCTATGTTGAAGTTCCTGGTCCCCAAACAGTTGAGCCTGGCTGCCCTTAATTCATCTTCTTGAGTGTTTGGTACAGGGGCAGCCAGAATTGCAGCTTGCATGAATCCTGGGGAACCACTTAAACTCTCTCCCCTTAGCTTCCTCTTCCTCTCTCTCTTTTCTTCTTCAATCTCTTCAGAAGTCATCTTCCTTTTGCCTTTGTCAATTACAGATCTTGATGACTCAGTCTAAGGAGAGCTTTGGCCTTTATTGCTTGATTCAGTAGTCAAGCTCTGGCCAGAGAGAGGTTGTGAAACACCATCACCAGCTGGTGTCTCACTGAGGGTATGGGGTGCTGGAGGAGATCTTGTCTCAAGGTTCACAGTCTCAGCCTCTGGGCCTTCAGTCAAGGCTTTCCCTTTGAAGCTAATCTTGGGGTCTACCTCAACATCCAGTTGACCAAAGGCTTCAACTGCTAGCCTCTATCTGTATGATGCTATTCTCCTTTTGAATTCTGCCAGAACCCATTCTTGAATTTGATTGGCTAGTCTGACAGCTTGTCTGTTATTGCTTGGGTTGACAAGTGCCAGATCTACCAGATTTATACCCTTATAGAAACTCAGGGTGGAGATGTTGAGAGTTTCTTGTTAACCCTGAGCTCTAGAGATCACAAGAGCTTTCCCATCACTGTCATACCCCCAACCCCAGATTAGGTTCTCAGATGGGGTAAACATTGCTCTTGGTACTCCCTCCTCAAACAATTGTTGAATGAGCAGTTCCAAATCACTGTCTAGAGGAGGTTGCTGAGAATGGACAACTGCAAGATAGGATGGTGAGTCCTGTATGTCCATACTTGAGGAAGAACTCCCAGGTTCTATGGCTGTCAGAACTTCCTCCCCCTTTTTGGTAGCATCACCCTCATGCATAGGTGAGCTGGGGAAGTGATCCATAACATCCACAGGTTCTTATGGACCTGGATGAGTTTGTCCTATGGGTCTCTCAGCTAACTAGCCCTTGAGATCGGTGATCTCAAGTTGCTGGTCATGGACCCTCCTTTGCAAGATAGTCACCTATGATTCAAGGTGAGCTATCTATGAAACCAGTTGGGTGTAGATGTCTTCGAGTTGGTGCACCCTGAGTTTCAGACTCCCCTCATATTTAGTTGAAGAATCATTGGGGGATGAAGAAGGTGAACCGAGGTCCGCTCCTTCACCACCAGCTTGGGGTTCTTGGCTACTGGATTTCCCCTGCCCAATGACAGTGTCAAGAGGCTGGGTTGCCGTGGTTAAGGTCTTAAAGATGTAATCACTGGCAACAGTGAGAGCCTCTTCCACATGGATCTCCTGGATAATCACAGGAAGATCCACCTCAGTTTGGGGTGTCTGATGTGGGCTAGACAGGGGTGAAGCAGGAGTACTCATCTCCCCTTGAGTGTGGGTGGAGAGGGGAGAGTCATGATACTCACTGAAACCCAAATCTTCATTAGAGTAGAAGTCAAGGCTAGGTATTGGGCGGTTGAGATCAAGAGGCTGGGGATGGTAGCTTTCCCTAGAAGGTTGATCACTAGAGTGTTAAGACCCAGAGTGATGGCTTAAGGCTGTTTGTGGAGTTGTGAGCTCATCAGGCTGAGCATGAGGAACCTCAGCACTGATTGTCTGAAATATGGGAGTGGTCTACTCCTCAGGGGAAGTGGGAGCTCGAGATTCCACTTCCTCCTGTATGGGTTATGATATGGGGGCCTGCACATGCTCAATAGCAAGTGCAGGGGTTCGTTTGGATTTTCTAGTGTAGGTGAGGGTAATTGTTGGCCTTGATGGTGGTTGAGAGGTGGAGGGTGTTGGTTCATCACTAGATGGTGCAGCTAGGATGTCACCCTGAGCAATGAGCTCAAACATTTTCAGGACAAGGGCTGTTTCTACCCCTGAGAACCCAACAGTTGGCTTTTTCAATATCTTGAAAATGTCGGGCCTCATATGTGCAATTTTAAGAATATTATCTGTTCCCCTCAACTGTGGTCCCAATTCACAGTTAAGAATGTGTTGAACATACCGGGGGAACATGTAATATTCTAACGAATCCAAATTCGCTAGTAAATTTGTAAATACAAACTGAGAGTACCTGAATTTGACCCCTTGAATCATCCCATGGACAATGAAGGAGAGGTCTTCTGGAATCTGGTCCCATCCTCCATGTTTGTTGGATAAGCTACGTATGACGACATGGAGGAGGTATTTCCATTGGAATGAGACCTTCCCCTTCCTGAAGGTCTTGAACGAAAAGTCACCTTCGCAGCCCATCTACGCAAAGGATTGGTTGACAGCAGCTTTTGGAAAGGACAGCTCACCTGCTTCATCATCCAGCTGCAAATGGGTGTTTATAATGGCTGGAGTGATGAAAACCATCCTCCCCTGCACTGTCGCAGACAATGCCTTCTCCCCGTCCATGGTGACCTCTTAACAGGTCCGCAAGAACTCAAGCAACTGATCGTCATAGAGAGGAGGATCGATTGTAAGGGAGGTGAAGTAATGAGACAAAGAAAGATACCTACACACGGCTGAGAAGCTTGGATCCTTCTCAGAGTTTAACAGAGCAACTTGATTGTGTTGGTTGTGTAGGTGCATGGTGAAATCAGGGTCGTTACGACGATCAAGAATAGCCATTTGAAGAAGCTTTGTAGTGAAGGAAAGAAGAAGAAGATGAAATTTGGGGGTAATTTTAGGTTAAAGAACAATGAGAGAAGTGAAATAAAATAGAACCGTTTGGAAAGATATACTCTGGATTTGAGACAAAGTTATGACAAAAAGATAAACTTTGAAATCCGCAAGTGGGTCCTCTGAAAAAGGCGCCCAAAAAGTTAGTTTTCTTGGAAGTAGAAAAAGCTTCCAAAGGCAATTTTGGTTACGAAAGCTTTGCAATCAAAGCTTCCGAAAGCAATTTTGCTTCGGAAGATATTTCAAAGAGTTTTGAAAATTTTGGCTTCAAAAGAAATAAATGAGTCTTCCGAGACTAAATTGCTTTCGGAAGAAATTTGTTCCTAAAATGCATTTAAGTACTTATATTAAAATTTAATCTTTGGAAGATACTTCAAGAATTTCTTCCGAAGGTAAATCTCAGATAAGCTGTTTAAACGATTTAAGACAAATTTTCTTCCGAAGGCAACTTTTGCTTCTTCCGAAGGTAAATTTTCATCATTCTAAGAGATATCCTTTTAAAAGTTCATTTTTCTTCCAAAGAGAACTGGGCTTATGAAGTGATCTAATAGACAACCTAGGACACACAGTTTTAAGAAATAATATTGATTAAGATATTAAGAAAAATCTATTCAAAGTTAATCATTCCAATAGCTGATACAAGATACTTAAATCTTTGTTCATCAAAAGCTTTTATGAACAAATCAGCATATTGTTCATTTGTGTTAACTTTGATTAGTTTTATCAACCCCTTTTCAAAATTATCTCTAATCAGATGATACCTGATGTTGATGTGTTTGGTCCTTGAGTGCTGTACGGGATTCTCTGTAATAGAGATGGCACTGTTGTTGTCTATATGGATGGTAGTCTCTTTGAAATTGAACCCATAGTCTAGCATCTGATTCTGAATCCAAAGCACTTAAGCACAACAGCTGGCAGCAGCAATGTATTCAGCTTCAACAGTTGATGCAGACACACAGGATTGCTTCTTGCATTGCCAAGAGACTATCCTTTCACCCAGGAACTGACACCCCCCAGATATGGACTTTGCAGTCATGTTGCAGCCACCATAATCACTATCTGTATAAGCATACAGATTGAAGTCTAAATTCTTTGGATACCAAAGGCCTAGATTTGGAGCACCTTTGAGATATCTAAGGATCCTTTTGATAGTGATTAGGTGTGACATCTTGGGGTTGGCTTGATATCTTGCACATATGCTTGTGGCAAACATGATATCAGGCCTGCTAGCAGTAAGATACATCAGTGACCCAATCATAGCCCTATAGAGATGTTCATCAACACACTCCCCCTCAAGATCAGGACCGAGGGAGTGGTTTCTGGCTATGGGTGTCTTTGTAACCTTACAGTCAGTCATCTTGAATCTTGCAAGTATGTCCTGAACATACTTTAACTGACTTATGAAGATGCCATTTTCAACCTGCTTCATTTGAATTCCTAGAAAGAAATTGAGTTCCCCCATGGCACTCATTTCAAATCTATTCTTCATCAGCATCTCAAAGTCTTTGCAGAGCTTTGGATTAGTTGAACCAAAGATAATGTCATCTACATATATCTGTAACAACCGACCTCCAGGTCATAACCCTAACCTTTAACCCCTCCCGCATCATTATCCATGCAGTTAATATTAATGCAATATCACTATTACTATTACTATCAGTGTTATTATTATTATTATTGCTATTATTGTCATTTTTGTTATTTCATGTGCCATTTTGCATGAATTTGTCAGTTCTAGCCTTAGCATAGAATAACTTTGCGTTCCGGGAAAGTTAATTTATCACCCTTGCAATTGAATTTTAATTGAAACAATTAAAGTGTGTGCATACACACACAATTCACGGTTGAAACATATATATATACAAGCCTAACGTTTATCAATTAACAAGTGATACCATCTAAAATACTACCCAACACCACAAAATAATACTACACAATACCATTTTTAAAATTAAAATTTAATTATTAAACCCCCCACTACATGCCAAAAGCGGCCGCCCCTCTCCACCTATCCTCTCCTCTCTTCTCCACTACACACCACCACTTCTATCCCCCATTCCTCTTGCATGCATTTCCTTACAACCCACAAACACACTCCTCTCATTTCTCTCCCTCTCCTCTCGATTTCACCTGCAGAAAACACACACATTCACCACGGTTTCTCTCCATTCCAGCCCTCCAAATCGAAGAAACAACCGCAACCATCATCGGCCAAGCCTCAACAAACAAGAAGGTGCTACCTTGTGAACTTTGGTGCACGGTCCTTGCAACTTTGACATTATCCAGCCTTTTTTCGAGATCTCCAGATCATTCTTGTCCCTCTACACTCTCCAAATCGTGAACCACACAAAGAGTAAGGTTCATCACACCCGAAACAAGCTATATCATGTGTTTTTCCTTCTTTAATCTACCAAAAACCTTACATTCTTTATTCTAACAGAAACTTACTGCTATCACCTTGTTCTTGAGGAGCTTCTAACATCCCTTAAGTTATCTTATTCGATATATTGATCATTCTATGGGTGGAACACGATTTACACCTAGAAAACCCTCTTTTGGGTGACTTTGACACCCATGAACTTTATGTTTTGTAACCCTCTGTAACCAAAGCTTGGGATCTGCTTAGAAATGATTTTTAAACCTTCTAAAAACCTTTTTTGAAAGTTACTAAACGATTTGGTGGTGATTGGGTACAACTAATATGTTTTACACATGTGTAAAGGACTAAAATGGTAAAAATCTCCCAAATACAAGCTTATATTATGGTTAAATGGTAGATCCATGTATTAGTACTGATTTTCAGTAGGTTTTGGATGTTATTGGGCATATGAAATGTTTTGAAAAGCTGAAAAATTAAAATAGTAGGGATTATAGGCATTTTGGACTTATTCGGGGACCCGAAAAGGTGGTAAATTGACTTGAAAACATGTGGACATAGGGTATAACCATGTTAGAAGGAATTCCAGGATATAAAAAGGTTAAAAAAGTGAAATTGGTCGAATTTGTGGTTAAATGGGTCTAAGAACAATTTAAATGAAATTTTTAGTTAAAAACGGGCCTTAACCGAGTGATTTTTGGAAGAAATTCATGGAAATACAAGAATAAACCTAAAATCTATGGGAAACTTTTTATTTCAGTAAGATTAGAACTTTAAGACTTAAAGATGGTGAAAAATTGGTCAAACATGATTTCGAGCGATCGGTTTCGGGTAAAAAAGCGCTTTAACGGGTCGAACTTAAAAACGAGACTTTCAACAAAAAGGGCTTAAGAATATATTCTTAACAGATTATAAAAACTTCTTAAAATTCCTTAATATAATACTTCAAGTTTTAAGACATAAAATTATAAGGTTTAATACTTAACCGTTAAAAACCCCCGGTTTCACCGTAACCTGTAACGTAAAAACACATGTTTACCAACTAAATTCTAGGGTTCTAAAAATTGGAAGTTTAACTTGATTAAGATGTATTATTTAACTCCAAAATCTGTTATTTTGTCAAAAAGGCCATTAAATTTAAAGAAACAAACTTTAGGGTAGAAATTGTAAAATTCTAAAACTCGAGGGACTAAACTGTAAATTCTACCAAAACTCCATAGAACAACCCTATGAACATGTAATCACTTGGTAACTTAATTTAACTGGTATCAAAGACCTAATAGTGTAAAAACCTATAATTATCCATAAGAAACCATGACTTACTATAAAAGGAAACTTTCTAATGCAAGCCTTGGCAAATCTAAACTAGTTAAACATTTAACCCCTTAACACATTATTATCTACCTTGTTTGACCTTAGAATTAGTGGCTCAACACTTAATCTTGTTGGTAGGGTGCTAAACTTGAAACCTTCCCGGTACACGAAGAACCCGTTACTTGAAGCTCTAAGGTGAGTTCTAGTGTCCCTTTTTACTACCGTTTTTGGGGTGAAGCATGCTCTGTTTAAACTGAACTTTTCTGTGCTATAATATGCTGCTATATGTTATGGAAATGTTAGAACCTGCTTTTACTTTTATCACGATCATTAATTCTTGTGTGAACCGCTTGTTTTATATGGGTAGATCTACTTGGGGAATCCCCCACATACAGTGCCTTCCTTGATGAACGGGAAGGGTACCACACTGAGATCCTGCGGGGTTTTTTATGTCATGTGACAAGTTTTAATAAGATACTAAGGTGAACCATCCGGCAGGTATGGTCCACCATATGAGGCTCAGTTCTTCCCTCGGGATTAGCCGGTGTAACATAACTTTAGAAGAGGCTAGCCGGGACTGAGTGCAGGGTTGATTGTGATCCCCACAACAATGATACTATGATTTATGATTTTTAAAGCAAATGTGGATTCTTTTGAATCTTTTTGTTTTTGAACTTTAAGCACTTAAATTCACCAACTTTTTAGTTGACACAAATTTCTTTTGAGCATGTTTCAGGTAATCCTTGAAGGGAGTCTAGCTGTGTAGAAGACTTGACCTAGCACCGTGACCCATGGCATTGGCTTGTTCTTATTTTCAAACAATTTGGGCTTATTTTTATTTACTACTATTGGGAACAATTTGTACTGTTGAATCATGCACTCATATGGGTGGCTAGACCCACATCTAGCCCGTTATTTCTTTAAACTGTAATGCCATGTGATGTTCTCTCCTTTTGTGCTCTTACGATGGTTTGTTTCCACTACCATATTTTGTTACTAGTCTGTGATGTCCCACCCTACCTGGGCTCGGGGTGTGATAATATTTGAACTAGCAATGTGTCATTTCCTATTTCTTTGATGAAGAGAGTCCCATCAATAGTACCTTTTTTGTATCCATGTTGACAGAGGTATGTTGATAGTGTCTCGTACCACTTTCTTGGAGCTTGATGCAATCCATAAAGGGCTTTATCAAGCTTGCAGAGATAATCAGGATGATCTGGGTCTGTAAAGCCAGGTGGTTGTTTAATATAAACTTCTTCATCAATCACCCCATATAGAAAGGCACACTTCACATCAAGCTGGTAGACCTTGAAATCCTTGGATGCAGCATAAGCCAGAAATATTCTTACAGCTTCAAGTCTTGCAACTGAAGCAAAGACATCAGTGTAATCAATCCTTTCTTCTTGTGTGTATCCTTTGACAACCAGTCTAGCCTTGTTCTTGATGATGATCCCTCTATCATCTTTCTTGTTCCTGAATACCCATTTGGTTCCTATGACACTCTTCCCTTGAGGAAGAGGGCATAAGTTCCAAACCTTCTGTCTTTTGATTTGAAGCAGCTCATCTTGCATAGCTTCAATCTAGCTTCCATCCTTTAAAGCCTCATCAACCTTCTTCGGCTCTATCTGGGATAAAAAACAAGAATGTAGACAAACATGGTTGTCATGAGCTTGTCCTCTTGTTCTTACCCCTGAGTCAATATTTCCAATGATGTTTATGGTGGGATGTGACTTGTGGATCCAAAGTTGAGGGATCACAGCAAGTTGGTAGGACAGATCTAAATTTGAGAAATTCTGATCTGGCAATGAGGTGTCTCCCACCACATCAGCACACTTATCAAGAGAGACTTGATCCAATGAGTGTGTGACATCATTCATGTTGTCTTTAATGGAGTGGTTATCAGCATCAAGAAATTCTTGATCACTGTCACCACTTCCAGTTCCTCCTCCTGCATTTGAAGTTCCTTCTCCTGAATTCTGAGCCTCTGAGCTAGAATTTGAAGGCAATTCATTTGAATCAGAAGTATTTTTCATGCTAGTGCTGATGGGAGCTTCAATTGCAGGATTTGTCACCACTGGAGCTGAAGTAGTCTTCTTGTTTGGTCTTCTCAGCTCAAATCTTGGATCAGGATCTTCTGTTGACCTGTTATCTATAGATCTTGAAACATTCTCACAAGATTTGTTAAAACAGTTGGTAACTAAGTCAAGTTCAAACAGCCAATCCGGACCAGAACCTTTTACACAGGGATTGTGTTCATTGAAAGTCACATTGGCTGACTCCTCAATGATTCTAGTTCTGAGATTGTATACTATATAAGCCTTAGCTTGAGAAGAGTACCCAACAAAGTGTCCATCATCTGATTTCTCAACAAACTTGGCTATTTGATCTGTATTCAAGATGGTGCAAGGACATCCAAATGTTCTGAGAAAACCAATGAATGATCTCCTTTTGTGCCACAGTTCATAAAGAGTCTTACCATGTGTCTTAACTACTAAAACTCTGTTTTGCACATAGCAGGTTGTGTTGACAGCCTCTGCCCAGAAGGTGATGGGCAGTTTAGAGTCAGACAACATGGTTCTTGCAGCTTCAATAAGTGTCCTGTTTCTCCTCTCAGCAACACCATTTTGCTGAGGAGTCCTGGGAGCACTGTATTGTCTTGAAATACCCTTTTCATCACAAAATGTATCAAGGATTTGGTTTTTGAATTCGGTTCCTTGATCACATCTTATGATTTTAACCTTCTGATCAGATTGATTCTCAATTTTCAAAATGAAATTCTTTAAGATTTCAGGAGTTTCATCCTTAGTTTTAAGGAAAAACACCCAAGTGAATCTTGTGAAATCATCTGTGATCACCAAATAGTATGAGGTCCTTCCTAAACTCATTACACTGGTGGGGCCAAACAGATCCATATGTAACAAGTGTAGGGGAGTAGTGATAGAGTTCATTTCCTTTGGCTTGTGAGACACTTTGTGTTGCTTCCCCTTCAGGCATGCAACACAGTGGTCATCATTTGTAAACTCTTTCTTTGGCATTCCAGTTACCAAATCATTTTTAATCAGTTTATTCATGTTCTTAAAGTTTACATGGCACATTCTTTTATGCCAAAGGAAAGACTCATCACTATTTGCATTAGATAGAAAGCAAGAAATCTCTCCAGAGGGAGATGTTTCCTGCAAATCCATCTTGTATATGTTCCCTTTCCTAGGGGATCTGAGCAAAATATGCTCTTGAGGAATGTCCACCTCGGGCTTGAGAACAATGCACTCATGCTCAGTAAAGATCATGTGATGTTTTTGGTCATAAAATTAGGACACACTCAAAAGATTGTATCCAAGCTCCTTGACAAAATTTACCTTCTCAATGCTGAGCTTACCATTTGAGACCATTCCCCTACCAGTGATGTAACCTCCTGCATCTCCTCCAAAAGCAACTGGTCCTCCATCAATTCTTTCAAAGTTTTGAAGTAGGGACTCATTTCCTGTCATGTTCCTGGAGCAGCCACTATCAATGATCCATACATTTATGTTTGCCTTTGGCTGTCCCTGCACAAAAGAGATGATTTAGTTACATTTGGAAACCCAAGCCTCATTGGTCTTGGGCTTATAAAATTCAGATGAAGGAAATGAAACAGTAAGTGATCCTATGTTCAGGCTTTGAGGATCATTTGTTGTTGCTGAAGAGGAGCTTTCAGTCTTAAAGTCTTCCTTCATCTTCCACACCACCTTTGGAAGATTAGGCTTGACCTTCAATACTTCTGAAGCTTTTGTAGCTTCGGAAGCTTTAGAGACGGATCCTTCAGAAGATCTTGCTTTCACTCCAGCAAGCTTCAGTACTTCAGAAGCATTCCTTTCTTCTGAGACCAACTTTTCTTCCGAAGGCAATTTCCTACTTGCCTTTTTCTTCATTTTGGAGCTTCTGAAGGAAACAGATTTTCCTTCCGAAGCTATTTGTTTCTTCTTCTTCTCAGAAGTTTTCTTCTTGATCATGTGGATAGTACTCTTGGGGTTGTATTGACAATCCTTAGCCAAATGTGAAGTACTACCACACATAACACAATCCAATTCTTTCCTTCTGAGAGTCTTCTTTCCCAAAGAAGACTGAGCTTGAACACTTTCCTTTTCTTTATCCATATTTTCAGATGATGCAGCAGGCTTCTTAGGGTGAAGCATTCTCTTTGAAGTGGATGGTTCAGGCTGTGTAGTAGTGACACACAGCTGATCAGTCTTCTTGTTGTTGCTAAAGTGAGTTGAAGTTGATGTAGAACTCTTGGTACTAGAATTCTTGACAGGATCTTCAGCTTTCATCACCTTGAACGCTGGAGAGATAAATACTTGTTTCTGTTTGGGATCAAAGGTGGTCTTGATCTCTTGAGCTTTTTTGGATCTTCTCTTTGCTCTTCTGATCATGTTCTTTCTCTTGGTTTTGTAGGAACCTCTGAAGTTAAGAGGCCGATGCAACCAAAAGATACCAAAACAAGCAAGTCTTCCAACATGAACTTTGGAACAAAGGTGAACTAGCTTTGGAAGTTTTACACACTCAAGAAAAATGTTCAGTGTAAATTCTTCTGAAGCCAAAGTTCAAAAGAAACTGCTACGGAAGCTTTACACTTAACTTGAAAAATATACTAAGTGTAAAGTCTTCCAAAGCCAAAGACTCAACTCTTCCAAAGGTAAAAGATGAAGTCTTCCGAAGCTCTCAAGACAAAGTCTTCCGAAGCTCTCAAGACAAAGTCTTCCGAAGCTGCTTAAAGAGAAGACTAATTTTCTTCTGAAGAGAGAGAAAAGATACCTTTTCCATCAACTTTATCATAAAGCAACCTACTTTCCGCTGCATACTCTGGTAGTTCACCTGCTATCACTAGTTGGAGAAACTTCCATACTTTATGATAAAATAGATAAAGTCTTCGCCTGCAAGTTTCTATTTTTGTTCCTTCTTGGCTTTTTGTAATAGGAAAGTCAGTGAGCTATGGCTTGTCATAGTCACTAGTCAAAAGGCAATTTGCCTTTTGACTTTATGCTGATCTTGTTGTCTAGATTAGTCACTTCCAACTGTCTTTTTGCATATTGACAGTTGTAGGATGTAGTATAAGTAGTCTCCGGTTCTTGTATTCAAAATATACTTGTACAACACTTGTAGTAGAACTAGAGAAGCAATATACAACTTCCTTGAAAACTTTATCTTGTGCTCTTGTTCTTGTTTTACTTGTGTTTATCTTGTATCTTCAGTAAAGGTTCACAGTTCCCTATTTAAATTTTTAAGTGATCTTAAGATCCTCCTAAGTATGTTAACTAAGTGCAAGCTTAAGTACCCTTTAACGGTCCTGCATTTGGTATCAGAGCATTCCAGGCTCTTGATTGTAAGATCTCACCATCTTCAAATCCTCTTAATTACACACATCACTTAACTCTTCAAATGGTAGTTATCTCCAAAGCTGATATGGAAACTGGAACTATGACAAAGTCTCCACTGATCACTCCTGAGGATTTTGACACTTGGTGTCAAAGAATGGAAGGCTTTATCAAGTCTCAATATTCCAAGATGTGGGAGTCTTTTGTCAATGGACCTCATGTACCATGCACCTCTTCAGCTGCTGCTACTGGTGGCATGATACAAAAGGAGAGGGCTAACTTTTTTGATGAGGACTGGAAAAGAATTGACATTGATCAGAAAGCCATGACAGCCCTCCAAACTACTCTTCCAAACTCCATCTACAGAGGTTTCAAGAAGTGCAAGACCTCTAAATAGTTATGGGATGCACTAAAACTGATGTATGAGGGTTCAAATGAAGCCAAGGAGAACAACAAGGATCTCTTGAAGCAGCAGTCTGAAAACTTCACGTTCAAAACAGGTGAAACCATGACTCAACAATACTTTTGGTATGTTGAGATTGTGGATACTCTGGCTGATGTTATGCTAACTATTGAGAATAGGGATATTGTTAGGAAGTTCATGTCCTTTCTTCCAAGACAATGGACACACTACTGTGTGGTCATTAAGAGGATTGAAAACCTCAAGACTCTTACTCTCACTGAGTTATATGGGATACTTAGTGGATACCAGATGGAGATGAACATGCAAAATTCATCTGGTAGCTCCAACACTCACCAGAGTTCAGCCCTTCATGTGGTTGAAAGGGATAGCAGAGAACCACAGCATCATCTCATCTGCTACCCTAAAACCTCACAAAAGGGTCGTTTCATCACCTTCCCAGAGACACCAAGAGAGAGCTATATCCAAGGAAGTCCCTTCCAAGAAACAAGTTCTTCTCAAGCTTTTGTCTCCACTAATGAAAGTACAGGCAACTTTCTTTTCACTCTTGAAGACCTGGACTGTATCCATCCAGATGATCTGGAGTACATGGAGATAGTCCAGCAAATGGCTCTTCTCACTCACAGAGCCCAGAAGTTCTACAAGAGGACTAGAAGAAGGTTTCCTAAAAATGCTGCCAGTGGCAAGTTTGGGCTGGACAAGAGCAAAGTCAAGTGTTACAACTGTAACCAGATGTGACACTTTGCTAGAGAATGCAAGGCACCTAAGTCAAATGGTGGCCAAGCTTCATCCAGGCCAAACTACACTGAAGGAATGAACTAGAATAAGAAGCCAAGACAGCAAGCTGCAGTTGTTGTTGAAGAAGGAGGCTTTGACTGGAGCTTTCAAGTTGAAGATGCATCTCCAAACCAAGCACTTATGGCTGATCATGATGAAGCCAAGTTACTTGAACATCTTTGCTCTCCTGAATGTATTGCTAAAGTAAATAGATACAGGTCCTACAACTTGGAAATGAGATCTGATATTGAGTCTTTAAATATTTTAAAAGCTGATTTTAAAAGATCTGAAAATGGCTATAAACTTAAGATAGAAGATCTAGAGAAAATAGTTTCAACTCTTAAACATGAGCAGACAAACTACATGACTCAAATTAAGGATCTCATTACCAAGTTGACTGAATGCCAGGCTGAGCTTGTGATCAGCAAAGCCAGGGCAGAAAAATGTGTTCTTGAAGAAGAGACCTTCAAGAACATGATATCCTCATCTCTGCATGCAAAAGTGTGTTATCAGAATAAGCAGGGACTAGGATCTAGTGAGATAGCTCCTCCACACACTCTACTATTAGTTAGATCTCCTAGGTGTGGAACTGGTCAAGATGAGCAGCCATCCATAGTACCCTTTAACGGTCCTGCAATGGGTACATGTGAGCTTTATTGGAAAATGTGCAAGTGTATATGCTATGGGCTATGATGAATTGTCATTATTGATTCCATAAGACTAGTGTCTAGCTTATATGTGTTGCATATGGAATACTGATCATGGGTATCATACACACCTGCGAATCTCAGGCCCCTACTTTGTAGGATTGGCAGGGTTAGGGTGTGCAGCCGTGAGTGGCTTCAAATGGCACGTTATGAGTGACAAAACCTAATGTGTGATGTAAGGGAATCTAATTTAGAATCTGTGTTGTATGATGGTTTGGATTACATGCGTTGTATGATAACCTGGATTAGCATGAAAAGCATGATAAGTCTTACGTGTTGCAATGTGGATTATGAGAACAACTTGTTTAGTATTCTGGAATAGCAAGTTTAATTATTAGTTGTTATATTTGATCAAACAAGGACTTAATTTAATATGTCACCAATGGGTCAAACGGGTCAACTAGGTCAAATGAGTCTTGTTTTCTAAAACCTTTGGTCAATGTGTTTATTGAGCACTTAGGGTTGTTAATGATTTCTGTGTACACGTACAAATGTATTTGTGTGTTCTAGGTAACCTCTGAAGGTTTTCTTTCCTCTATCTCTCTCTCAAGTTAGCTTTAATATCATTCGTGTGCACACCAGGTGAGTTCATGCCCCACTTTATTTACACTCTCTTTTGGGGGAGATAGCATACTCGTTTTGAAACGCTTTACTGATTAGAAGTTGTGTATAGTGTAATGTAGTGCGATATACTATGAAAGTCCTCACACTTTCAGATCATTAATATTGGAACTAACAGGAAATCTTGGGTAGTACTAGTGGGTTTGAAAAGCCCCACCTGTGCGACTCGAGGTCAAACAGGTGTAATATTGTCCTAACACATGGTGTCACGACCTAGTAAGTCGTGACGGGAGGCAATCAAACGAAACACTGTCAGCTTCGATCGCGAAATCACTATGATTATTACTTGTGAATTTAGACTAGCTATCTAATTCAATGCACTCTTATGTTTTATAACTGTTACTGTTATGTTTTACGCATACTCTTGAATTCACCAACTATTGTGTTGACTCTTTTAGTACGTTATTCTCAGGTCGTGGTTAATGAAAAGCCTAGGAGCACTCACGGGTTAGCATTTGTGGGTCAGCATTGTTGGAAACACTTGTGGTTTTGCAATTGAAATAATTATGTATTTGTTTTGAACAATGGTTGGCGCGTGTTTGCGCATTTTACATTGTGTTGCATTATTTTGGCTTGTCATGTTTACTGAATGCTTCCGCATACTTTTAAAGTTTTAAACTCTGATTTTGCTTGAATGTTTCACATAGAGTAGTTCTGAGTAACTAATGACTAAGATCCTAGTTTGTCACACGCCTCGCGGTAAATACTGCACGTGGATTTTGAGGGTGTGACAGATTGGTAACAGAGCCATTAGTTATAGGAAACTATGTTGCATACACACTAGACTATAAGCACATAGTTTGTTAGTTACTCGTCACTTATTTCCTTACTGTATACTCATTGGCATACGCATCACGTACTTCGCAGCATGGCATCGTCATCTAGAGCTCTAGCAAGAGACCTGCACGGTCTGAGTCACCTCCTCCTTCTCCTGTACCTGATAGGGGATCAGACTGGCCTCGACATCCTTACCCCTCTGAAGAGATGGATTGGGATCAGCCATTCGCATTACCCGAGCGTGATCCTCCGCGAAACTGGAACTTCTACCCTACCTATATACACCGTATGGTTTACAGGGAGAGTGTACCAGCTGTAGCTCCTACCTGACCTAGGACTAGGTCATCGATTGCCTCTACGACACCTACCCTTCCTTCTCTGAGTATTCCTCTTGAGTAGGCGGTTGCAGCTTTGGTTGCTACACTGGACACTGAGCGACAGCGCATCAGAGGACTTACAGACGAGAACTCCATCTTACGTAATGAGATGGATCAGCTGCGTTTACTGGTAGAGACACTTCAGGAGTGACATTCTATGTCTATTGGTGGACATCATACCTTGGCTGGTAATGTTTTCGTACTTACTGAGCACATGTCCACGCAAGAGCTTCACAATGTAGGGACAGATGATAGATTGACTGAACTGGAGGCACAACTAGCAGCTTCAGATTGCCGAAGCCCCTGCACCTGGGGAAGAACCTAATGAGGAAGAACCAGAAGAAGATCCGGAGGAAGAACTGGATGAAGTCCAGAAGTTGGAGGCTTTCTGGAAATTAAAGATTGAAGGAATCTGAGATCGAAGTTTACACCACGAGGTCTCACGAGTTGGCAACGCTTTGCCCAGGCATGATCGACACGCCGGTTAAGCGGATTGAGCATTATCTATGTGGGTTGGTTCCAGAGATACAAAGTATGGTGATTACTGTGAACCTCCCTACTATTCAGCAGGTTATTCGATTGGCTTACAAACTTACTGATCAAGCAATAGAGCAAGGAAAACTACCCAAGCGGGGCGTTGTGGCAAGCATGCCTGACAATAAACGCAAGTGGGACGGCTCAGGCAACAAGGGATCATCATCAAATAGTCAACCTCAGTAGCAATAGCATCATCAATAACAGAGGAGGTTCGACAACAACAGAAGCTTCAACCAGACGACTCCCTCAAACCAAAGGCCAAGCGGATACAGAGGGAGACACCCAAAGTGCAACTGGTGTAACTATCATCATGTGGGCAGATGTGACAACTTCAAATGCTAGCGCTGTGGAAAGATTGGACATGCAGCAAAAGACAGCCATGGCGAGCTGATGAAAAAGCCACAACAATCCTAGGAAATACCCAAAGGCTGCTATGAATATGGGAAAGAGGGCCATTACAGGAGAAACTGTCCTTAGTTGAGGAAGAACGGGAATGGTACAAACAACGATGGGAACAACAACAACAAGAACAACAACAATAATGGCAATGGCAACAGCAACGGTGGTAACAACTGTGGAACAAAAGGGAGAGCCTTTGTTATCAGTTTTGGTGAGACTCTAAACGACCCTACTACTGTTACTGGTAAATTTTCTGTTAACGGTCGTTTTGCTACTATACTGTTTGACACGGGAGCCGATAGAAGTTTCATCTCCACTAAGTTTAGTAGCCTTTTAAGTGATATGCCCTCAGCATTAGAATATAACTACACCGTGGAGTTAGTTGATGGTAAGCAGATTCATGTAACGCATATCCTTAGAGATTGCAAGATAGAACTTGCTGGTCATACCTTTGACATAGATCTCATGCCTGTTACACTAGGGAGTTTTGATGTAGTAGTAGGCATGGAATGGCTTTTCAACAAGTAGGTGGAAGTCATATGTCACGAGAAGATCATACGAATCCCTATTGGTGAAGAAATTCTTACGGTCAGAGGCGATAAAAGTGGTGCAGTGATGGGCATCATCTTATTCATGAAAGCACAGAAGTTGTTCCTGAAAGGCCACTTAGCCATATTAGCCCTCGTTACTGATAAACAACCAGAAGAAAAGAGGATAGAGGATATCCCTGTCGTTCGTGACTTTCCTGAGGTGTTTCTAGAGGATCTGCCTGGATTACCACCTCATTGTCAAGTTGAATTCCAGATTGATTTGACTCCAGGAGTCGATCCGATTGCGAGAGCACCTTACCGGTTAGCTTCGAAAGAACTACAAGAACTATCTCCTCAACTACAAGAGCTGTTGGATAAAGGGTTTATCCGACCGAGCTCGTCGCCTTGGGGAGCACCAGTTCTATTTGTCAAGAAGAAGGATGGTACATTTTGAATGTGCATTGACTATAGAGACTGAACAAGGTTACGATTAAGAATAGATACCCACTACCTCGTATAGATTGTTCGATCAACTTCAAGGATCAATCTATTATTCTAAGATTGACTTGAGGTCTGGGTACCATCAACTGAGAGTTCGAGAGGAAGACATCTCGAGGACTGCTTTCCATACACGTTACGGTCATTACGAGTTCTTCGTCATGCCTTTCTGGTTGACGAATGCACCAGCCGTATTCATGGACCTCATGAATCGTGTGTGCAAACCCTATCTCGATCAGTTTGTTATTGTGTTTATTGATGACATATTGATCTACTCAAGGACTGAGGGAGAACATGAGGAGCACTTACGTTTAATCTTGGAATTACTTAGGAAGGAACAGCTGTAAGCCAAGTTTTCTAAGTGTGATTTCTGGATACGTGAAGTGCAATTCTTGGGTCATATTGTTAATGAGAAAGGAATACATGTTGATCCTGTAAAGATTGAAGCAATAAAGAATTGGGCGGTACCCAAAACGCCAAGCGAGATACAACAGTTTCTTGGACTGGCAGGATACTATCGGCGATTCATTGAAGGATTTTCTAAGATCGCTTAACCTCTCACTGCCTTGACTCACAAGGGAACAATGTACAAATGGGGTGAGAGTCAGGAATCTACTTTCCAATTACTGAAACAGAAACTGTGTAGCGCACCGATATTGGCGTTACCGGTGGGAAGTGGTGACTTCGTAGTCTATGGGTTGTCATGTTTACTTAACGCTTCTGCATACTTTTAAAGTTTTAAACTCTGATTTTGCTTGAATGTTTCATATAGAGTCGTTCTGAGTAAGTAATGACTAAGATCCTAGTTTGTCACACGCTTCGTGGTAAAACCCTGCACGTGGAACAATAACAAATCGATCAAGATAGGGTTTGCACACACGATTCATGAGATCCATTAATACTGTTGGTGCATTTGTCAACCCAAATGGCATGACCAAGAACTCATAATGACCATAACATGTACGAAATGCTGTCTTCGAGTTGTCTTCCTCTCGAACTCTCAGTTGATGATAACCAGACCTCAAATCAATCTTAGAATAATAGCTTCATCCTTGAAGTTGATCAAACAATTCATCTATACGAGGTAAAGGGTATTTGTTCTTGACTGTAACCTTGTTCAGTTCTCTGTAGTCGATACACATTCGAAATGTGTCATCCTTTTTCTTGACAAAGAGAACATGTGCTCCCCAAGGGGATGAGCTCAGTCAGATAAACCCTTTATCCAACAACTCTTGTAGTTGAGCAGATAATTCTTGTAGTTCGTTTGGAGCTAACCGGTAAGGTGCTCTCGCAATCGGAGCGGCTCCTGGAGTCAAATCAATCTGGAATTCAACTTGACGATGAGGTGGTAATCCAAGAAGATCCTCTAGAAACACCTCAGGAAAGTCACAAACGACAGCGATATCCTCTATCCTCCTTTCTTCTGGTTGTTTATCAGTAACGAGGGCTAATATGGCTAAGCGACCTTTCCGCAACAACTTCTGTGCTTTCATGAATGAGATGATGCCCATCACTGCACCACTTCTATCGCCTCTGACCATAAGAATTTCTTCACCAATAGGGATTCGTATGATTTTCTCGTTACATACAACTTCCGCCTGCTTGTCGGAAAGCCAATCCATGCCTACTACTACAGTAAAACTCCCTAGTGTAACAGGCATGAGATCTATGTCAAAGGTATGACCAGCAAGTTTTATCTTGCAATCTCTAAGGATATGCGTTACGTGAATCTGCTTACCATCAGCTAACTCTACGGTGTAGTTAGATTCTAATGCTGAGGGCATATCACTTAAAAGACTAGTAAACTTAGTGGTGATGAAACTTCTATCGGCTCCAGTGTCAAACAGTACAGTAGCAAAACGACCATTAACAAAGAATTTACCGGTAATAGTAGTAGGGTTGTTTAGAGCCTCACCTGAACTGATAACAAAGGCTCTCCCTTTTGTTCCACCATTGTTAACACCGTTGTTGTTGCCATTGCCATTATTGTTGTTGTTGTTGTTGTTATTATTTCCACTATTGTTTGCACCATTCCCGTTCTTCCTCAACTGAGGACAGATCCTCCTGTAATGGCCCTCTTTCTTACATTCAAAGCAGCCTTTGGGTGTTTCCTGGGATTGTTGTGGCTTTTTCATCAGCTCACCACGACAGTCTTTCGCTGCATGTCCAGTCTTTCCACAGCGCTGGCATTTGAAGCTGTCACATCTGCCCACATGATGGTAGTTACACCGGTTGCACTTTGGGTGTCTCCCTCCGTATCCGCTTGGCCTTTGGTTTAAGGGAATCGTCTGGTTGAAGCTTTTGTTGTTGTCGAACCTCTTCTGTTGCTGATGATGTTGTTGCTGCTGAGGTTGACTGTTTGATGACGATCCCTTATTGCCTGAGCCATCCCACTTGCGTTTATTGTCGGGCCCGCTTGCTACAGCGCCCCGCTTGGGTAGTTTGCCTTGCTCTACAACTTGATCAGTGAGTTTGTGGGCTAGTCGGATCACCTGTTGAATAGTAGGGAGGTTTGCAGTAGTCACCATGCTCTGTATCTCCGGAACCGAGCCGCGTGGATAAAGCTCAATCCGCTTAACTCGTGAGACCTTGTTGTGTAGGCCTCAATCTCTGATACTTCCATCTTGAGCTGCCAAAATTCGGCTTCTAGCTTTTGAACTTCGCTACGAGGGAAATATTCCTCCATCATCATTTCCTTGAATTCATTCCATGGTAAAGCATTGGCGATTGCCTGACCAAGCATTTGTACTTGGGCATTCCACCATGAGAGTGTTGCGCCTTCAAGCGTCCCCGTGTCATACTTTACTTGATCCGCTGCTGGACAGTTGCATTTGGAGAAGACTGACTTGGTCTTCTCAAACCAACGTACGAGCCCTACAGCTCCCTCAGCTCCACTATACGTGTGGGGCTTGCAGTCCATGAATGCTTTATATGTGCACGTTGGCGGTCCTGTATTCAACATTTCAGATTATTTAGTCCGATCAAATGGGTTAACCATCTAGTAGAAAGATTTATGCAGTTGATGACCAAGGTCATCATTTACCTCCAAATTGGGCAGCTTGTGCACCAACCGCTGCTTGCACATGTTGATTTATCAGGGTAGCTAATTCAGTAGGGGTCATGTTTATAGCACCGGTACCATGACCACCGGCCCCATGTCCATGGCCACGTCCATGTCCTCTACCTCTTGCGTCCATATTTCACTTTATATTCACAAATACAATAATGAGTAACATCCAACACATTAATCTCATTGAAGTACAGTAAATAATAAGAAATAATGAATTTACCACAACCACAATGTTTATAACAAAACTAATAACCAAAGATAAATAAATTATAATTGGTTCACAAAATATTCCATCAATGTCAAAATTTTAGTTTTTCAGTTGGGTGGGAAACAACCCTTCCCACATAGGTTTCCAAAAGAAAAGAAACACTATATAGTCCAAGTCATATAAATGTAGAATCAATCCAGCATGTCTGACCCATCACTGTCCTCTTCCATCTCTGCTGGTTCTTCTTCCTCCAGGGCTTCTTCTAGTTCTTCTTCAGGTTCTTCCTCTAGGTCTTCTTCAATAGGGTCTTCCTCAGGAGCAGGGGCTTCGGCAATCTGAAGCGCCGCTAGTTGTGCCTCCAGATCAGCAAATCTATCGTCGATCACTATGTTATGGTGCTCTTGCGCGTTCATGCGCTCAGTAAGTGCTACAACATTGCTGCCAGGGTATGATGCCCATTAATGGCCATCGAGAGTCGCTCCTGAAGCGTCTCTACCCGGAAACGCAACTGACGCATCTCATATCTTAAAGTGGAGTTCTCATCAGTGAATCCTCTAATACGCTACCACTCGGTGTCTAGTGTAGCCACCAATGCTACAAACGCTTGCTCGAGAGGGATGTCTAGGGAAGGAAGAGTAGGTGATGTAGAGGCTGTCGATGACCTAGTCCTAGGTCGGGTAGGAGCTACAGCTGGTACACACTTCCTGTAAGCCATGCGGTGTATATAGGTAGGATAGAAGTTCCAGTTTCGTGGAGGATCACACTCGGGTAATGTGAATGGCTGATCCCAATCCATCTCTTTAGAGGGGTAAGGATGTTGAGGCCAGTCTGATCCCCTATCAGTTACAGGAGAAGGAGGAGGTGACTCAGATCATGCATGTCTCTTGCCTAGAGCTCTTGATGACGATGTCATGCTACGAGGTACGTGTTGTGTATGCCAATGAGTATACAGTAAAAAATGAGTAACGAGTAACTAACAAACTATACAGTTATAGTCTAGTGTGTATGCAACCTAGTTCCCTATAACCAATGGCTCTGATACCAATCTGTCACACCCTCAAAATCCATGTGCGGAGTTTTACCGCAAGACGAGTGAACAAACCAGGATCTCAGTCATTAGTTACTCAGAACGACTCTACATGCAACATTTAAACAAATCAGAGTTTAAAACTTTAAAATATTTGCGGAAGCATTTTGTAAATAACCCAAACACAAAGTAATAAAAGTAAAATGCGCAAAAACACACGCCCAAACCAAAATACATAAGTAAAATGATAAATTAAAAGTGAACAATGTTTGAACAAAGCATGCTTGACATGTGCGTGCTCCTATGGGCAGCTGCTAGAAATGACCTGAGAAAAGCAAACTAAAAGTGTCAACATGATGGTTGGTGAGTTCAAGAGTTAGCGTTAATCATAAATCAGTACAGTTGTAAAACATAAGAAGTGCATTGAAATAGATAGCTAGTCTATATTCACAAGTAGTAACCATAGTGATTTCACGATCGAAGCTGACTGTGTTCGTTGTTTGCCTCCCGTCACGACATACTAGGTCGTGACACTGTTAGTATTTTAGGACAATATTGCACCCGTTTGACCTCGAGTCGAACAGGTGGGGCTTGCCAGACCCAGTAGTACTACCCAAGATTTCCCGCTATAAACCAATATTAATGATCCGAAAGTGTGAGGACTTCCATGGTATAACCCACTATGTTACACTATACATAACTTATTATAATAAAGCGTTTATAAACCAGTATGCTATCTCCCCCAAAACAGAGTGTATAAAAATATGGGGCATGAACTCACCTGGTGCGCAAACGAACAATAGTAAAAGCTAACAGTGAGCGGAAAGACAACCTTCAGAGGTCACCTAGAACACGCAAGTACATAAGTACATGTACATAGAATCTTTAACAACCCTAAGTGCTCAATAAACACATTGACTCAAGGTTTTGGAAAACAAGACACATTAGACCCAGTTGACCCGTTTGACCCATTGGTGACATGTCAAATTAAATTCTTGTTTGATCAAACATAACAACCAATAATTCAACAAACCATTCCAAATTACTATGCAAGTTATTCTCATAAACCACATTGTAACACGTAAGGCTTATCATTTTCTTTATGCTAAATCAGGTTATCATACAACGCATGTAATCCAATTCATCATACAACACAGATTCTAATTTATATTCCTTTACAATGCACATTGGGTTTAGTCACTCACAACGTGCCATGTGAAGCCACTCACGGCTAAACACCCTAAACCCTGCCAATCCTACAAGGTAGGGGCCTCAGATTCACATGCGTGTATGATACCCATCAGCAATATACCACATGTAACTCATACAAGCAAAACATTAACCTTATAATAATCGATAATGACAATTCATCATAGCACATAACATGTATACCTGCACATTTTCCAAGGAAGCCCATATGCTCCCATAGTTGCACCAACTAACCAAATGACCCAATCATCGCAATCCAACACATTAGACATCATCCAGAAACATTCTAACATGATCCTAATATCACAAACATGTATAACTCACAATATCTAATGATCTTCAAAATTAAAGTTTCCCTTTTGGGAAAGTAACACCCCAAAATCAATCTAGCACCCATATCATTCATGAATTCATCAACATCATGCCTAATCAAATCCATAACTATCATCTAGACACGACCAACATCATCAAATCATCATAATTCACAAATCTCATATCCAAAAGTTTCTACTTATAGCAAGGTATGAACTACATGATCAACTCATGGATTTATTGCACAATTATCATAATCCAACATTCATATAACATTATCAACATCATAACATCATCATTCCATCATCAATTCCTCAAGTTCATGCACAAAAGTTACTATTATTAGTAAGGTATGAACTACGCATCAAAACCACGAATTTCTTGTATAATCCACGTAAACTAACATCAATACAATCTAACTAACATCATACAATCATCAAACATTCAAAATTCGACATTCATCATGGTAATTGAACTAGGGTTTTGGCCATAATAAAAAATCCATGAAAAACCAATAAAATCTAACCTTTAATCGCGTAATGGCCAAGAATTGATGCTTGCTACACGTTGTAATGATCAAAGCCAGGAAAAAATCAAATGTTCTTGGAGTTGGAAGCTTGAAATCGTAAGAATGGGGGTGCTTGGGATGAGTTTTGGCCGAATGGGGGAGAAGGGGGCTAGGGTTGGGTTTTGTCAAAACTGTACTTATTTAAAATCACCCTTTAATCCCTCTTCTACTACTTTTTATAAAAATTAACCTTTTTAACACTTTTTAACAATTTTTAACTACAAAGTACAAATATTATAAACTAACAATATCAATCATGCATAATTTTCAATAGCTACAAAACACATGCAATAAATATAACACGTCGACACGTTACAAGATAAAATTCACAAATAATATTTAAAATCTATAAACCTATAAGCACAACTTAGTAATCAACAATATTAATCAAGTTATTATCAGATAATCATTGTTAATTATTATTAAGTCACCAACGTTCAATGACAACTAGTGTGTGCTCACGACACGTGCATGCAAGACCTAACGGAACTAACGGAGTTTGGTAACGGAAAATTACCGGATGTCACATATATATATATATATATATATATATATATATATATATATATATATATATATATATATATATATATATATATATAACTATCAAGGTGTGACAACCCTCATTCTCCTAACTTGACTGAAACCTATCAATCCACAATCAACAATGTTGACTAACTATTTTCTATATAAAGTTATGCCTGCAAGTACTTCTGATAGGTATTTGCATGAGGCACTAAACAACTATCAGTTAGGATATAGTTTTTGGGCTCAATATACTTATATATCAGCTAAACTATGTGATGCTTATACATGGTATAACAATGATTCACTAATTACTTACTTATTATTGTTGGCAACTGATGCAACTAAAGGTTTTATCGAGTCTCTAAAAAAACCTACAAGCTTACCAATTTTATCTAAACCTGTTTTCTAACATGTTTTTTGTGAAACTAAGGCAAATGGGTTTGATCATTCTATTGGAACAACACTGGTAGGGCACATAGGAAGATTATGCAATATGATCATAGGAATGACTAGGCATATGTACTATAATCTTTAGTTATACCCTAATACTTCATGTGCCAAATGAATGTTACGTACAACTTAATCCAATTTCATATTCTCTTATTATATACCATGTGTTCATAATGTTCCATGTGTTAATACATCGGCAGGGGTATGACATAAAGAGTGCTTTAGTGCTCGCCCCTTTATTCTTTAACTCTTTTTCAATTTAGCGATGTGTAACCATGAAGTCGGAAGTGAGTTTGACCATATTTTTATCACAAAATTAAAAGTTTAAATTATAGTTTGATTTTATGCATTTTATCCATAATAACTTCTCTTCTATGCAAGCCCTCAACCATCATTTAGAAAATGGTGCTATGTTTGTTTCTTGAAGACTTCCTACTCCAAGACTACCTTACTTTTTGTTTTTGGTAAACATCTACAATGTCAGCTAGAGGATGTCTTGTGTTGAGAAACCACTATAATTTTTCTTCGTATGGGTTCTAGAATGATATTTTTTAATGTTTTAAACATCAAGAAGAAATATAAAGGTTTACTTCCTAATACTTTCTTGACTAGTGTTAATCACCCTCCAAAAGAAAATTTTCTTATGGATTTAATTTATTTTTGAATGTATTGACAGTCAGCTTCTAATGATTTGTTTTACACATGTTTGCTCCTATTGACATGCTAAGATAGGTAAAAGGCATTTCTTATGGTTTAGATCTTTTTTATCAAGCATAGGCATCAACCAATAACTTGTTTGCTCCAACCCTAATAAATTTGATTTGTTGTGGTTAATTTTAAGGTTGGAGGCAATATGAAAGCATCTTAGGACACTCGTTAGGATTTTGATGTTTTATCATGCCATTCTCCCATGAATAACACATCATCTGTGCACATGATATCAACTAGATTAGGTCTATTTCTCAAGAGATGAACTCCTCCAAATAACCTAGTATCTAGTACATTGCATTAGGACTCGAAAAAGTTGTATTAAGCCATACAAAGGGTGCATTACCCTTAAGCAAGCCTTTTACCAAAGGCTGCATAAGGTGAAATTGCATTAGATCTGAAAAAACATTTTTGGTTAGCATATGAAACTTTCTTCATACAAAATGCAACCTTTTTTTTGAAAGGTTGACTCTTAAAGGTTGCATTAAGCTTATTTTTTTAGTAGTAATTTGTGTCTTTTAAAAGCTATAAATTTGAATAAAATGAACAAGGTAACATATATGTAAGTAAATAGATGTTAGGGATGTGTAACTAAAAAGTAACTAGTCCTGAAAGTTATAAAATTATTAGTTTTTATATCACAACAAGGATAAGCTACCCATCCCCATGTTTCCCTTACTTTTCGGCTGAAAATAGGAAAAGACATGGACAGGCCATACCTTTTGTCTCCCATATGATGTTGTTTTCTAATTTTTTATCGCGTAATTATATGGTTTGTTTCCTAAACCTTGAGGCATAAAAAGATGAGGTTGCCTTTCTATACCACCTAAATTGATTTCGAGAGGGATGTAAGAGAGCTCTCATCCTAAAGGAAGAAACAAGAAAAGGAGTTTCAATCATAAATGATAAACCTATTAGAAGTTTTATAAACTATAATTTTCATGTCTAGTTTGTCTTAGTTCTTTTGGGGCATTGATTTCTTCACTTCTAATCCAAGACTTTTAGTGAGTGAATAAAGCTTAGGCGGTTTGCTAGCATAGGGATTGAAGATTGCTTGGTATATATACCATTGGTGAAGAGCATACTAGTGTACTTATAACACTTGGTTGTTATAATTTAAATTTCATTTTCTAAGTATGGATCTTGGTAGGATTTGGTTTTAAACATTTAAAAGTATACATGGCACACAACCTTCTATTGCAAATGATATTATAAGACATGTTTAAATCATAGCAGATTTTACTTATGGAGGTTTAACGTTTCATAGCTATCAATAAAAAAGACATTACATCAACATCATAGAATCACATTGAGTTAATAGCTCAATAAAATGTTAGATGCGTGAAAACTAAAATTGATCAGTAAAAGCTTAATTACACTATATGAAGCCAATACAACCTACACCGCTTTTATCAATAAAGACTACATGAGAAGTCAAGTCAATCAATTTACCTAGAAGATTCCACTTAGACTCAAATATATATGCAAAATTCAAGAGGAGCATTACACATATTACTCTTTTCCCAATAACTAAGTTTTGTTCCACTTGATTTTTCTTAGTGTAATCCCTCAAATCCAGGTACCTAAAATTAATCTAACATAACTAAAAACCAATAATGCTGAGAAAGTTCTAGTTTTACTTTTAACAAGCTATTAAGACTTCTAAAACTTTCATTAAGCACATAAGCACAACAATATTACTTTAAACAAAGTAAAAACTGTCACATCCCTGCGGAAGCGTGAAATGCTTTGGTGTGACTATTGGCTCAAAACACATTCATTACAAAATATACATTCACAACAAATTAACTAAATAACATTCTTCCATTAGTCATGTTTTGCAGGATTACATTATACAAAACTGATTCTAATAACTTAGACTTTTACATTAGTAATCCTATTCTTAGTACACGTCTTTATCATTTCATTTATTCTTCAGCTAGTAGTGGACATGAACATCCACGAAGAGGCTGAAGTCTGATAGATCAATAACCACCCATATGCATAGCTCTCCTATATAGCCGTGCCAATCACTGAAGATATTGAACGTGTACATGAAATTATAAAACATTATGATTTCCTGAAAAAACATACTCAAAATAGTCAACATAAAGTTTGTGAGAACATAGGTTTAATAACTTAACAAAATTTTCTTACTGATGCAACATAAATAAGATCATAACCAAACTTACTTACATGCCAAGTGATTCATAACTGTCACACATATAAATCACAAAATCAAATAATACAACATCACGACACTTATTTAGTCGGTGCAAGAAACATGTTCCTAAGTAGCGCTACCTATATTATCTGACGGTTCCTTTTACGAACTAATGGTTGTTACTTACGGCAATCAATAACAGTAGCTTATCAAAATTCTTATTTACATTAGCATCAACAATAACAAAAGGAGTATGTTTTTTCCCTTAAAAATTTATAAAATAAAAAGAAGCTATGTTACTCACCTTATTTCCAGCAACAAGTCAAATATTTACTATAAAATAATTACTTGTTAGAAATAAATCTTATTTCTTTAAAATTTCAAGCATTTATATTCTTAATCAAATAAAAATTTCTAGACAGTAGCTACGGTCATTCAAAAACTACCAAATTTTACAAGCAGTAATATTTCAAAATTCAGATTATTACATAAAAATTTCAACTAGTACTTATTTACAGGTAATTTCCTAGAATTTTTACAAGTTTCATATTAAATGGAAGAAAATGGTACATATCTCCAAAAATTATAAACATTATGCAGAATGCTCTACCCAATATTTAAAATTTTATATAAAATTTTCATGATTTTACCTACTGTTTTGTTATTATTTTCGATTTTCTTCTTATTATTCATTCTAAAATATATAAATTTATATACAAGTAAATTAATTCACGAAAATTATTTTGTAATTCTAATATAATGTTATAATCATCATACAATTTTTCTAGATTTTTATCAAGTTCAGATCTCCTATTTGGTATTTTTCTTCTATTTCCTTGAATTAATCATATAAATTAATATATCCTATAAAATTTTTCCATAATTTCCAGATTATTATTTCCAATATTTTCTAATAAATTTCTTAATTTTATTCCCACAATCATAGTCATTTAAGTATTTAATGAAATAACACATGTTTCAACCCTTTAAATCTTTTATTTTTGTTTAAACCTTGGTTTTTTTTTATAATGTCCTCAAATTTTCTGTTTTTAAATATTTTCTTATGGATTTTTGATTGAAAATCAAGTGTTTATGAGGTTTGTAATTTAGCTTTGATGGTTCATACATAAAGGGCTGGTTATATATGTATGTTAAACACATATATAACTTTTATAAGCTTGTTAATAATAGAATTTAAGTATCTAACCATGATTAGAAGTACAAGAAAGAATTAGAGGATTTATCTTAGGCTCTTGATGATCCAACTTGGTGTGATTGTTCTTGAACTTGATGGTTGAAGGAGGTTGATGTTGGAGCCGAGAGAGAGAGAGCAAGATATTAAGCGGCGGTTGATGTGGTTATGGAGACCGAGAGGAAGTCTAGGGAAATGGTGGTTGTTGTGTTGGTTTGTGTTCATGTCGTGAGCAAAAGGAACCGATAAGGTGATGGTGGTTATTGTTGGAAACCGTGTGTGTACAAGGATGGTGGCGGTTGTGGTGTTTTGGTCAATGGTGGTATGTGGGGTGTTGTAGCCGAGAGGGATATGGAAGAGGAGAAGTCATCATAATCCTCTAAACTAGGCTAGATGAGTTGGTGCTTTTAGGTGCCATTAGGTGTTATTTAGAGTAGTAAGTGTCATAGTTTGGAAAGTGATTGGTGTAATGTTTGCTAGATGTCAAGCTTAGGTGCTAATGACATTCTTAGCCATTAAATTAACGTTAGTTGGTTATTTAGTTACCAATCCAGGTTAGTTATTATTCTAATGAACCAATTACTAGTGTTAAGTTTGTGTTTTAGTTTAGTGTTCAAGTGTTTAGGATATAAAGTTTCTAGATATTAATTTGTTTGGATATGTTGATTAAATTTCAAATCTTAATTCATTACATATAGATGAAACATCTATTATTCAAATAACTAATCACAGTACACTTTGATTTAGTAATTTACTTATATGGTTTAACAATTACAAAATTCACAAAATATACATACATGCACACGTAAATACTTTTGCATGCATGCATGTTCACGTTTCATATTCATATATACATGCATGTTAGAATATATATACAAATTTCTTATAAAGTTAATTAATAATGTCCCATTAGCAAATCTAAAATAATAGTCATCGTAGCAATTCTTAACTTATTATGTAAGTATATATATATATATATTACTAACTTATAATAATTTCTAGGATTTTAATTTGACTAACCTTAGTTTTAGGGTTGTCACAAGAACTATAGCAATAGACATCATAGACATCATAAGTTAAAGATCTATAACAACAAAACATTCACTTTAGTCAAACAATGGCCTAGGTCATACCCTTCAATTTGCCAACCAATATGTTACTAAAATAGTGTGATACTGAGTTACATGCCATAGTATCACAAGGTAGGACTTCTTGTGCCCATAACTACTAAGTTACATGCCATAGTGTTGCCTTGAGTTACATGCCACAATACAACATATAGGACTTCTTTTTGGAAAACTAGACCAATGCAAGATTTCATAAAGTTTCTTTGTGTTAAATAACTCAAGCTTTCGTTGAATTTCATCTTCATAAACGTTTATTTTATTCTTAATAGATGATAATATATATATTTGAACAAACCATATTTCAATAAAACCAAGCTACTTTAATCTTGAATCAACATCATAGCACACACATCTTTGCTTCCCACTCAAGCTATAATACATGAACATCATGAAAAACACATTACCACATAACATAAGACTTCATAAAGGATACTTAAAAATCATAATTTCATGTAAAATCATATAAAGTATGCATATAAGCCAAGGAGATAAAAAAAATGGAGAATAGAACTCACCTTAGTTGCTATGAAATTTCAAATTAGCTATTATAACAAACGATCTTGATGTCTATTAACAAGCATTATCATTATATCCAATTTTTTTGGTCCTAGTACCAAACCCCTATAATATGTTCATTATTTATGCATAATCATGATCTTGACATATCTTCTAACCATATGGAAATAAAAACTTAACTATGCACAATTATACCTTCCTACATGTAATATGGGTTACATATACGAAACTAGTCATGTCCTAACACATGACGTGACCCGATAACCTCCTCTCACCCTTCTTTAAGCCTTTAACACTTCCCTATTCTTTAATTTGATTATGTTTATCTGAATCCATAAAGTCGTTAAAGCTAAACTTTCATGTGCATACATATAAATAGCTTGAAGTTGACCCGAACAAACTCCGATTGAGGTGATTCAAGCCGCCACAGATCCATATCCTCCAACATTATCACGCCACTGGCTGTGTGTGACGACCAACAATTAAGTTCTATACACTTTCTTGTCTCATCAAAATTTACATACGTCATGTACACACTAGCAAGGTCCATTCATGACGTTTTATGCATCGGTTCGGTGAACCGAATTACCGGGTCATACGCGTTTCAACCCACACACACGAATGTTGGTGACAGTTAAAGAATGTGAAGATGAACATTCCAAGTGTTACAAGGTACTTTAGAGCATAAACTATATATAATTATATATAAAATATATACACAAGGTGATATCTTAATTCTTAACACACTTTTTGATGCCGTCACCACTAAAATAAAGGTCATATTTTTTTAAATGTGCTAATTTGCAATACTAAAATAAAAAACATATGAACTAATGCTTCTAAAATTTACCATTTTTATTATATTATTTTAATAAAAGATCTATTCTACTCGCGTCTAACGTATATATGCTACCACCTTTCTAGTAAATAATACATTACATAATTACACTACAAAAGAAACGTCAACTATCTTTCCCCTACCTAATTCTCATGAAAATACATCTATACACACACCCTCCAAGTTGGTTTGATAATTCTTAAACTTACCCTATTAATGTTTATGATCTTTTTTACAATAACATCTCCCCACTGCTTTTCATAACCTCCATTTACCCCTTCCCCGATTCTTCATCTTACTAACAAAGTAGGACACACACACCCTACATGCACCTATTTTGGTGAAATTTATGTTTGACTTTGATGATATCAAGGAAACTTCTTCATATGTGAATGATTTCTTTTTACAAGACCATATTCCCATATCTTGACCAAGGCCACTTTAGCCTAACTAACCACCCAACTCTCAAAAAAAATTTTCCTTTCAAGAATTAAAAACCCAATAAATATGGAATAAACTTTTCATAATTCGCCCGCACCTAAAACTACCACGCCATCTTTTCTTCCTCTCCTCTCAAGATTCAGGCAACACTCCATCATCCACATGCATTTGTTTCTCAACTTTGCTCCAAGAGATTTAAGTGTACTCAAGCCGCTCAAGTGAAGTTTAGAAGCTTCTTCGTGTTTTAAAGCTACCTTCTTCCTTCTACTTGTTTGCTTCTAGTGAGAACACATCTTCCTATCCTTACTAAATACTTATCTTTCATGTTTTACAATCCACTAGTTTCATGTAACATTTTTTCTCGAACAAAGTGCTTCTTGTTAAAAATGATGCTTTTGCATGCACATGATTACAAGGGTTATGAATTTACATAAAAATGCTATGTTTACAAAATGATAGTTCACAATGTTAAATTAAATGCATGGGTTGGTGATTTGAGATTTTTGTTTGACTATTTTCGCTTACTGAAAACTACTACTAAAGGAAAACTAAGTCTATGTTTGAACTACTACTAAAGGAAAACTAAGTCTATGTTTGAACTTGAAAATGTACGCCAAGTGAGTTATATTATGGCTACTAGAAATAGTAGTAGTTGTTATTATGCATGTGTTGGGGTATCTACAAGTCTATGGATTATTATTATTAGTATGGCAAGTTGGTAGGAATTGTGAAGGTAAAGACCTTGTTAAATTGGATAGGTGCATTTTGGTTATATAAAAGTTGGACTCAAACTCTAGCCTTGATTTTTAAAGAAACGTATACACATATAACATATATGTCGATGATGAAAAAGGAATTACTCACATGAAAGTTATTTAAAAAGATTATATAAAGTTAAGTGTATACATTTATCTTGACAACCACGTTTATATTTCATGACAAAAATGTGATTCCTAATAGTATAAAAATATATCTTGCAAACAAAAACATATATTTTGTTAAACAAGAAAAACCGACACTACTTTGATAGTAAAACTCTTAAAGTACATCTAATAAAAATACTAAAATTATACATTTATACGTCATATTTCAAAAACAATACTTAGGATAAATATATATAACATCTTTATTTATTGTTCGTAACGAGTTGCGACTCAAGTCGAGTCAAGATACTATTTTACAAACCGTACCCTAAGTTTATGCTAAGTTACAAGTATTCGTCGACACACTTGGGGGAGAACATGATTTATATTATTTCATTTAAATATATATTTTGGGGTAAACGAAACACAAATCACCAACGCGACATCATGCCAAACAAAATTTTCATAATAAAGATAAGTTGAATGAAACGGTTACATGACCAACTCATGTTTGGAACATTGTATAGATCTTAAGGTGACCTTAATACATTTTAGGGCACGCGTAGGTCAAGCTGACCTTAGGAATTTTGCTATTTGCATACTTATCACACACGTATCAGGTGAGTTTCATGACCTATTAATTTTGTTCTTTAAGTGAGGTAATCATGGATAGTACTATCGGGTTTGACAACCCCCAATCGAGTTTGATTGGAGGTCTAATCGGGTGCATTATTATCCTAATCATCCCCATGTATGCAATAGGCATTGGCTGGTGCCTACAAAACAGCCAGCTTCGGTTTGATGTGCTTACGGTAATATTGTAGCATTGTATGTACAACGGTCAAATCATGGAAAAGTCATGTGGTCCATTACAATCATTTAATATTACATATAAACATGTGAAATCACCAACATTGTTGTTGACGGTTTTGTTGCATATTTCTCAGGTAATTAATTTCATCATGACAACTTGCACAAGTCATGCATCATTTACAGACTTCATCACTTTTGGACATTTACTAATTTACAATCATATCTTTTGGAAAACAAGTACATTAAACAATCCATGCTTCCACATTTGATGTGTAAAACTATTAAGTAACTTTTGAATTCGATTTGCAACGTATGACTTTTAAATTCATACAGTGTTCGATGAGGGACGATAATTCCACGACAGTCAGTCAGCCACGCCTCGCAGGAAGCCGCCGTGGTAGGGAGTGTGACACCGCCTCCACCATCGCCATCGGAAAACCAAAGAGTTTCATCGATACTCATGGTTTTTCTGTCGAATTCTTCTTCCCTTATCATCCCAATCTTACATCCGTTGATTAATTGCTTTATGTTCGCACTGAATTAGCCCTTAATCAACTTCTTAGCAGCCTTAGCTTGTACAAAACATGGATCCGAATTATACAAAATAGATGCATAACTATTGTTGTATCGTAATGGAGCAAACCCTTACCTTTGATTGTAGATAATTGATCAAACAATGCCTCCCTTTTCCTTCTCTCGATATCAACATGAGTAATGGGGAGGATGGGAATCGGTTTTGTCGGTTATGAGTTAGGATTTAGGGTTTCTTTAACTCAAGCCTTTTTAACTTATAATATGTGTATTCCAATTTTGCCAACAATACTAGTAGGGTATAGGATTACTAAATTTTGGGGTGTTACGGCGTCCAAAATGCCTATACGAGCCCAATTTATCCTTTCGGGAAAAAAAAAGATAGGCATTAATAAATCGTGGGTGTAGGTTTCTAATTCTGTTTATCTTCGACCTTTGTATTGTAAAAAACAGATAAAAAATAATATGATTTAACCTCACATCCATTTGAATGTAGAGATAACTTGTTCGTCCAAGAAAAATCAAATCAGTATTACAACTAGTTTAATATTGATAGAGTATAATATAAATTGTCAGAAGTGTTAAAAATATAGAATACATTATGGTCCAGCCTTATGTTTACAGATTTTAAGGTTGGATGATTGTACATGACTAATAGGATTCTCTCTCGCATTGTAGTGGGAATGTCGTACGACAACTTGGTGTTAAACAAAGTTTATACGAAACATAGATAAAAATAAGCGTCGGAATAATATGTTAAAGTTTCATAAAATAATATAAATCAATAATTAATAAATAAAGAATAAATTGAACATAAATATATTATATCTAACACAACTCGCTTTGAAATAAAATATATATCAAAATATAGAGAAAATTAAGCACAGCAAAACTTATAAAATAATGTATTTTAAAACTTATAGGAGAAAAAAACATACCTAAGACTAATTATGAAAATAATAAACCTAAAAAATAAGCATAAAACTAAGTGTAGAAGTGGCCGGCCAAGGACGATGGGGGGCGTGGACCTAGACTCGAACCCGCATTCCTTGCGTAAGATAGGAAACAACAAACCATGAGAGTAATAAGTCATATATATTATTGACGTATAAAAGCGGATTTACACATTGCAAATAATCATAGACATGGTTATACTTCATAGTTTGTTTTCTTATTACATATAGTATAGGATGAGTCAGTCATACATAATAATCCTAATCAAAAATTAGTTTTCTCCCTTACGTTAATCTCTTGTTTAATTGCAGCATTTGAACAAAAGGTTAGGCTATACATACCTCTTATTTCTACTTGCCATACCCCAACAGTTTAGTATTATTATAAGAAATTATTGTTTTCATAATAAAAGACATAATTAAGACAAAAAGAAAACAAAAGATTTGAATTGTATATATCTCAAAGTTTAAGGGAAGAAGTATAATATGTAAAAACATATTAAAGAGGGTATGTATAGCAATACTCTTATACAAATAATAACATTTTTTTCATAAAAGATATTTTACTCCAATAGATAATACTCGTTACTAATGATCCTACATTCATGCATGTTCCTTCTCCACCGGTCGCAATTGCCCGAGATATTTGCTACATTTTATAGACCAATAAAGCTGAATCAAATCTTTTTTCGATCAACATTTCAATACAAACATATATTTTCTTTCTCCATTCAAATTAACAGCAGTTTTTATCAATTAATCTTCATTGGATCTCAAGAATGTTTGGTAGCCATGGTTATTAATATGATGTGGTGCAGGTTGTGGATCCATCAAAACATTGATCCATTCAACTAATCATCGTAAGCCTTCTTTTCTTTTTGTTAATTCAAAATGTTGTAGGATTTATATAGAATTGTTTTGTTTATTGTGATGTGAGATCGGCGTATGCATACCCTTAAACGTGAACTTTAGGCACGACACGTGCTATCATAATGCGAAATCTATGCGTTTGGGATTAGCCTAAACGGGTCAGTTATATGTCAGCGTACGGGTTCGTGGTTTAAACCCTATTATTTTATAAAATTTTACTAGGGAGCTGAGTTTATATCGAAACTCAGAAGTTAAAAGAAAAACAGTTGTGTTTGTGTCAATTCAAGAATACATGAGTAGTGTTGGGTTCGTGTTAATTTGACACGATTTCCAGGTTCTTATATTTTTAGGTAGGATTCAACATGTAAATTAACCTGTAAAAATGACCTTTTAACACCCGCAAAAAATTATATACTTCATCAACATTTTTTCTCTCTTTAGTTAATTCATGATACTAAAGTTATAATATTATCTTTGAAGATGCTCTTTGTGTTTTGTAGGAAGAATAACAGCCATGGAGCTTTCTAGACCGTTATCGCGGTGCCATCTTCTTCTTTTATCGACATTCCTCCGGATCATATTGCCCGTGTGCCCGATTGGCGTAAACTATGGCACGACTGCTGACGACCTACCTTCGCCTAAGGAAGTCGCACAATTTCTTAAAGAGAGTACAATAATCGACCGAGTCAAAATCTTTGATATGAATAGTGATATCTTGAAAGCGTTTGCTAACACCGGTGTCTACCTGACGATCACTGTCCCGAATGGGGACATCCCGTCCCTTACGGACTCAAATAAGGCCGATAAATGGGTCCAGGATAAAATCAAGCCCTACTATCCAGATACGAAAATCCGTTACATTGCTGTTGGTAACGAGATTCTCCACTGGGGGACTCGTGACCAAATAGACAACCTCGTCCCCGCCATGATAACGCTTCACGGAGCGTTGGACAAGGCGGGGATGAGTGATATAAAGGTCACGACCCCACATTCACTTGGCATCCTAGTGTCATCCGACCCACCTAGTTCGGGTGCATTCCGAACTGGGTGGGATGTCGGCATCATAAAACCTATGCTCAAGTTCTTGAAAGATACACAATCCGGGTTCATGGTAAACCCGTATCCCTACTTCGGATACTCACCGGGTAACGACAGTTATGCTTTGTTCCGACCAAACCCGGGGTTTGTGGACCCCGAAACCGGGAACAAATACGATAACATGTTTGACGGATTAATGGACGCCATTCACTCGGCGATGAAGAAACTAGGATACGCGGATGTCCCAATCGTTGTTGGGGAGACAGGGTGGCCGTCCCTCGGGGAACCTTGGCTTACATGGGTTAACGTTGCAAATGCAAAATCTTATAACGAAGTGATGATTAAGAAGTCCACATCAAAAGAGGGAACACCCTTAATGCCAGGAAAGAATTTCGAGATCTACATTTTCGCATTATTCAACGAGAATCAGAAGCCAGGTTCGCTCGCTGAGCGAAATTTCGGGCTTTTTCGACCCGATTTCACGGAGGTTTACGATATTGGAGTCGTCAATGGGACTGCACCAAAGAGACAGTCAGATGTAAGAATTTCGTAGATATTAATCTAAGGTTTATAAGAATTGAATATTAAGTTTTGTGAGCAAACATTTATACTTGAATTTGATGTTGTTTAGGGTCCTACTCCAAAACATGGTGGTTCTGGTAGTTCTTCTGATGAGTCACAATCAAAGTCTGCTGATAAAACTCCGTATGGCCACAATGATGCATATGGCTCTATGGTGAAGGTTTCTGACATTGTGGTTGCAGTTGTTATTGTGGAGGCTATATTTTTCATGTTGTAGCATATTGTCATTTGAGGTTATATTTGAAGTTTTTTAGAGTGAAAAGTTACTCACCAATCTACCAAACTCTTATTTTATACCATAACTATCTTACACTAACTGTCATACTTTTAGCTTGAACCCTTAACTTTAAAATGAGTTTCACCACTATACTATTTTTATAATGGCTCTCCGGAGTGTAGATCTTTCATCCTTAAAGACTTGAAGAAGTAACTTATTAACGTTAGAGGTTTTATTTTTGTATATTTATGCACTAAGGTTTACTAAGTGGTTTTCTACACTACTTACTTCTTAGTGCTCCACATGTGGTGATTGGTTTGCTTTTATTTATTTATTTTTTCGGTTATTAGTTTTTAGGTTTTTTTATATGCTTACTGAATGTCATTTTTTAAACGTATTAGCTTTGGATTAGTGTTGGTGCCCCTCTTGGTAAGGTTAGGGCGCAAATGTTAGTTCATTTTTTACGTTTGTTTGTTTGTTTTTTTTTTATATTATAGTCGTTGGGAAAGGGTTGTAAATATACACGAAAACAAGCTCGTCACAACGTGCGGGTGAATTTTCTAGTTGTAATTTTGATGTCATTTAATTAAATTTGATTTTGCAAAAACATGCATTTTGTTATATATATATATATATATATATATATTATATATATATATATATATATATATATATATATATATATATATATATATATATATATATATATATATATATATATATATATATATATATATATATATATATATATATATCTCCTAATAATCCTTTACAATTCTTGACACGTGACATTCCCACAATCACTCTCGCAATCATTTTCCCTCCCATAAACTTTCTATCCGATTGAAACTCTCACGGGTCATATAACCCGCTTCAAAAGATCCGCCTAATTCTTAAAACCCTAGATCTATCTTTGACTCTTTCAAAATCATCCCAACAATTCTTCATGCCGTGTGTTAATCAAGGATTCAACAAGGATCCAAGATCTTCCACAAGGATTTGTCTTCTTCAATTCCTTCAATAGTTGAAAGGTTTAAGATTTCTTGATAATCAATTTCTTCTTCGGCCGCTACATCTCCAATTCTATATGTCGTCTGTTAATCAAGGATTCAAGATCTTCCACAAGGTTTGTCATCGTCAATCCTTTTGATAGTTCCTGTTTGAGATTTATTGATTATCATGTTCTTCTTCACCCTGCTACATGATTTGTCATCTTCAGTTCCTTCAACTTTTTTGTATTTCAGCAGCCCTTCAATATCCTGCAGATGTATTAAATAGTTTATTGCAATATTTACACAAAATATAATCATAAATGCGAAAAATAGATATGTTTTGCACACCAGCGTTTCGTTAACAGTTCGATGATTGTTTTGGTGTTCACTTAATTAGGGTGTGAATCTGTTTTTTGACGGTTACTTTTTTCTTTGTTTGCATATCCGCTCTCTGTTTCAATCTATTTCATATCCATGGTTTTTTATTCAATTAAAGTGTTTTTAATATATTTTTTGTAGCTTAAAGTAGTCTTTAAATTTGTAATTTAAAGTTCATTTTGTGTAGCACTAGAAGTCCCTAAAACAGTCTCTAAATATGCATTTAAATGGTGTGACAACCCTAAAATTAAGATTAGACAAATTAAAACTTTAAAAATTATTATAAATTAGTAATATATATTTACATATTAAATTAGGAGTTGTTAAGATGACTTTATTTGATTATAATTATAAGGGTTTTATATATATATATATATATATATATATATATATATATATATATATATATATATATATATATTAGCATGTTTAAGTATGTGTATATGCTTCATAAACGTGCATGCTACATAATTATTTACGTGTGCATGTATGTGAATATTTGGAAATATAAATGTTATAAATTATTAAAGACATGCATGTAAGTTACCAAAATATGTAAGTGTACAATAAGACATTTGATATATATATTTCTATCTATAAGTAATAAAATAAGATCAAAACTTAAACTAACCTTAACCAAATAAACTATGGCATTAAGAAGTTAACAATAATCCTAAACTAATGTTAGTCACTTGAATACTGAGGTATTTACACCAACTAATCCTAATCAATAGATTACTAGAATGCTTACAAAACTTAATCACTAATTTAAGAACTAATAAACATCATTAGAGTGATTAGTGTGTGTGACTGACACCTATCACTCTTGCCACCCAACTAACTTGAACACTTGACACCATTGCAACCTAAGATAACACCATATCACCCTAGGTTTAGAAGTAATCATGAAGATCAAGATGATCTTCCTCCTCCTCTTGTACCTTTGGCCGAACCACTCTCCAACACCACCATCACCTTCGAGCACCACCACCTTCTCGGCACTACAACACCACCGAACCCACCCTCCTCTCTTTCTCTCGGCAACCACCACAACCAAAGCAACCTTCTCACCTCCAACAACCCCTCTTCCTCACAGTTACAACACCATTCACACTCACCATCAAACCATCACATAATTATTAACTACTATCTTACAAGAATCATTCAAGGTCAAGAACTTTCAAGTTGGAAACTTAGAAGATTGAAGATTCTTTTTAAGGATCCTCTAAGCTCTTTCTCCATACTTAAACAAACAAGGTTAGATCTCTAAAAACCTATGATTAAAAAGCTTATAAAGTTGTGTATGTATTTGACATACAATTACTTTAAACCCATTATGTTATAAACAATTAAAACTACTTACAAATCTTAGAAAGACTTAATTTTCAACCAAAATCAGTAAGAAAGGATTATGTAACAGAAAGTTTGAGATTTTTATAAAAGAAAAACATTTAAATAAAGTAAATAAAGGGTTTAAAGTGTTCATATAAATGTTATTACATGATAATTAGTTTAAAATAGGTAGAATACTTAAATGACTGTGATTGTGGGAATAAAATTTTTCTAAAAACTTGTTTAGAAATTATAAATATAATAAACTTGAAATTATGAATAATTTATGTAAGATATATTAATATATATAATTGAAATAATGAAATAAAAGAGAAAATATAAAATATAAGAACGGGACTTAATAAAATCTGAAAAGTTTATATGACAACCTCAATAATATAGTTAAGTTACAAAATAAATTTCGTGATTTAATTCATTAATATGATAAAGTTTTATATTTTAAACAGTTAATAATAAGGAAAATCGAAAGTAATAGCAAAATAGTAACTTAAATCATGAAAAATTTACATAAAGTATTAGATACTGAATAAAATAGTTTATATGATTTTCAAAATTTTTAGAGATAAATAACTATTTCTTCCATTAATTTGAAATCTTGTAAAAATTAAAGAGAAATACCTATAAGTATATATTAACTGAAAATTTATATGATAATCTAGATATAAAAATACTACTGTTTGTAAAATTTGATAATTTTTGGACGCTAGTAACTGCTGTTTTAAAAATTAGAGCCTAATTAATAATATTTTTAATTTAAGTGAATATAAATAATTAAAAAAAATAAGTATTTATTCTAACAAATAATCATTTTATAAGAAATTTTTGACAAGTTGCTAGAACGAAGGTGAATAACATAGTCCCTTTTTATTTACAAATTTTTTGGGGAAAAAGCATACTGTGCAATTTATTTATCTGATGCTAATATAAATAAGGATTTTGATAAGGTACTGCCATTGACTGCTATGAATCAACCATTAATTCGTATAAGGAACCGTCAGATAATATAGATAGTGCTACTTAGGAACATGTTTCCTGCACCAACTGGACCCAGTTGAGACTGCCGAATAGGGGTCGTGATGTTATATTATTTGATTCTGTGATTTGTATTTGTGCCAGTTATGAATCACCTGGCATATAAGAAGGTTTGGTTGTGGGCTTGTTTATGTCGCATCAATTAAGAAACGTTATGTTGTTTATTAAACCTATGTTCTCACCAACTTTATGTTGACTGTTTGAGTGTGTTTTTTTTCAGGTAATCAGAATGTTTTATAATTTTGTTTACACGTTCAACTTGTTCAATGAATGCTATGATTACATAGGGAAGCTGTGCGTTTGGGTGACGGTAGACTTGATGGATTTCAGCCTCTTCGTGGACGTTCACATCCATACTTAGCTGAATAATAATATGTAATGAAAATGATGAATCTTTTGGATGTTGGGTTGTGGAATCGTATGTTAATGTTTTGTTTGAAACAAATTTTGTATGATACGATGTAATATATATATATATATATATATATATATATATATATATATATATATATATATATATATATATATATATATATATATATATATAAAATGAAAGTCTAGCTCTTTTATCTGTTTGAATATATGTAACTGAAGCCAATGAGTTTTGAGCCAAAAGTCACATCTAAGCATTTCACGCTTTCGTCGGGATATGACAAATGGTGATTGTGTGCAACAATAAAATGACCATAATATCTTCTTTTTTTTCAATTTACCATCTCTGTATCATATAATTTAAATCTGGTTATTGCCTATAATTATCATATTTGACCTATTTTCATATATGCATATCATTCTTGCTGTTAAATACAATATGTAGTTATAATATCATTGTTATTAAATGTTAGGTTAATATTTTGTGATGCCTAAAGATAGATGATCTAATTGGTTATTAGTATTGTTTTAAGTGGTTAAGTGATTAGGTGTCGCATAGATGCCTACATTAGAATAGTTAGCTGATCTTTTTTGTTGATCAACTATGACATCTCTTTATTTTTTTGGAATGAGTTTGCTTTTGGAGATTTAATAAAAAGTTCATACATGTACTGATTAATGGAGGTTTTATATTTCTGAACAAAAATTCAATTTTTCTACAAAACTAAAGGTAATACAGTATGTGTGAATCCAAAGATCGAAACATGAATTATCAATTTGATTTTAACAAGTTATGATCGCGGAACTATCAATACTTGATGTTTAATAGATTGTTTATAAATTGAAATCGATGAACAAAATAAAACAACTTAAAAACACAATGTAATAATGTAACACAAAGATGATTTTCAATTGCTTTTCATTCATAATGAACCGTTTAAAATTGATATTGATGCTCTTGATGTTCTTATGATTGCTACATTGTTGTCGTTCTCTGTTCTTGTTATATTGCTATTTTTCTCTCGAGTGATCCTTGATTGATATCATTTCTATCAATATATACACCTATTTGAGTATCGATATCTCTCAATCTCTCTCTATTTTGTTCTTATTTTCTTGCTAATATCTCACTATTATGTTTCTATATGTGTGCCTCCTTGCCTTGTTTATCAGCATAGGAGTTCACAATTTACATTGGAAATTGTAAATTACAAAAAGAATGTTATTGATGTGACGTGGAATATTCGTTTGACTTCAATATCTTCTGCCGTCATTGATTTGATGATGTTGCTTTGACATGTTGACTTATTGAATTTTTGATCTTCTGTAGGAAGTTCTTCTTTCGTAGCAATTGGTCTTCCGCAGCAACACTTGGTCTTCAACATTTGTTCTTTAGTGTTTGTGCTTCCGCAGGAGTTCTTGTACTTCTTCAGCAGCAAGCTCTCCTTCAGTAGCTCCGCTTGATCTTTGGACTTGTTCAGCAATTGTTGTTCTTCCGTAGGAGATCTACAGAAGCACAGACTTTAGTTATGCTCCGGAGAACATCTACGGAAGAAGAATTGTTCATCCGCAGTTGTTCTAACACTTGGTCAATTTTCCAAATTTACCAAGTCTGATGTTTCCTGCAATGACACATAAACCAACACACACAATAATATGGGTTAACATATAATTCATGCAGTATATTATGTTATCAAAAGAGAATTACAATGAGTTATTACAAGAGTTGATTTATCATCTAAACCTATACAAAGGATCTAGACCTAACAATACTCCCCCTATAGGTTTAGTCTCTTGTAATCATTGGTTTAGTGCTCTTAATTCTTGAATTCTTCCCAAAATTCTTGTTGTGAAGTATTCAACTGCATTTTTCTCATCATCATACAAGTACTTAATCTTCATCCTCTTCATTTTCTTCAACGTTTTGTATTTCAGACCCAAGATGTCCTCTTCAGTGGTAAGTGTTGCAACAACACTATTATTTGAAACCACTTCAAGTTTATCTTGTTCTGATATTCTCAGGTCAGTGAATGATTGAATTTCTATTCCCATCAGCTGGCCCGCTTCAAATTTTCTTCGCTTATGAGCTTTAGCATGCAGCTTGTCAATAACTTGAATGATATGAACATACAAGCACAGGTCATTTTGAGCATTTTGGTCATTTAGCTTGGGGAAGTACTTGTCATGTATATATGAAGTGTAACTGGGATGAAGGGGCTTCATTTCCATTGGGTCAAAAAGTCTTATGCTTGAACCTTTCTTCTGTGGATCATTCCTTAGCAGCACCAGCTCTTTGGTCCTTTCTACATAACCCCACTCTGTGATAGGGATTGAATATTGATTTCCTTCTATTGTTTTAACTAAAGCTTCTGCCTTGTTTTCATAGCCAATTCTTGTTAAGAATTCATCATCTATGGATTGAGAAGAACTGGTATGAGGCCTCTTCTGTCTTTGTCTTTTTCTTTTCTGCTCTTTATCTTCTCTTCTTGCTTCTTTCAAGACATCCCCTTTGAACTTATGTCTGAATTTCGCAACTATTCCAGAGAAATCCCTTTCTCTTGGATTGATGGGATAATTTAGGAATGGCTTGAAGGCATTGTAGATCAGCATCAGGTAGAGAGAGGAGAGACTCCATCCAAGGATAGTATTGAACCATCCCTGATGCTCTCTTTATTATGGCACAATTCCACTCTACATCAAATCTCCATGCTATTATTCTATTTTCTTCAGCTGATCTAGGAGTTGTCATCAGATCAAAGAGTTGAATCGATGTAGTCTTTTCCGCAGCTATCTCCCTCACAACAGTGCCTAATGGCCACATTTTGTTGGGTATCATATCTCTTGGCTCCCTAATAAACTTTTCTTTTCCCTTGTGCATGTCTCTGCTCTCAACTACTGTTGGCTCATCAGGATTTTGTTTTGCTTGTTATTTGTAAGCAGGATTGGGAGCCCAGTCCTAAATCTTACACCTATGTCTAGCTTAACCTTCATTACATGCTCCATCATTGCTCTTAATTCACTGATTGTTCTTCCTTTAAGCTCATGATGCTCATAGTTATAACTTTGTAACCAACAAGTCATGTTGTACCTGGTCAGCTTCTTTGTGTCACAATGGCCCAGTTCATTCCTTATCTTTTCCATTTCTTTGTATTTTGAGAATGTTTCATAGTTACACACCGGCAGCATTAGCCTTGCAGCATCAAACTCTTTCAAAACTTGAATCATTTCAGACATGTTCATTCTTTCAACCATATCATAAGGAAACCCTTTATTGATCAAATCCATGAACATTGAGGATTGGGCTCTTTCCTAAAAATTGTCTTCAGTGGTTAATAGCAAGTCATCAGACTTTGCTTCTTTAGCAGCTTCAGCAAGCTCTTCTTTTGGTAATTCTTCCCACTCATCATCACTATCTACTCAATGTGTTCAGTTGGTGGTGTGTGCTCTGGAGATATTGTTTTTGTTCTTTTTGGGGTGTCTCCAAGTTCAATCACATCTTCTTGAACTTTTCCCAAGTACTTTCTCTTCCTGCTATACATGATTATTGGTTCCTTTGGTTTCAACAATGGAATATCAGCTTCCTTAAGGTGTTCTTTTTGACTGCCCATCTCTTGATCAGACAATTTCTTCTTCAAAGTCTCTATCTCATCATCTTTAGCTTTCACCCACATTGACTGATCAGAGATAGTTTTCAATGACTTGTTCAGCCCAGACATGACCTTTCCTTTTTCTTATTTCTCTTTCTCAAGAGATCACATGACTCAGTCACAACCTTATCCATCCAGTCAATTACTTCATTGTTTGTTTCTATCTCTTCTTTCAACTTATTGATTGTTGCATCTTTAGCTGCTATTGCCTTCTCTTTCTCAATCATCTCCCCTTTTATTTTTCTTAACTTCTTTAACTTTTTATTGCTTTTAATGATAAGATTGTTGTATTTTGCCACCAGGAAACTCTTGCTTACATCTATCTCTTCATCTCTTAAATTATTCTCATTGTAAGCAGTGATATCAACAAAATGACTATCAGTCTCAGCTTGTTATTCAACTTCTTCATCATTCTCCCCCTCTACATCTAAACAAATCTCCTTTGTAGTGCCTTCATTCATAGCATCATGCTCATCCTCATGAAAGTTGAGTGGTTCAGTGTAAGTTAGGCTTTTAGTAGGTTCACTAGGTGTGGGTGAGAAAGTGGTTCTGTTGGTAGAAGTGGTGAGATGGGTTCTGTTGCACCAGAGTGCAGTGATGATTGAGATGATGGTTGATCATGAGAGTCTACTTCAGTTGAAGCAGAATTCATTGATGTTTGGGAAAATGAAGGAGATAGTGGTTGTGTGTGTTCACTTGGTGGTAAGATAGGATCTACAGGTGGTGTATCTGGTATGTTGGTAAAGGATGGTGGTGAAGGAAGATTGGGTTCATGATGTGATGGTTTAGGGGATTCAGCTTATGGAGTTTGTTGTTATGGTTGATCAGAAGACTCAGATCATGTTGTTTGTTGCTATGGTTGTACAGGGAATAGGAGTTCTTGAGGTATATTAGCATTTTCATCAATCACATGTGGGAACATCTCCATATCTTCCCTTTGATATTACCCACTCAACTTGTTAAGTACAGATCTTCCCAGGTGAGTTTGGACAAAGACATCACCTTCTCTATCAACATTGGGCATAGTTTCGTTTATGATCAACTGAAGGAACCTTGGGAACATATGCATCTTGTTTTCCTTTTCCACCCTTATATGGTCACATAAATATCCCAGAATGTACTTAGCATAGTTGTACGTCCTCCCTTCAAATATACCGATGATTATGGAGGAGATATGCCTTGAAAATCTGTCCAACCCTTACTTCCTGTTGGACATACACTTCAGATAAGTGTGGCATAGAAATCTATACGGCTTACACAACCTTCCCTTATTGATTTCACCATTTCTATAATCACCTTCATATCCCATCAGTTGAAAAACTTTTTGAATGTATTCATGGTCGAATACATCGGGGTGTCCTTCTTTACCTTCTTCTAACTCCAACACCCTCCTTATTGTTCGTTCATCTACCCTCAGCTGATTGTTTCTGATTGTAGCATAGATTACCTTTTTCATCCTGCTCCTCCTCAATTCGTGCTGAGTTCCAGAAATCGATTATGTGATCTTGATAGATAACAGGGTCTGCAGATAAAGGATAGAACAATCTTGATCATCTCAAATATCTGATAATATCCTGGCACCCATCGGCTACTAAATCCTCTGGATTAAGAAACGCACAGACATTATGATCTTTAGAAAAATGATTAGCCATATTGATGTTGTTGGAGTGGTGATTTAGGTTAGGATTGTTGAGGTATGAAAGATTTGAATGTTGGTGGAGAAAGGGGTTTTTGGTTTGAGTGAGTTTTTCTAGGTCTGAAAAAGGGTTCTGAAAAAGTGAATAAAAATGACAACGGTCGGATTATCATTTATACTCCCTCGGACACTATTAAAACCTTTATTTAATGTTGTGGGACCCTTAACCCTAATTACCCTTTCGTGGTAATCCATAAGTTTACTCTTCTGCAGCACATCTACGAAAAGCAGAACTTTCCTTTTTGATTTGTTTTAATTTTATTCTTCCTCAGCACATCTATGGAAGACAATATTTGTTTTTGATGATTAGTTAATTCTTCCGCATATCATCTACGGAAGGCAAAACTTAGATGTTTTATACTTAATTAATTCTTCCGCAGGAACATCTACGGAAGGCAAAATTTGTTATGAATTTGTTGTTTTATCGGTAGGTTAGCAATCTACGGAAAGGCAATTTTTGCTCTTTTTGATGTATGATCTTAACATAATGTTAGATCATTTGTTGTTTGCTATTGGACCTTGTTGACTTTGCTTCATGGCAATTGTGCAAGAAATGGTTTGTTAAAAACCTACAGATATCCTGCTGCTAAGTTAGTGCCCAGGTTTCAACTTTTTTCATTTAAAAAAAACACATTAAACTCAGATTTTCATGCTGATTACTACTCCCCCTAAATTTATGATTAATGATGAACTTATGCATTTATCAAAAATTTATTAATAGAATAGGATGAAAAGCAATTATCTGTCCAACTTATTTGCAAAGAAAAGAACAAAAACTATTTGTAAGGCTCCGTTCCCGGGAACCCCACAGTTGGTCAATCACAACCTCATTTATATCAAAACATATTAAGATTTATTAAGTAAATAAAATATTGCAGCGGAATAATTCATCAAAAACCATTTCATGCTTTAATAAATACGTTTGCCAAGTAGTACATCATTGTTTAAAGGATTACAAAAGATCAATTAGTTTTATTACAAAACAACATCATTATTATTACATGAGATGGATGCAAGTCTTGCCCGCCAAGTAGCTTCACCCTCGTGCCATCCTTAGCAACAAACTACCTGCCAACTGAAAATGCATAAAAAGTCAACGTCGCCGAGTGAGTTCTAGTTTTATATAATAAAATATTTTACCTTTAGTAAAAACATTTCCTTTACTTTCATTTGTGATCACACAACATACATACATCTTGATAATATCATTATTATCTTTCAACATTCTTTTCATTCATTTCGTACTTTCATCATTATCTTTCACTTTCATCTAGACCAATGTCATATGCTATACCCCAAACATTGTATACGAAGCTGGTACTGGGCCAAAGTCTGTAAATAGACCCCTAACATTGTGCACGAAGCTGACTCCAGTACCGGGGCTAGCGACAAGGGTCCGGTTTCATACATATTGGTCAATCACAAAGATTGACCCCTGTGTGCATCCTTATGGGTTAGCTAAACCGCACACAGTTGAGCTAACAACCCCTCAATGAGTTGTGAACCTCCTTTCAATTACTTGCAAGACTTTACATTCTTTCATTATGTTCCATTTCATTAATAATGTATTTCACTTTCATTATATAATACTTTACGTACAAGAGCATTAACACACCACGTAAAGTCACGTAATAATACGTAGTAAGGAACATCAATAACTGGCCACAACATGCATAACATGAACAAACATAACCCACCAAAACATTCCAGAGCTTAATCATAAATTTCCATTTTTCCCAAAATTTCAGAAAAAGTCTAAGGCAACTTAGGCGCATGAGCACTATGTGGGCGCATGGGCACTATGCTGGCGCACGGACAGTTGGACGCATGGGAACACTTGGGCGCATGGGAAAAAACTTAGGCGCATGGGAAAAACTTAGGCGGATGGGTACTATGCAGGCGTATGAGTACTATGCAGGCCTCGTTCCCGGAAACCCCACAGTTGGTCAATCATAACCTCATTTATATCAAAACATATTAAGATTTAAAATGTTACACTAGAATAATTCATCAAAAACAATTTCATGCTTTAATAAATACATTTGCCAAGTAATACATTGTCGTTCAAAAGATTACAAAATATGAGTTAGTTATATTACAAAACAACATCATTATTATTGCATGAGATGGATGCCAGTCTTTGCCCGCCAAGTAGCTTCACCCTCGTGCCATCCTCAGTAACAAACTACCTGCCAACTAAAAATGATAAAAGTCAGTGATGCTGAGTGAGTTCTAGTTTTATATAATAAAATACTCTACCTTTAGTAAAAACATTTCCTTTACTTTTGTTCATGATCACACAACATAGATACATCTTGATAATATCATTATTATCTTTTATCATCGTTCAAAATCATTCATTTCGCACTTTTTCATTATCTTTCACTTTTATCTAGATCCTGTCATAAGCTATACCACATCATTGGTGCACAAAGTGACTACAGTTTTGGGGTTAAGCGACAAGGATCCCATTTCGTACGTATGGATCAGTCACCAAGACTGACTCCCCTGTGTGTACACCCTCATGGGTTAGCCAAGATCGCATGCTATATTGCACACAGTTGAGCTAACAACTCTTCATTGAGTTGTGACCTCTTTAATTTTGCTTGCAAGACTTTCATTCATTTGTTATGTTCCACTTTTCATTATTTTTAATCTTTCGCTTCTTTTATGATAATACTTTACGTATACTAGCATTAACACACCACGTAAAGTCACGTAATAATACGTATTAAGGAACATCAATAACATGCCACAACATGCATAACATGAACAAACATAACCCCCAAAACGTTCCAGAGCTTAATCATAAATTTTCAGTTTTTTCAAAATTCAGAAAAATTCTAAGGCAACTTAGGCGCATGAGCCCTATGTGGGCGCATGGATACTTTAGCGCATGGGAAAACTTAGGTGCATGGGGTACTATGAAGGCGCATGAGCACTATGCAGGCGCATGGATACTTGGGCGCATGGGAAAACTTAGGCGCATGAGCAAACACTTGGGCGTATGGGCAAAAACTTAGGCGCATGGGAACTATGCAGGCGCATGAGTACTATGCAGGCGCATGAGTACTTGGGCGCATAGGAAACTTAGGCGCATGGGTAGTTTGGGCGCATGGGCACTATACCAGTTCTAACTTACACTAATTTCAGTTCCCGATCATCATCCTAACATATCCTTAGCCCGAATCTAGCATACTAAGCACATAAAACAATCACACTACCACATAATTCGGTCTAACATTCACAAACACATATACCCATATAAAACAGGTGAAACATATACGGTTACATACTGGAAATTTTCAAAATAATAGTTTACATGCATTTCCAGCCCCAAAACAAGTTTAAAAATAGAAAATTCAGGGTTCTAGAACTCACCTACAGCAGCCTTCAAGTAAAACTCCTCCAAACTTGAGAGCATTTGGAGTTCAAACACCTAAACACACCAAAAACACACAACTGAACACAGAGAAACATATAAGACTCGGTCCATGAGCTGAAAATTCAGCTGAAACCGAACAAAACATACAAAAACTCACCTTCTAGATGATCTTCTTCTTCTTCTCTCTAGAAAACCGATGGAAAAACTCTACTTTTCTTCTTTCTGCGGTCCAGCAGTTGGTGAGCAGAGGGAGTGGGCGGCCATGCCCACTTTTTAAACATAATAATAATAAAGTTTGCCACTTGCACAACTTTAACCCCTCAACTTGGGTTATTTCACCTTTCTTTCTTTATACTTCTCTTTTTCTTTTCTTTTCTTTCTCTTTTTTTTTAAATATCCGGGTGTTACAAATTGTGAAAATATGTATTGTGTAGATTTTTTAATGAAATAGATTATTCATTATGACACTTGTAAAATGTAAAAATGTCAGAATGAACAATCTTTAATGGTTGTCATAACAATTCTACAAGCCAACTCCTTTGCTATATTTATAAATCCTTTTCTTTTTTATCAAATGCTTATCTTTAGAAGTCCTTTTCATTTTGTTTTGGAAGCAAAGCAGAGTTACTTTTCATTACAAGAATTTTAAGAAAAGTGGTCATTTCTATGAAGGTTGTGTGCATATATGTCAATTGCAATAATCACAAGGATTTATAATCGGATGAAAGCGTTTCTTTATCTATCGTAACTTGAGTCTATTTTTGTATGTTATGAATACCAACACTTGACTTTTTTTAGTAATTTCTACAGGATATGAGTCATGGTTTGTATGATGATTTGGATGATTAAACAACTCAAGTTTTGGAGGGTGAACAGGAACACATATACACAAGATGGTTTTTATGGACTAATTATGAGTTATGACTTTTATCTTTGATTTATAATTTTGTTTGTGATTGTAATTTTATACTAGAAATTAGTAATGACATTTAGCTCACTAAACTTTGTATTCTCATCATTTGAATTCCAATTAAGAAACTTGAGGGAACTAAACTCAAGTTGGGTACACTCATTATGATTTGGTTCTGACTAAGGCGCTTTATTAGGCTACAATGAGTTTAAGGGACTCTTAGAATTTTAGGATTTTGACCCATTAGCCTTCTATTCAATTTGTTCCTTATTGAGTTATATCACTACTAGAAGGCATGAGATCACTAATTTCATGGCTAATTTTATTAAATAAACTCAAAGGTTGTCCCAGGACACAACTAATACAAATACCAAACATCACAACTTTATATCGATACCAAGTTCAAAGAGTTAGCAATGGTATTAAATCATTATGAGTTTTTGGGTTTTAGAAAGTAGAATGACATAACTCTTCACTATTTCATAGAGCAATAAATCGGTTTTTACACATGCTCAAATTTATGTGGCATTGTCTAGAGTAAAAAGTAGTAATGGATGAAAACGATTGTTAGTTGATAAAGATGGAAAGTTACAAACAAAACAACAAATGTAGTGTACAAAAAAATTTATGATATTTAATTATATTTTATTGTTAATTGTTACACGTAAGAAAAAATACTTTAGTTATGTAAATTTTTGTACACATTATACAATTATAAAATTTCTATTATACAATCCTATGTAAGACACAGATTGTGTGTGTGTGTGTGTGTGTGTGTGTGGTTAGGGTTTTTACGGTACTCCTTTTAAAATGAGAACTGTGAGAACCATCATTAACCCTTGATTATACTAATCAATAGATTAGATGAAAATGACATAATTGTAAATAAGTAAAGATTTAGCATATTTTTTTTAAATGAAAAGGGTAATAGTAAATTGGCTTTTGTAGCTTTTGAAAACCCACTAAATTGGTGGATGGCCAGTGTAATTCTCATAGATTGAAAACCTAATCAAATCAAGATTCTTGAATATCAAAACAAATCAGTCATCATTACATATAACCATACGATTGATCTGCGAGGGGTTTCCAGAGCTTGTAGAAGACATCGATTGTAAGTGTTATACCTAAAACCTTCATCCTTTTGTTGATTGCATTTTGTGTTCCGTATGATTCTGTAAAAGGATTCTACGGATACGCATTTACAGGTTACCTAGTGATTTTACTAATTGAATAGCGATTTTATGGTCTGTTTTTGCTATCTTTGAATTTCTTATGTAAATGGAACATTATACAACTTAATATGAGGTAACAGGTCTTGAAATCTAGGTTTGGTGTTTTAAATCTTATCAGGGTACATTCCACTGGTTTGATAGTTTAAATGTAAAAAACAACCATAATTTTTCTTGGTTTATCATGTGCTATAGTATGTATTGATTAAACATATTAAAATTGAGAGTTGTTTATCGTTCCTTTTAATTTACCTATATGTAAAATAGCTTAAGTAATATTACGGTTTGTATATTTTCTTTGACGTATATGTACAAAGCTTAAGTCGTGTGTTAAAATCCATTACTCATATAGTTATATGTGTTATAAATGAAAAACAACATGATGCGTGTTTTGTTTAAATATTTGTAAATGTAAAGCCTAAAATTGATACGCTTGTTTTCTACAATTAGGTCAGGTCAAGATGACTAAAACAACTAAGAAGGCTGATTACATAATGTTACCAATGAAGTACCTAGCATTAAAGTTTTGAGATAGGTGGGTGAAAGAGGTTGGATGGAGCCAAGAAGTAAAAGAAGCTTTTGTAAGGAGTGTAAAAAAACAGATTAAATTAATGGGTACATATGATATTACGTTATTAATGTTGAGATGTCTATATTAATTTACATATAAAATGTATGAATTATTATGATAGTTATATGTGTTATAAATGGAAAACAACATGATGCGTGTTTTGTTTAAATATTTGTAAATGTAAAGCCTAAAATTGATACGCTTGTTTTCTACAATTAGGTCAAGTCAAGATGAGTAAAACAACTAAGAAGGCTGATGTACATAATGTTACCAATGAAGTACCTAGCATTAAAGTTTTGAGGTAGGTGGGTGAAAGAGGTTGGATGGAGCCAAGAAGTAAAAGAAGCTTTTGTAAGGAGTGTAAAAAACAGTTCAAATTAATGGGTACATATGATATTACGTTATTAATGCCGAGATGTCTATATTAATTTACATATAAAATGTATGAATTATTATGATAGTAGAATCAAAAGGGAAAGAGGTGACGAATAAGGACATGACAGGTATGATCTAATATATATTAATATATATATATATATATATATATATATATATAATATTTAGGGGTTGGTTCAAATAAAAAAAACCATTTGTCTAATAAACCTAAGAAGCAATATGGGATTAACACATGACAATATTTAAAATTGAATAATAAGGGTAATATTGTCTTTAACAATCAGAAACATATAAACAGCACCAAAAGTAGTTTCTGTTATTTTCTTTAATCTATTCTTAATCTCAATTGATTTTATTCATCTATTCTTTAAGTTTTTGATTTCATTCAATCAAAACTTAATCCAATTTCAATATAAAATCAATTTCTTCTTTCAGATCTGTGTATTCTGATCAAAAGTCAATCTAGTTTTAATATAAAATCAATTAAAAACAAAGGCTGCTTAATATTACATTCATTTTTTTTATTCAAAACCTAGATATATCATATTTTTCATACAGATTTTGTTTAATTTTTATTCATATTTAAAGTCAGAAACATCATTCTCTATATAATAGAGCATTTTCTTTCTCGAAAATCACTTTGATCTGCACAATTTTTTACTTCGTAATTTATACTATGTCTTTAAACATGATCACGGATTTTAAAACGAACGGTAATATAATCATTTTTAATATGCGTTATATGTCAAAATATCACATAAACGTAACATGTTTTGTGTTATTTTACCCCGAATGTGCTGGTTTACCCTAAATCAGCTAAAAACATCTTTTTTATGTTAAATAAGCACATCACATATTGTTTTATGTGAAAACATTAAAGATAATGTGTTGTTTTATGTAAAAGTAATACGAAACATGTTTTTTCTCATAAAAGCAACTTATAACATCCTGTTTTATATGAAAAACCCAAAACGTGTTGTTTTACATGAAAACAACATAGAACGTGAAAACAACATATTACGTGAAAACAACACAGAACGTGTTAACACATGAAAACATTAAAGAATATGTTGTTTTACATTGAAATCATATAGAGCGTGTTGTTTTATTATAAAACAACACAGTATGTGATATTTTACCTTGTCATTTTACTGTAAACAACACATAAATTTACGTTGTTTTATATAATCTTTTACACTAAACAAAATAAAACATGATCTCTTACCGTAAAATAATATATAATCTAAAAAAACATATAAGGTGTTTTCTTATCATAGAACAACACAAAATGCATTCTCTTATCGTAAAACAACACAATTTTAGAATAATTTTAAGTGACGATTTTAATATTAGACAACACAAAACATTATATTTTACACTAAATCAGAATATAATATGTTTTTTTACCCTAAAATGGCACATAATGTGTTGTTTTAACCTAAAACAGCACATAACGTGTTGTCTTAACGTTAAACAGCACAAAAGTGTTGTCTTACGACAAAACGTACATAATGTGTTGTTTTTATCGTAAAACAGCATATTTTTCTAATAACGATTTTTTAATTAAAAAATATTACAATACTATACTCAAATTAAAGAGGATAAACCGCTTGATTTTATGGTGCGATTAAATTTAAAAAATAATATCGTATAAAAAAGTTATGAACGTTTAAATAAAGTCGGGGAATTTGAAAAAAAAATCAACAAAAGTGGCTTTCTCATATTATCCATGGGACCACTTTTATGCTTAAAAATTGATCTTAACCATTGATTCATGAAATAGAGGGCTAGGATTTTTTTCTTAAGTTTTTTAGGCAAATACATTTTTTTTATTTTAACCAGCCCCTATCTATACTATATTATAATGCACGAAGGAATGATTCCGGCCAAAGTTAAGAGATTTGTAAATTTTAAGCACAAGGTACAACCTAAAAAATTAATTTAACAAGGGTAATTATGTCTTTTTAACGCTACTAAAAAATGGAACTTTAAACTTATTTACACTTAGACCCTCGTACCTTTAATTATATACAATTTTTTCCATATTTGTTACAATATGCTTAAGAGAAGGAATTCAGTTTTTTAAATATAAAACTAACCAGAGACAAATACCATAATAAAAAGTGTCGCACGTGCCGCATTACGCGGGCACGTTACTAGTATGTATGTATGTATGTATGTATATATATATATATATATATATATATATATATATATATATATATATATATATATATATGGATGTTGTGTTATAGTATTTGAAAAACCGTTTTGATTAATAAGATTTTCCCCAGGAAAAAAAAGAAAGATTATAAGAAAGGCAGACATAAAAGAGAGAAAATGCAAAAAAGTTGCAAAGGGGTGAAATGGTTTGGTATTAGGACCGATTCATCTCCATTACAGTTTTATCATAGAATAAGGTCGTCGGGTAAAAACAGAGAGTTTTGTTGACTGTTTATTTAACTACAACTTAGTTTAACGTTGTGTTCTTTTGGTGAAGTATATGGTTTATTTAGTTTAAAGTTCGTCTACCATTGTGGTATTTTTGGTTTTAGAACAATCAAAATACTTTGTTTTGTTTTGGCTACTGGGATTAGTAGTATGTTTTTGGTATTGAGTATTGTACTTGTATGAGCTTTATGTTTGTGCATATAGATCTGACTGAAATGTTAATTGTTATTATATGCTATTTTAATGTTGTTGTTAAAAATAGGTAAAACATTATAAAAAGAAATGTATTCTGTGAGGCTCATCATGTTTACAAATATGTATTAATTATTAGTAATTAAATAAGATGTATAGATTTATGCTGAATTACACACATGTAATTATTAATAAAAAGGTACTGACACAATGATTTAATACATAACACACATCTGTGTAATGTTAATGTATTATTAGAAAGGAAGTATAATGTATGCACATGTATATGTTGTTCAAACATAAACAAACCGAGTCGGATGTGTACTACTATTGTTTAATAGTGTAATCTGAATTACGTATAAGTAAAAACATTTATAACGTAAAACAAGATACTGTGGTGATTAGAGAAGACATATGTACATATGAGATTATTATGGGTAGTGGTTTGAGAACGATATTTGTTTGTTTAGAAAATATTGTCTTGATAAGTAGTGAAAGTCGATAACTCTATATATTATAATGGTAGACGTATAGGTAAAACTAAGCAATTTGATGGAGGGCTTAATTGACTAAATATTCTGATGCAAAATTTTATGCTATTTTACATACAGGTAAATATATAAAACAACCTATATCAAATAGTAAGTTAACTTTGATACCTTAAAACTCAATAATATTAATAAAAGCGCTCTTTATTAATTTTATAAAATTTTAGAAAAAAATCTTATTTTATAAAATTTTATTCTGATGTTTTAGAAAAAATTCTTAATTTATAAAAATTTATTTATAATTAATATTAACAAAAGCACTCTTTAGTAATTTATTAAAAAGAATTTTCAGTCTATAAAGAAATAATTAAATAATATTAAAAGTAATTATGTATTAAATAGAAGAGAGAAATACGAGAAAACTTTGGTGAAAAGATAAAGATAATAAACGAAAAACACTACAAAAGATAAATGAGAGATTTAGTCTGCAAATTTGTGACCGAAAATAAGTAAAATAATATTATAAAAGATGGTCCAACTAAAATAAAATACAAAAGAAAATTAATTAATTTTTTTAAACGACGAATTGGATCGTTGACGGTAACCCATCCGATCATCTTCATTACTCGAGTAGAGAACCCGAAACCATGTCAGAAGAAAACTTCATAGCCCAACCTAAAGTCCTATAGCCCAACCTAAAGTCCTAAACCCCTCTTTTTTCTCTTTTTTTTTTAATCAAAGGTGGTACTAACCAAGCCTCCATCTATTTTAATAAAAGATTGATATAACCAGATGACAATTTTAGTAAATAATTTATTATTCAATTTGACTTTGTTTCCATAATCCTGATATTTTAAGAAAACATCACAACTTCATATCGATACCTTTTTGAGTAACCCATCACCATCACCATCACCATCACCATCACCATCACCATCACCATGGCCACACAAACACCTTACCACCATAGTTGCACCATCTGTGTTGGCTTTTCCATCTTTTACCTACTCATCATTCAACCCCTCCACTTCTCCTCCGCTACGCCATCGCATATATATTCTTCTCAATTTAATTAGTATCCCACGCCTTGACTATTCCGAATAATTAAGAGCTCCATAAATTTCTCATAAGAAAAAATGATCTTTTTTTATCTGTGTAGAATGTTGGAAGTGTAATCCAAAGCATCACTCACTCAGTTGCATGAAGAGTTACGTGTCAGCATGGAATGCTTATGTGTTTGTGTGGCGTCATACATGCGCCATGCACATGTCGTACGTATGGTTATTTCAGTTTTTAAGTATTTACGTACGTGTCATGCATGTTATGGTAGACATGTTCCCATAATGTGTAGGAGTCTCTGCATGTATAATTAGTTTTTGTATGTTGTTTTCTGTATTATGAACGTTTGTGTTCCTGTATGTTTAAGTGAAGAAGAAGAGCATTCCAGTTTCTCTTGTATATGTGTGTAATTGGATCCTGATACCCAACATATATAGAATTCCCAGTGACTGCAAATCAATTTCTTCTTCCTTGCTGTAGGACAACCGAAATTCTTCAAAATTTTCGCATGATTAATTTCCGAGCAGTTTCATGCTTTACTTACATTGTACACCACGCATCAATTGTAGTAAATCATGTTTTAACAACGCTAGCTGTTCATTCGGTTTACAAATTAACTTATAGGATAATCGTTGTTGCTTATTGTATGACTCCTTAAAATCAAACCTAATACCAGCACTGTCATATTTTGTTGCTTAAGCGTATAGGTTCAAAGTAAGCTAAGACCTCTACAATAACAGTGCTTTTAATTAAGAATATATAATCGAGACCTCTAGACAATAATACATATGGTAATTTGTAATTAAAAGATAATAGCTGTCATAGTTGGCATAATCCTCTCCTTGATTATTGCCTTATCATTAATATTATTATTGCCTCATTACTGTACAATCATTTTGTATTCATTGTTCTTTATTTCATTTCCTTGTAAACAATGTAAATCAATTATAAATAATATTTTTTACCTTTCTATCAAAATATAAAGAGTTTACCTTCTACATGGTATCAGCCAGATACCCATCACATTGATCTTCTTTTTTTCGATATCACCATGTCTTCTACCTCCACAGACTCCAAACTTCCGATTGCTACCATCCTTCATATGATCACAATCAAGCTTTCCAACTCCAACTATCTCTCATGGCAATATCAAATCCTTCTTCTCCTCTCTAACCAAGGTCTTATCGGTCACGTCGATGGCTCGCTTTCCCCACCGGCCGAAACTGTTTTAGTCGACAACAAACAACAACCGAACCCTGACTTCCTCACCTGGTCTGTTCGGGATCAGCAAGCTATTCTTATCCTAAACTCTTCTCTCACCGAAGAGGCAATCACTGAGATACTCGGTTTATCAACCGCTCGGCAAATCTGGACTGCTTTGGAAGCAGCCTATAGCAACACGTCCCTTGAACGTATGCATCTTCTTCGTGATACTCTCCGTTGATTAACCAAAGGATCTTCGACCATCGTTGATTTCGGTCGCAAGTTTAAAGGTATTTGCGATCAATTATCGGCTATCGGCTACCCAGTTAATGATACCGATAAAACTCATTGGTTCCTATGTGGTCTCGGACCAACATTCGAAAGCTGGTCCACGGCTATGCGAACCACTCGTGACCCGTTACCTTTTCCTGACTTACTCACAAAGGCGGAAAGCCAAGAGCAATTTCTTGCCTCGCTCCATCCTCCTTCTCCGGCCCCTGTTGCATTCCATGCCATTTCGTCTAACAATCGGTCCTCGGGTTCCTTTTCAAACAGGCTAAGACATGCTTCTGGATCCACTAAAAATCAGCCCTCATCCGCCTCTTCAAAGACTACCCGTCGTCCACCACATTGTCAATTATGTCGGACTAATGGTCACTACGCCAACAAATGTCCCAAACTCGCTACCTTTGTCGCTAATGCCGCTTCGGATGAAGGGCTTGCTCGTGCCTTTCATTCAAAGTGTCATGTTACCGATGATGTTCCCGATTGGATTACGGATAGTGGAGCCAATCTCCATATGACGGATGACACCGGTAATCTTAAATTATTTTTTAAATATAATGGCAAAAACTCTGTTGTTTTTGGAAATGGCTTGTCATTGCCTATTACCCACACCAGCAATGCTAAAATAAATAATAACATTCCTTTAAACGATGTTCTTGTAGTTCCGAATATAACCTTGAATCTTCTTTCCATTAGCAAATTAACCAAAGATTATCCCGGTGACGTTCTTTTCTCGGATACATTTTTTCTTATTCAGGACCGGAAAACAAGCAAACCGCTCTCACTGAAGGACGATGTGAAAATGGACTCTATGTGATTCGGGATAACTCCTTTGCTTTTGTTGCTTCGCTTTCGTCAAATAAAGCTTCATTCGAACTATGGCATAATCGTTTAGGGCATGTTGCCTTTGATACTATTTCCATTTTGCAAAAACTTGGTTGTTTATCTTTTACATCTATTTTGCCTAAACCAAATCTTTGTTCTCCTTGTCAACTTGCTAAGGCACATAAACTTTCATTTTCTTTAAATGAAAAACGTGCATCTCATCCCCTTCATCTCGTTCATTGCGATCTATGGGGACCCTCACCAATCCTCAGTAAAGATGGTTATAGATATTATGTTGTGTTTGTTGATGACCACTCTCGTTTCTCATGGCTATATCCTCTTAAAACCAAAAATGAGTTTTACACAATATTGCAAAATTTCTTAAATTTGGTTCAAACTCAATTTTCGAGAAAAGTTAAAGTGTTTCAAAGTGACGGTGGCACTGAATTTGTAATCAATATGTGCGTAAAATATTTAATAAAAATGGCACCTTTCATCGGTTCTCTTGTCCATATACCTCACCACAAAATGGACGAGCCGAAAGAAAACACCGTCACATTATTGAAACGGCTCTAGCCATGCTTTTTCATGCTCACGTTCCTATTGAGCATTGGGTTGATGCGTTTAATACTGCTATATACATTATAAATCGGCTACCCATGAAATTGTTGAGCAATAAATCTCCGTTTGAGATTCTCTTTTCCACACAACCAACGTACACCAATTTTCGAGTTTTTGGTTGTTGTGTCTACCCGTTGCGAGATTATGCTCCTCATAAACTCGCACCTAGAAGCATTCCTTGTATTTTCCTTGGCTACGTTCCTCAATACAAAGGGTATAAATGCTTCAACCCATCTTCATCTCGTACATATATTACGAGACATGCTCGTTTTGATGAAAATTATTTTCCATTTAACTCCACGACTTCTCACACTGACATCTCCAAACTCTTTCTCTCTACGTTTGATGAAGTTGTTCCAATTAATCAGACCTTAAATTCTTCCACAAATCTTCCTTCACCACAAACTGTTCCTCATACATACACCTCGTGCTCCCTTTGCAAACCTCCTGCTCCTTCACAACACACCCTACCCACTACCATTCCCACTTCCACTTCTGGGCCCATTAATACCCCAGCCCATTCCTCTACCCATTCGCTCCAGCCCACTCCTACTGGCCCCATTAATACCGATCCACCTCAAACCAATAATACCGATCCACCTCAGCCCATTAACGGCTCTCCTCAGCTAACTCCTCCTCCGTCTCCCGCACCAACTCACCCAATGGTGACAAGCTTCAAAGTTGGTGTCTTCAAACCCAATCCAAAACACACCTCCTACCTCTCTACAATCATGAATTCATGTCTTCATGCTTCTCTTCTTAGCAATGTTAATCCAAAAGGCTTCAAGAGCGCTTCCAAACATCCGCATTGGATGCAAGCTATGCGTAACGAACTTAATGCCTTAAATCGCAACAATACTTGGACGCTTGTGCCTCGTCCTTCCTCCACCAATGTGGTTGGCTCCAAATGGGTATTTCGCACTAAATACCATTCGGATGGTACCTTAGATCGTCACAAAACCCGCCTTGTTGCTCAAGGATTCACTCAAGTACCGGGTCTAGACTTTCATCACACTTTTAGTCCGGTTGTCAAAGCCTTCACAATTCGCATTGTCTTATCCCTTGCCATCATTAATCGATGGTCTCTTCATCAATTGGATGGGAACAATGCCTTTCTTAATGGTCATCTATCCAAAACTGGGTTCATGGAGCAACCACCTGGTTTCGTTGATCCGCGTTTTCCGACTCATGTTTGCAAACTAACCAAAGCTCTTTATGGCCTTAAAAAAGCTCCTCGTGCTTGGTTTCAGCGTCTTAGCGCTTTTCTTTTGTCATACGGCTTTACTTGTAGTCGAGCAGACCCGTCGTTATTTGTTTTTCACAAAGGCGAGTACATTATGTACCTTCTTGTCTATGTAGACGACCTTATACTAACCGGAAATAGTTCTAAGTTACTTCGTAACTTCACAGCTCGTCTCAACAAAGAGTTTGGAATTAAGGACCTTGGTTCCCTAAACACTTTCCTTGGTCTTGAGGTTATTCACAATGACGATGGTCTCTTTCTCACTCAAACCAAGTATACTAATGACATTATCATTTGTGCTGGCTTAACTGAAGCCAAATCGGCTCCAACTCCTCTCTCCACATCCGACACATTCACTACAGATGGCACTCCTTACTCCGATCCTACTACCTATCGTTCTCTTGTTGGGGCCCTTCAATATCTAACTATCACCCGCCCGGATTTATCTTATACGGTTAACCAAGCGTGTCAACATCTTCACACGCCAACTGAAAAACATTTTCAGTTAGTTAAACGCATTTTACGATATGTCAAGGGTACCATCTCGCACGGTCTTGTCTTCACTCGTCATACCACCCCATCCATCTTAGGGTATTCGGATGCGGATTGGGCCCGGTGTATCGACACAAGGAGATCAACTTATGGGTATTCCATATTTCTAGGGGGTAACTTGGTTTCATGGAGTGCAAAGAAGCAGCCTACAGTCTCGCGCTCTAGTTGTGAATCTGAGTATCTGGTGATGGCAAACGCTGCAGCTGAAATCGTTTGGATCACTCATTTGTTACAAGAACTTCACGCGCTTCCGTCATCTCATCCTACATTGCTATGCGAAAACAAAAGTGCCTTGTTCATGAGTCAGAATCCGGTTTCTCACAAACGTGCCAAACACATCGATTTAGACTATCATTTTGTTCGGGAGCTAGTTATGTCCGGGAAATTGCATACTAAGTTAGTTCCTACCAAGCTTCAACTCGCTGACATCTTCACCAAAAGCTTGCCGCGACCACAGTTTGAATTTTTCCGAGATTTGCTTCGGGTACAGTCACCACCGTTTCGCTTGCAGGGGGATAAAAGATAATAGCTGTCATAGTTGGCATAATCCTCTCCTTGATTATTGCCTTATCATTAATATTATTATTGCCTCATTACTGTACAATCATTTTGTATTCATTGTCCTTTATTTCATTTCCTTGTAAACAATGTAAATCAATTATAAATAATATTCTTTACCTCTCTATCAAAATATAGAGAGTTTACCTTCTACAGTAATAACATGATGAGAATGATTGTGATGAACTCTTAATGATATGGCAGTGATAGGAGCTTTTATGTTGTTTAGAGAAAGTTTAGCATATCGATCATAGAGTAAGTGGCTCTTATAGGTAAACACAACCCCAAATAGATTATTGTGCAAATATGTTTGTGAAATTAAAGATTTTATATGTGATTATTTGAAAATGATACAGCGTATGCGTGCACGTTTTAGCATGTATTTCACGTAAGAACTAGCTTCCTATTGCAAGGAACTAATTGGCAAGATTAGTATTTGGCTTAAAGAAACTCTGATCGAATTGAATAGCCGTAGATATATAAGCTTAAATGTAATTATATGTGGTTTTTTTCATTCCATAAGTCTTTTTCCAGAATAGCTCATTTTTACCCCCGAAACCCATGTTGTTTTGATCCAACTTAGTTCTTTTTTAACACGACTTGCTTCAACCCAAACACCCCCACCAAGTCTCCAACCTGTTTTCATAGATAAATTTGTATATAAATGAGTCATGTTTGAGTTTATTTCATTTTAAAAGGATACATATATTATTTTAAACAATAACGCTTCTTATGTATTTAAACAAACAAGATATAGCCAGGGAAACATGAAGGATTGTTTTAAAAAATCGAAACTTAGATAAAAGCTGCAACTATATATTCAAAAAGCATGAGAAAATTACCGGCCGCCTCACGCTCTTTGACAGGCCGATATTGAATAGTCAAAACGTACATAAAATACGTGTCACGACAGTATATTCAAAAATCATGGAAAAATTACGTCATTACCCGCCACCTTGCACTCTAGCTACTACATGCCAGTCATGAATAAAGTTTTTAAACCTAGTTAAAAATTTGCAAGTCAGAAAAGTATGTTCGGGAATAATAAGTTGTTCTGAAAATAATCATCTAGGAGCTCAAGACATAACTTAAAAGCAATTGATGACAAGATATTTAATAAAAAAGAAATAAAAGGTCTAAAACACAATGAATGTTGAGAAATCACAAAGAGCATTAAGAAAAAAACCGAAGATATAGTTAAGTAGGTAAAAAGGATGATAAAAAAAGACGTTGTGACAGTATATTCAAAATTAACTAAAATGTTTCGTGATGGAAAAATCACCGTTAAAAAACAAAAAAAAATGAATTTAAAAAATCATATAACCAAACTATAAAACTGTTGAAAACCTTATAAAATCAATTAAAAGTATGTTGGCGAGCAGCAGCCATCCTCCATCATGTGATAGTTGGAACTATAGGGCTTCAATGAAAGGGACAGTTCTTCGTGTTCGTTGAAAGGAGTTATTGATTGTCTTTTGCAATTATGTTGTTTTACTCGTATTACCTTAGGAAATCACAGGGTGAGAAACAAAAATCATACAATTATAATTAAATCCATTATACCAAATGTAGGTGTAAGTTCTGCAGAATACTTTTAGGTTACAAACCTGAGTTTCAAAAACCAATACAAAAATAAGTTACAAACCTGGATTTCAAAAACCAACAAAAATAGGTTACGAACCTGGATTTTGAGAATGAAGGTGAAGGTTCCGCTAATGGTGAATGAAACATCTATGGATGAAATTAAAGATAGTGACTTTGAATTATAGTGATGGGGTTTAGAGAGACCAATATGGTTTAACCATTAGTTATTAAATTTTTTTCTAATATATTAGATGCTGAAGGCGACAGAAAAAACTACCTCTCATATGAGTGGCATATGACTTAGTCAACTATATATTTGAATAGAGGAAGTGTAAAGGACAATAAATGTATAATTTTTAAAAATAAAAAAAAAAATATTTTTGTAATTATCAAAACTAAAGAATCATGTAATTTCATTCATATATTAATGAAAGACAATTTTTAACTCACCCAATATTTAAAGTTAAAATAAAGAGTAATTACACTTGAGTTTTGCTCAAATTTTACTTTTCTTCCATGAGTTTGAAAAATTATAGGTTTAATCCATAAATTTGAACTAACATAACACTCTTTGTCCATGGATTGGATGGCTTTTAAAAAAAAGTTCATTAATTGTATGTCAAATGATTATTTTACCCTCTCGGTTATTAATTAATAACTTGAGACGACCCCACCATATACCTCATACACCCACACCCACCCCAACTTCTTTTTATTCATCTTTTGTAACAACACCACCACCACACTTTAGTAACCTAATAGACTCATCTCCAGCAGCCACCATCACACTTTTGTGACCTCAATAGACCAATCTTCGGCAGTCGCCACCACCACCATCACATACCCCCTATTGTCAACCACTTCCATCTTTGCCATCCACCATCCCAACGTTAAACCTTCCTGTAAGCTAAGTCCCCTACCATTTCCACCACACATATCCACCATTATGGACTATTTAGTACAAATAGATGTTTCTCATTTCTATAACTAACTTTGCACTCAGTTGAATAAAATATTGGGTGAATTCTATGATATTGCCATCTTGTGTATTTGTTATCATTTTTTGCATGATTATTCATTCTATTCTATGTGATCATTTCCACGTGACATATAGGTATTTGATTAAAATTAATGGATTTAGAGAACCACACACCCTTTTATGAATACCCCTATAACTCATTATACTATATGAAGTTTTCTCATTCTTGCATTTTTATAAGAAGATATCAAATAAGTTTAAAATTAAGCAGATCATTGTTTATCGTTTATTGTTTAGTCTGTGTGGAATTTAATATACCATAACCATAATCATCAACAAACCCAATAAATGTTATTAATAGCCAAGCTACTGAAGAGGTTTTGGGAGGGTGGGATGTAAGCAAATCTTACCTCTACCATAATGGTTAGAGAGGCTGCTTTCAGAGAGACTCCCGACTCTTATAAAGAGATTACAGATATCATAGAGCAAAGCTGATCACAACAACTGTAAACTACAAGTGTATCATGTCCCATAAATATACACAAGACGCAAGCACACATCACATAATGAACTGTCAATACACATTAAGTAACAAGAGACGTAAATCATATGGCATCCCTATTTAATACACATTCATAAGTACATATACATGTAATCATCATCCATACACAAATACAGTAGTCAAACAGCATCATATAGCGTTAGTAGGCAATAAAGTAATATCAAGAAAAGTGATCACATGCAACGGCTCCTATAAGGATGATAATCCACAATAATATCCTACGACATATCTGGACCCTCCCCTAAACTTCCTTAACCTTAATCATACTTCTCCAACTACATCTATCCTAGACCATGTCCTCAGATAAGTGCAACAGAAACAAATCCTATCTAGTTCTCTCCTCCCATATTAGTTTGGGCCTGCCTCTACTTCTCCTCCGGTCTATCATAAGGGTCTCAACTACCCTAACCAGTATTTCCATCTGCCTCTTCTTGACATGCCCAAACCATCTTAGTCTACCTTTTCTTATCTTATCCGCTTTACTAGCTACTCCTAACCTACATCTAAAAACATAATTTCTTATCCTATCTAACCTTGTGTGTCCACATATCCATCTCAGCATCCTCATCTCCGCTACCTCCATCTTGTGTATCTGTGCTTTCTTGGTAGCCCAACAATCCATTTTATATAGCATAGCTGGTCTGATTGCCACTTTGTAGAATTTCCCTTTTAGCCTCGTTAGGAAGTTCTTGTCATATAGTACCCCTGATGTTACCCTCCATCTACACCATCCTGCTTCAATCTCGTGTGTAACCTCACTTCCTATCTCCCCATCCCTTTGTACGTATACGCTTGTGGCACCACCTAGCCTTGTGTGACAGTCCACATTTTCAATTTTCTATTAATTAAATGCGTCACTAGACTCAATTTTCTATTAATTAAGGTCTAGCAAAGCCCTTTTGTGCATAATTTCATATTTGGGAATTTTGGGAATTACTTTGTCATGTTACGATAAATATCTTTTAACGAGCATTGATGACAGCTTGGTTATTTATGAATTTTAAAATCTGGTCGATAAGTTTTGATCTTTCATGAATTAAATGCATTATAAGTGAAAATTTCATCATTTATGCAAATTGATAATTAATAATATTATTACGCATGTTTAAGACTTTTGAATTTTGCTTTGGTGCAAATATGCAATATGTTACGTACTGTGTTAATCTATTGGATATTATTTTATCCGGTAAGCATTATTATTTACTTATGAATCTATGAAAAACCCTCAAATAAATACTGTGATCTTAAAACTTTCGTGTAAACTAACGAACCGAATGATAAAGATTATGTAAGGTTATATTAGAAGGTTGATGCAACTAAAGAAGCCAAAACAACCAAGGAACTTCCTGTATACATGCACTGATGTACAAGGTAGAAGTTGCTTCGGAAGTTTTACACTCATCACAGAAATTATTCAAAGTGTAAAATCTTCCGAAGCTAAAGACCAAATCTTTCGACGTCAAAGATGAAGTCTTCCGAAGCTTCAAAGACAAAATCTGTGACATTTCGTGTGTCCGTTAGTTAATCGTTATCTTTCGTTATTCTTGTAAGTGCCATTTATGTCAATAATAAAATTCTGGATGTTCATTTTACACTTCTAATAATCTCAATGTTTCTATAAATGTGTAATGTTAGTTTCATTTATTTAAAATTTTATAACTTGATTAGTTATTAAATAAATAAATATTTATAAAGTTTAAGTATTACTTATGAGTTTTTAATTTTAGGATTGAAACAAATAATTAGACAACAAAGTCCTATTTATAAATTTATAAATTTTACAATTTAAAAAAAAAATTATTGTTAAAAATGAAAATTATTAAACTCATCTTATAAAATTTGTTACATAAAATGTTAATCAAACAATCATCAGGGACCAAATGTGTAACTTTGGTTTGAAACCCAAACCATCACCCACCCGTCGCCCTCTACTCCGGCCACAGCTCTGGCCATTATCCGACAAGCCTTAAAACGGCGAGCCTTAAACCCCAAAAATAATTAGTTTCAACAAGGAAAAATCGCTCCGTAGCCTGCGCGAACCAGACTCGAACCCATAACCATTCCCAATTTCGGTTCTTGTTGAGCTTTCATTACGCACCTTCAATACCGAAGTTTCATTCAAAGACCCAATTGTTTCAACCCAAATTGGATCAAATCAAGCTAAATAATTTACTGAAAATGCATTTTGAATCAATTCGATATCAAATCATTCAATCTCAGTAGTTAAAACCGAATAATTATTCATGAATCGGGTCATAACCCCCGAATGAATGCGTTAAACTCATGGGTGTCGAAACCAACGAAATTAAGCTTATATAAACAAGGTGAAACCAGCAACGAAACTCTTTGATGCTCTCTGAAACTTCAATTTCACTAAAACACGCACACGCATCGCATTTGGATCGAGACCAGTCGCGACACTAGCTTGAACTCGTACTCATCGATTCCGCAACCGTTCCAGGTGATTCTAACACCCACACACTCGATTAATCATGGGGAGTCAAAGCCCTATGGTTAATTTCATTAACATTAATGATTTGATGTTCAATTGGTTTGATTTCTAATTCTAGGGTTTTTGTCAAATTGGGGATTTAACTAGGTATTGTTTTTATATTTTAATCGGCAGGTTATGACAGGCAAAGGCTACCTAGCCTACTGGTAAACCATCTCACACATACGTAGGAGGTCCCGGGTTCGAACCCGGCCACCTACATCTTTTTTTTAAAAAACATTTTTTAGGAATTTAAATACTAGAAAAATATAAAAAAATAAATAAATATTATTTACTTTAGTTAAAATATTCCAAAATCATTATTAATTATTATAACAAAATAATACTCCTATCATCTTTATTTGAAAGAGTTAAATGTTTTATAATGTACACCAAAACATATATTATTTCGTATTTATTTAAAAATTGAGACTTGTTGTTAATGCAAATTAAATCTTTAATTATTAAAGATTAATTATTTTCATATTCTAATATTTAAACACTATCTTATCGATCCTTATGGATTAAATATTTAAACTATATCAAATAACTCGATTTCAACAATTATGAATTATTGTTATTAAATCTACCGTCTTTCAAATTAATTGTTAAAAATCCCCAATCACAATTGAAACCCTAGTTGTCCCGAATCGTCACTTGACTTTATCGGTTATGTTCTAATCTTGGAACATCCACTCTTAGGTAAAGTGTGAAGAAATCGTTGGGGTTTTTCTAGTCTTATTATTATTCAAAGTACATCGTATATCAAGTGAGTTTCTCATACCCCGTTTTACTTTACTTCACACGTTTTGGGGTGAAACATGTTATTCCTATCAATGTACACTTGTAAATCGTTTAAATACTTCTAAGCATGTGCAATTCATTCTATATTTTTGTCATGGTTATTTGAGACTTTTACGAATATTATGTGATAGACTCTTGTAAAAACAATCGTTAACTATTTCCAGCCTAGCGACGTCATAGATCTATGGGCTTGACAAGCCTATTTGGTGCTAAAGCCGAGGTTATTGTCTGCTCCTGATGACGTAATCTTATTCATCATGGGAACCAAGTACATTAGCTAATCGTATATCTCGTTGTGGCCATATCTTTGTCAAAGTTTGATTGTATCATTATGCTATCTCTATATATTCTTGCACTATTTCTTAACCTATGACTTGAATTGCTTCTTAAAAGGTTTTATATATGTATATAAAACTTTATGGGAACTTACCAACATCATATGTTGACTATATTTTCTAACATGTTTCAGGGAATGCAAAAGCTTAAATGTTGATCTTGAAGATTTGAATTCATCTAGGATTAGACCTAGAAATAATAAAGAACCCGCCTTTAATCTGGAAGTTTTAATTTGGATTATGTATGGTTGTTTGTTTGAGATTATGAATGTAATGTTACAATATGATCCTTATGCTTAATAATATTGCACTTTGAAGTGTGTGGCTTTGAACAATCTTAACCCTCACATCTCAATGTTTCCGCCATTAAGGTTGGGGTGTGACAAAGTCTTCCGAAGCCATTGAAGTGCAGACTGATTTCTTTCGAAGACAGAGAGGACATGCTTTCTTTGATCTACTTTTTCATAAAGCTAACTTACTTTCCGATGCAACTCTGATGACTCACCAACTTATACAAGTTGGTGAAAAGGTCCATGCTTTAGTAAACTATAGATTATGGTCTTGAGTCTGTAACTTCCTACTTTGTACCTTTTATCCTTTTATAATATATTAGGATGTGAGCTATGGCATGTCATAGTCACTAGTCAAAAGGCATTCTGCCTTTTGACTTTACATTGATCTTGTTGTCTAGATTAATGATTCCAGCTAGCCTTCAAACTATGATCTGCTGTAGGATGTAGTATAAAGTATCTCAGGTCCTTGTATTTTTTTATGCTTTGTAACACTTGTAAAAGAACTTGAGAGAAATATACAGCATTCTTGAAAACCATACTTATCTTGTTCTTAGTTTGGTCTCATTTACTTGTGTTTTTAGTATCATTTACATAAACCCGGTTCCCCATTTGATCTGTTAAGTGTGCTAACACTCTCTTCATTGTGAGACTGATTGTATTAACCATCCCTTATCTGGTCCTGCAATTGGTATCAGAGCTTTTCTAGACTCTTGATTGTAAGATCTTACCATCTTAAATTCCTTCAGTTTCATAAAACATTTAACATCTCAAATGGAAGCTATCACAAAGGCTGATATGGAAACTGGTACTATGACAAAGTCTCCACTAATAACTCCTGATGACTTTGATACTTGGTGCCAAAGAATGGAAGGCTTCATCAAGTCTCAAGACTCCAAGATGTAGGGATCTGTTGTCTATGGAGCTCATGTACCATCCACCCCTTCAGCTGCTGCTGGTGATGGTATGTTGAGATTATGGATACTCAAATGGATGTTGGAGTAACTCTTGAGAACATGGACATTATGAGGAAGTTCATGTCCTCTCTTCCTAAATAATAGACACACAATCGTGTGGTTATTAAGAGGACTGAGAACCTCAAGACCCTTACTCTCACTGAGTTGTATGGTATCCTCATTGGCTACCAGATGGAGATGAACATGCAAAATCCATCTGGTAACTCCAACAATCAGCAGAGTTCAGCCCTTCATATGGTTGAAAGGGATTGCAGAGAACCACAATATCATCTCATCTACTACCCTGACAACTTACAAAAGGGTCCTTTCATCACCTTCCTGGAGACACCAAGAGAGAGCTACATCCAAGAAGCCGGTTCCAAGAGACAAGCTCTAAGCCTTTGTGTCTACTGATGAAAGCATAGGAAACTTTCTCTTTACCCATGAAGACCTGGACTGTATCCATCCAGATGATCTGGAGTACATGGAAATAGTCCAGCAGATGGCTCTTCTCACTCATAGAGCCACAAAGTTTTACAAGAGGACAAGGAGGAAGTTTCCTAGCAATGCAACTAGTGGAAAGTTTGGGTTGGACAAAAGCAAAGTGAAGTGTTACAACTGTAACCAAATGGGATACTTTTCTAGAGAGTGCAAGGCACCAAAGACAAATGGTGGCCAAGCACAAACCAGACCAAACTACACTGATGGAGCTCCCCAGAATGAGAAGCCCAAGCAGTAAGTTGCAGTTGCTGTTGAAGAAGAAGGCTTTCATTGGAGCTTTCAGGTTAAGGATGCATCTCCAAACCAAGCAGTGATGGCAAATCATGAAGAAGCCATGGTATTGGAACATCTTTGTACACCTGAATGTATTGCTAAAGTTAACTGATATAGGTCCTATAACTTAGAGATAAGAACTGATCTTGAGTCCTTAAAAATTTTAAAAGCTGATTTCAAAAGAGCTGAAAATGATTACAAACTTAAAATAAAAGACTTCAAGTTGTCTTTGGAAGAAAATTATGCCTTCAAGTCAAATAACTACTTATAAGAAATTTACCTTCGGAAGAAATTCTGAGGTATCTTCCGAAGCTTAAATATGCTTCTAAGTACTTACATGTATTTGAAGGACAATTTTCTTCCTAAAGCAGATTTCAAGTTGTCTTCGGAAGAAAATTATGTCTTCAAGTCAAATAGCTACTTATAAATAATTTACCTTCGGAAGAAATTCTGAGATATCTGCCGAAGCTTAAATATGCTTCTAAGTACTTACATTTATTTGAAGGACAATTTTCTTCCGAAAGCAATTAAGTCTCGGAAGATTTTGAGAAAGCCATTTCAACTCTTAAGCATGAACATACCAACTACAGGACTCAGATAAAAGATCTCATCACTAAGGTAACTGAATCTCAGGCTGAGCTTATGATCAGCAAAGCCAGGGCAGAAAAATATATTCTTGAAGAAGAGACCTTCAAGAACATAATATCCTCATCCTTGCATGCAAAAGTTTGTTATCAGAATAAGCAGGGACTGGGATCTACTGATATAGCTCCTTCACATATTCTATTGTCTGTAAGATCTCTAAGGTTTGAAACTTATGAAGATGAGCTTCCTGTCATAGACCCTATTGATGAAGAGGATGAAGAGAAGATAGTGAAGGATGATTTTGAGAGGAGTGAAGAAGATCATCCTAAGAAGGGTCATTATTCTTCTGAGGAGAAAAGAATTTGGGATGACCAAGTCTAAGAGGAAGAACTTGACAAGGAAAGTAAAGAGAAAATAAAAGAAGGCTCAAGAGATCAAGGCCACTTTCAACTATAAGCAGAAACAAATGTTTATCTCTGCAGGATTTGAAGTGGTGAAGGCTGAAGACTCAACTATGAACTTTAGTACCAGAAGTTTTAGTTCATGTCCAACTCATTCCATCAAAGAGAAGAAGGCTGATTAGCTATGTATCACTGCTACACAGCCTGAACCATCCAGTTCCAAAAGCAAGCCTCACCCTAAGAAGCTTGTTGCATTATCTGTGAAGATGAAGATGGAGGTGGAAAGTGATCAAGTTCAGTCTTTCTCTCAAAAGAAGACTCTCGAAAGGAAGCAAATGGATTGCATCATGTGTAGTAGTACTTGTCATCTTGCTAAGGATTGCATCTACAATCCTAAAAATACTATTCACATGATCAAAAAGAAAACTTCTGAGAAGTAGAAAGAAAAACTTGCTTCGGGAGGAAATCTTTTCCTTTGAAAGCTCCAAGGTGAAAAACAAGACAAGTGAAAACTTGCCTTCGGAAGAAAATTTGGTCTCGGAAGAAAGGAATGCTTCCGAAGTACTGAAACCTGCTGTAGTGAAAGCAAGATCTTTTAAAGGTCCAGTCTTCGAAACTTCCAAAGTTGTCAAAACTTTTGAAGTATTGAAGGTCAAGTCTAATCTTTCAAAGATGGTGTGGAAGATGAAGGAAGACCAAGTGACTGAAAGTTCTTCATCAACAACGGCTAATGATCCTCAAAGCTTGAACATAGGATCATTTACTTTTACATTGTCTTCAAATCACTTTGATAAGCCCAAGACCAATGAGGATTGGGTTTACAAATGGGACAGATAAAGCCTGGCGTCTTTAAGACTATGAGGAAGCCAACTACTATCTTCTCAGGGGTAGAAACAGCCCTTGTCTCAAAAATTTTAGAGCTCATTACATAAGGTGACAATCTAGCAACACCAGCTAGCATTGAACCCACACCTTCTACTTCCCAACCACCTATACAGCCACAAATAACGTTTACCTACCAAAGAAAATCCAAACAAACCCCTGCACATGCTACTCAATTTGTGTAGGCCCCTATATCATCACCCATACAGGACGAAGTGGACACTGGAGCTCCCACTTCTCCTGAGGAGCAAACCACTCCCATCTCACTAATGATCAGTGTTGAGGTTCCTCATGTTCAGCCTAATGAGCTCATAACCCCCACAGCCTTAAGCCTTCACTTAGAGTCTCAAAACTCTAGTAAACAACCTTCAGGGGACAGTTACCATCCCCAGCCTCTTGATCTAAACCAACCAATCCCAAACCTTGAATTCTATGATGATGAAGACATGGGCTTCAGTGAGTATCATGAGTCTCTCTTCTCCACACCTGTTGAAGGAGAGATGAGTACTCCTGTTTCTCCCATGTCTAGCCCACATCATCCACCTACTACTGAGGTGGATCTCACTGAACCTATTCAGGAGGTCCATATGGAAGAGGCTATCACTTCAGCAAGTGACTACATCATTAAGACCTTAACCATGGCAACCCAGCCCATTGACACTTCACTTGAAGCTGTCATGGTGCAGGGGAAATCTAGCAACCAAGAACAAAGTGCTGGTGATAAGAAAGAAGACCTTGGTCTTATTCTCTCATCCCCCCATGATTATTTTAATGAAGATGAGGGGAGTCTGAAACTAAAGATGCAAAAATTGAAAAAAACATGCACCTATTTAGTCTCAAAGATAAGTCACCTGGAATCTTAGGTGACTGTCTTACAAAGGAGGATCAATGACCAGCAACTTGAGATCACCGATCTCAAGGCAAGTTAGCTGAGAGACCACTCAGGAGAACTTAACCAGGTCCACAAGAACCTAAGGATGTGACAGACCCAACCCCAAGCTCACTTATGCAAGAAGGTGATGCTACCAAAAAGAGGGAGAAATTCCAAACAATCATAGAACCTAGGAGTTCTTCACAGAGTATGGACTTTGAGGATTCACCACCCTCACTTGCAATTGTCCATACTCAGCAACCTTCTCAAGTCTACATGAATGTGGACTTACTCATACAAAGTTTGTTTGAGGAGGGTATTCCTAGAGCTATGCCTACCCCATCTCCTCACTCTGAGAATCCAATCATGGGATGGAGGTATGGCACTGATAGAAGAGCTCTACTCATCTCTAGATCTTAGGGTCAACAGAAAATTTTCAACTTTTTTAACCTGAGCTTCTATGAGAGCATCCATCTGATTGATCTTCCACTTGTCAACCCAAGTCAAAACAGAAAAGCTACAAGATTAGCAGATAGGATTCAAGAAAGGGTGTTTGAAGAATACAATCTAAGGTCAAGACTATAAAGACAGAGGCTAGCAGGTAAGACTTTTGGTCAACTGGATGTTGAGGTGGACCCTAAGATTAGCTTCAAAGGGGAAGCCTTGACTGAAGGCCTAGAAGTTGAACCTGTGAACCTTAAGACAGGAACTTCTTCAGCACCCATTACCCTCAGTGAGGCACCAGCTGGTGATGGTGCTTCACAACCTCTCTCTAGCCAGAGCTTGACTACTGAATCAAGCAATGAAGGCCAAAGCTCTCTCCACCCTTAGTCACCAAGGCTTGTGAGTGACAAAGGGAAAAGGAAACTGACTTTTGAGGAGATTAAGGAGGAGGAAAGAAAGAGGAAGAGGAAGCTAAGGGGAGAAAGTTCAAGAGAGTCTCCAAGCTTCATGGAAGTTGCCATCAGGGCTGCCCCCAGGCCAAATACTTAGGATGATAAGTTGAGGGCAACTAGGATAAACTACTTGGGGACCAGAAACTATAATGTGGATGAACTACTCTCTCTCCTTTTAGAAGCTACAAAGTCAAGAGCCATCATCCAAAAGAGCTAAAAGAAGTCTGCTGATAGACAAAGGATGATGAGCTTCTTGAAGCTGTATGGATTCTTTGGAAGAAGGCTTGGTCTAATGTCTCTATCCATTATGGATGAGCATATTAGAGTGATCAAGCAGAAGATTAAAAAAGGAGAGCTTGTTGACTTGTATTCTCCACCAAGTCCAGCTCAACCTAAAGTTGAAGTAAAGGTTGAACTCCCTGAGACAACACAACTTGGACCTAGAGCTGCATCTCAGCCAACTTCATCTTCTTTTGCACAGCAGGGTCCTTTTCACTCTCCTTTTGAAGAGAAGAGAACCCAACTGAGAGAGACACAGTAGAACAACATGGTGTTGAATACCAGTCCTCTTAGTTAAAGACTTCAAAGAGGAGGAAAAGGATGGCCATGAAGAATGTTTCCAAGAAGAAGACCAAGGCATCCACCTCTATACCTCAGGATGAGTCAAAGCATCCAGAGGTAGTGCAAGAAGAGACTACTCAACTAACTCCAACTCAAGTAGAGCTTCTTGCAACTGGAAGACCCATCTTGTCCTGGACTTTTGCTGCTAATCTAGATAGGTGGTATGTCACTAGAGATCAAGGAGGTCAAGATGTCTATTTCTGGCAAGACATGCTTGATCTTCCTTTACATGATCTTCCTCTACATGATCTCCATGACATAAGAAGATATTATAAGAGTCTGAGGGATCCTGACCAGATGATGAAGAAAGATATGATCTTAATTCTAATGAGGACTGTTAACATCTGAATAACTTCACTATTTTGGTAGCATCAGCCTAGGGAAGTTTGTAAGGTTATATTAGAAGGATGATGCAACCAAAGAAGCCAAAACAACCAAGGAGCTTCCTGCATGCATGCACTGATGTACAAGGTAGAAGTTGCTTCAGAAGTTTTACATTTATCATAGAAATTATTCTAAGTGTAAAATCTTCTGAAGCTAAAGACCAAATCTTTCGAAGCCAAAGATGAAGTCTTTTGAAGCTTCAAAGACAAAGTCTTTCGAAGCCAATGAAGTGAAGACTGATTTCTTCCAAAGACAGAGAGGACATGCTTTCTCTGATCTACTTTTCCATAAAGCTGACTTACTTTCCGCTGCAACTCTGATGACTCACCAACTTATACAAGTTGGTGAAAAGGTCCATGCTTTAGTAAACTCTAGATTGTGGTCTTGAGTCTGTAACTTCCTACTTTGTACCTTTTATCCTTTTATAATATATTAGTATGTGAGCTATGGCATGTCATTATCACTAGTCAAAAGGCAATCTGCCTTTTGACTTTACATTGATCGTGTTGTCTAGATTAATGATTCCAGATGACCTTCAAAGTATGGCCGGCTGTAGGATGTAGTATAAAGTATCTCAGGTCTTTGTATTTTTTTATGCTTTATAACACTTGCAAAAGAACTTGAGAGCTATATATAGTATTCTTAAAAGCCATACTTATCTTGTTCTTAGTTCTGTCTTATTTACTTGTGTTCTTAGTATCATTTACATAAACCCGGTTTCCTATTTGATCTGTTAAGTGTTCTAACACTCTCCTCATTGTGAGACTGATTGTATTGACCATCACTTAACCAGTCCTGTAGTTTATAAAACAAATTAGAGATCGACCCCTTCCTCTACCAGTGTTGTGTTCAACATAAGGATCCACTATCCAAAATATCTATCAAATTAATCATTACTAGAATTAAATTAAATCAATAATGTTGCCTATATAACCCAAACTTACACTCAACATCCTACACACTTCATTATTCTCATCTATACGCACCCACACTCTCTCTCCTCCCACTCTTGGTCGAAACCCACCCAAGAACACCCCATCTCTTTGATTTTTGGTAATCCAAGCTAGGGGTGTGTTTTTTACCCGAACGCAAATATTAAGCTCGAACAAAACCAACCCAAACCCGATTATGGATAACTCAAGCAACACAACCCGATTATTACATTAAATTGAACCCGATTTTTATAAATGGTTCGGTATTTGGGTTGATTTTGTGAGATTCGGGTCAACCCAATTAACCCGAATATTAGTTTGATATATATATATATATATATATATATATATATATGTGTGTGTGTGTGTGTGTGTGTGTGTGTATTTGTATCTGTGTATTAAGCTACCATTTACAAGGTTTATAAAGATAATTTTCTAAAATTTATATTTCATTGTTGTGGTTCAATTTTATTACGTGAACATTGAGGGTAATCAAAATATGATGTCATTTAAAAATTAATTATACATCATAAAGTGAACGTAAATATATAAAAACTATCGGATCAATGTAATAAACAAAATTTATATTGATAACACATGCTTAATCTCATACATAGGGCTGCAAACGAACTGAACGTTCAATGAACAGTTCGTGAACTGTTTGGCGGAAAGTTCGTTTATGTTCGTTCATTTAGTAAATGAACGAACACGAATAAGAAAATTTCGTTCGTTTAGTTAAACGAACGAACACGAACACAAGCCATGTTCGTTCGTTTATGTTCGTGAACGTTCGATAATGTGTTCGTTTATGTTCGTTAATGTTCGTTCGTGAACGTTCGATAATGTGTTCGTTTATGTTCATTAATATGTTTGATTATGTTTTAATTTTTGTGTTAGTTATTTTTATAACAAGTATGTCAAGTGTTTTTGGTTATTTATGTTATATGTTTATCTATTTTTTGTAAATTTTGTGATTAAAATGTTGATTTTATTTCTAAAATAAATATGTGATCATTTGTATTCGTTTGTGTTCATGGACTTCTTTGTGTTCGTCATGTTCATGAAAATTTGTTTGTTTTCGTTTGATTTTGTTTGTGTTCGTTTACGTTCGGTAGATGTTCGTGAACAGTTCATGAACATGTTCATTTCCTTAATAAACGAACACGAACAAGAAAACCCGTTCGGTAAGTGTTCATGAACAGTTTGTGAACATGTTTATTTCTTAATGAACGAACACGAATAAGGCCTTGTTCATGTTCGTTCGGTTCGTTTGCAGCCCTACTCATACATACATTTTGATCACATACATATTGATTATACAAACATTTGAGATAAAAAATAATTTAAAGCTTAATGGTTTAGTCTAAACCCAAAAACCGATTAACCTGGCCCGATTAAACCCAAGGATCAAGCTATTATTCTAAGATTGACTTGAGGTCCGGGAACCATCAACTGAGAGTTCGAGAGGAAGACATCTCGAAGACCGCTTTTCGTACACGTTACGGTCATTACGAGATCTTGGTCATGCCATTCTGGTTGACTAATGCACCAGCCGTATTCATGGACTTCATGAATCATGTGTGCAAACCCTATCTCAATCAGTTTGTTATTGTGTTTATCGATGACATATTGATCTACTCAAGGACTGAGGAAGAACATGAGGAGCACTTACGTTTAATCTTGGAATTACTTAGAAAGGAACAACTGTACGCCAAGTTTTCCAAGTGTGATTTCTGGATACGTGAAGTACAATTTCTGGGTCATATTGTTAATGAGAAAGGAATACATGTTGATCCAGCAAAGATTGAGGCAATAAAGAAATGGTCGGTTCCCAAGATGCCCAGTGAGATACGATAGTTTCTTAGACTGGCAGGATATTACTGAAGTTTCATTGAAGGATTTTCTAACATCACTCAACCCCTTACAGCCTTGACTCATAAAGGGACAACATATAAATGGGGTGATAGTCAAGAGTCTATTTTCACTGAAGGATTGTCAAAGTTCGTTGGAACTCGAGATGTGGACCGGAATTCACGTGGGAACGTGAGGACCAGATGAAGCTCAAGTATCCTCATTTGTTCCAAACAACGACAACAGCCAGCGAAGGTATTGATTAAATTTCAGGATGAAATTTCTTTCAATATGGGGATGATGTGACAACCCACCCGAAACTCACTCGATTTCTTTATGACAATGCAATAGACCAGTGATGTAACTCAACCTTGTAACGCAATTTTCGGGATGAAAATTCTTTCAACATGGGGATAATGTGACATCCGGTAATTTTCCGTTACCAAACTCCGTTAGTTCCGTTAGGTCTTGCATACACGTGTCGTGAGCACACACTAGTTGTCGTTGAACGTTGGTGACTTAATAATAATTAACAATGATTATCTGATAATAACTTAATTAATAATGTTAATTATTAATTTGTAGTTATGTGATTTGTAAAATTTAGATATTATGTGTGAATTTTATCTTGTAATGTGACGACGTGTTATATTTGTTACATGTGTTTTGTAGCTATTGAAAATTATGCATGATTATTATTGTTAGTTTATAATATTTGTACTTTGTAGTTAAAAATGGTTAAAAAGTGTTGAAAGAGCAAGTTTTTATAAAATGTGATCAAGGATGGATTAATTCGTAAAAACTACAAAACTTAAATATGGTAAAACCCCAACCCTAGCCCCCTCCCTCTCACCTTTGGCCGCGACTTCACCCACACACACACCTTGAGATTTTGATCAAGAACAAGCAATTGGGCATCGATTTTGATTGGTTCCAAGGATTACAACACGTTAACAACTTCAATTCTTGGCCATTACGTGATTAAAGGTTAGATTTTTATGGTTTTTCATAGTTTTTGGGTGTTGGCTGAAACCCTAGTTCGAATGGGTACTAGAATGTTGAATTTTGATTATTTGATGATTGTATGATGTTAGTTAGATTGTATTGATGATGGTTTACGTCGATTATACGAGAAATTCATGGTTTTGATGTGTAGTTCATACCTTACTAATAATAGTAACTTTTGTGCATGAACTTGATGAATTGATGATAGCTTGATGATGTTTTGATGTTAATGATGTTGTATGAACGTTGGATTATGATTATTATACAAGAAATCCATGAATTGATCATGTAGTTCGTACCTTGCTATAAGTAGAAACTTTTGAATATGAGATTTGTGAATTATGGTGATTTGATGAATGTGATCATGTCTAGATGATAGCATGGACTTGAATAGGCATGATGTTGATGAATTCATGAATGAATTTGGGTGCTAGATTGATTTTGGGATGTTACTTTCCTGAAAGGGAAACTTTATTTGTGTGGAACATTGGATAAGGTGAATTGGGCATGTTTATGATGTTAGGGTCATGTTAGAATGTTTATTGGTGGTGTCTAATGTGGTGGAATGTGTTAATTGGGTTGTATGGATACTTGATTGGTCAATTGGGAAATTTGGACTTTTATGGATTATACATGATGATGGATTATGTTAGGAGATTATGGAATCATGCTTGGGATTGTAATAGATCATTGTTGGGTATGTTGGTTGGCATGAATCTTGTTGAATAATGGGATGATGATTGTCATACATGCTTATGAATCTGAGGCCCCTACTTAGTAGGATTGGCAGGGTTTAGGGTGTGAAGTCATGAGTGGCTTCACATGGCATGTTGTGCATGATTAGACTTTATGTATGATGTACTAGTTATGATGTAATTATAATTGTGTTGAGCATGTTGACTACTTGAGATTCGCATGAGTTGTATGATAATCTAAGTTATATGATGATCTTGGTAGAACAAGTGGTTGATGAATTGATATACGTGAACAACATGTATGATAACTGTAAGATCATCTGAAGATTATGAGGCTGATGCAACCAACAAGCCAGAACAACCAAGTCTTCCATGCATGCACTAAGGAACAAAGATGAACTAGCTTTAGAAGTCTTACACTCTCAAATATGTCTAAGTGTAAGATCTTCCAAAGCTAACAGTTCAGAAGGAGTTACTTCGGAAGTTTCACACTCAAACAGGAAAATATTCTAAGTGTGAAATCTTTCGAAGCCAAAGACCAGCATCTTTCGAAGCCAAAGATGAAATCTTCCGAAACTTCAGAGACAAAGTCTTCCGAAGCAGTGAAGACTGATTTCTTCATAGGACAGAGAAAATATGCTTTCTCTGAATCAACTTTTGATAAAGCTGACACACTTTCTGCTACCTGCTTTGGTGGTTCACCTACTTTACACAAGTTGGTGAAACTTCCATGCTTTATCAAAAAGTAGGAATGGTCTTTGTCTGTAACCTACCTTACTTGTTCATGTAGACTTTTTGTATTAGGAAAAGTTAGTGAGCTATGGCATGTCATAGTCACTAGTCAAAAGGCAATCTGCCTTTTGACTTTAGATTGATCTTGTTGTCTAGATTAGTCGTATCCCAACTGTCTTTACATGTAAGTGACAATTGTAGGTTGTAGTATAAAAGTGTCTCAGGTCCTTGTAATTTATGTATGCTTTGTAACACTTGTAAAAGAACTTGAGATCAATATACAACATCCTTGAAAACCAATCTTGTGTTGTTCTTAGTTCTGTCTCTTTAATTTACTTGTGTTCTTAGTGTCATCTATTTTAAGTTACCAGTTCCCTATTTGATTTGTTAACTGATCTAAGATCTCTCCTCAGTGTGAAACTAAGTGTTAAGTACCCTTACCCGGTCCTGCATTTGGTATCAGAGCATTCCAGGCTCTTGATTGTAAGATCTCACCATCTTTAATCCACTTAGCTCATCACTAAACTCTTCAAATGGCAACTATTTCTAAGGCTGATATGGAAACTAGAACTATGACAAAGTCCTCACTGATCACTCCTAAGGATTTTGACACTTGGTGCCAAAGAATGGAAGGCTTCATCAAGTCTCAAGATTCTAGGATGTGGGAGTCTGTTGTCAATGGACCTCATGTATCATGCACTTCTTCAGCTGCTGCTGCTGGTGGCATGATACCAAAGAAGAGGGCTGACTTTTCTGACAAAGACTGGAAAAGGATTGATATTGATCAGAAAGCCATGACAGCCCTCTAAACTGCTCTTCCAAACTCTATCTACAGCTATGGGATGCACTGAAACTGATGTATGAGGGGTCCAATGAAGCCAAGGAGAATAAGAAGGACCTCCTGAAGCAGCAGTTTGAAAACTTCACCTCCAAGACAGATGAAACCATGACTCAACAATACTTCAGGTATGTTGAGATTATGGATACTCTGGCTGATGTTGGAGTAACTATTGAGAACAGGGATATTGTTAGGAAGTTCATTTCCTCTCTTCCCAGACAATGGATACACTACTATATGGTCATTAAGAGGACTAAAAACCTCAAGACCGTTACTCTCACTAAGTTGTATGGGATACTCAGTGGATACCAGATGGAGATGAACATGCAAAATTCATCTGGTAACTCCAATACTCATCAGAGTTCTGCCCTTCATGTGGGTGAAAGGGATAGCAGAGAACCACAACATCATCTTATCTGCTACCCTGAAACTTCACAAAAGGGTCCTTTCATCACCTTCCCAGAGACACCCAGAGAGAGCTACATCCAAGGAAGTCCCTTCCAAGAGACAAGTTCCTCTCAAGCCCTTGTCTCTACTGATGAAAGTTCAGGCAACTTTCTCTTCACTCTTGAAGACCTGAACTGTATCCATCCAGATGATCTGGAATATATGGAGATAGTCCAGCAGATGGCTTTTCTCACTCACAGAGCCCAGAAGTTTTACAAGAGGACTGGGAGAAGGTTTCCTAGAAATGCAGCCAGTGGCAAGTTTAGGCTAGACAAAAGCAAAGTAAAGTGTTACAACTGTAACCAGATGGGACACTTTGCTAGAGAATGCAAGGCACCTAAGTTAAATGGTGGTCAAGCATCATCCAGGCCAAACTACACTGAAGGAGGGCACCAGAATGAGAAGCCAAGACAGCAAGCCGTAGTTGCTGTTGAAGAAGGAGGCTTTGACTAGAGCTTCCAAGCTAAAGATGCTTCTCCAAATCAAGCACTCATGGCTGACCATGATGAAGCCAAGGTATTAGAACATCTTTGCTCTCCTGAATGTATTGCTAAAGTAAACAGATACAGGTCCTACAACTTAGAAATGAGATCTGATATTGAGTCTTTAAACATTTTAAAAGCTGATTTTAAGAGAGCTGAAAATGATTATAAGCTTAAAATAGAAGATCTAGTGAAAACAATTTCAACTCTTAAACATGAGAAAACAAACTACAAGACTCAAATAAAAGATCTTGTTACTAAGTTGACAGAATGCCAGGCTGAGCTTGTGATCAGCAAAGCCAGGGCAGAAAAATGTGTTCTTGAAGAAGAAACCTTCAAGAACATAATATCCTCATCTCTGCATGCAAAAGTTGGTTATCAGAATAAGCAGGGACTGGGATCTTGTGAGATAGCTCCTCCACACACCCTACTATCAGTAAGATCTCCAAGGTGTGGAACTAGTCAAGATGAGCTGCCCTCTATAGACCCAGTGATGAAGAGGATGAAGAGGAGATGGTGAGGAATGACTCTGATATGAGTGAAGAGAGTCAATCCAAAAAGGGTCACCATGCTCCTGAGGAGAGTAAGAAGACTGGTATGACAAAGACAAAGAGGAAGAACTTAATCAGAAGAGCAAAGAGAAGATCAAAAAGGCTCAAGAGATCAAGGCCACTTTTGACTCCAAGCAGAAACAAGTGTTTATCTTTGCAGGGTTTGAAGTGGTAAAGGCTGAGGAATAAACTACAAACTCTAGTACCAGGAGTTTTAGTACAGTTCTAACTCATTTCAGCAAAGAGAAGGCTGAATTGTTGTGTACCACTGCTACACAGTCTGAACCATCCTCCTCCAAGAGCAATTCTCTCCCTAAGAAAATTGCTGCATCATCTATAAAGAAGAAGCTGGAGAAAGAAAGTGTTCAAGTTCAGTCTTGCTCTCAGAAGAAGACTCCCAGAAGGAAGCAAATGGACTGCATCATGTGTGGTAGTACTTTTCATCTGGCTAAGGATTGCTTCTACAATCCTAAAAGTACTATCCACATGGTCAAAGAGATGGCTTCTAGGAAGAAGAAGGAAAAGAAAGCTTTGGAAGGAAAATCTGTTTCCTTCAGAAGCTCCAAAATGAATAAGAAGGCAAGTGAAAAATTGCCTTCGAAAGAAAATTTGGTCTCGAAAGAAAGGAATGCTTCCAAAGTACTGAAGCTTGCTGCAGTGAAAGCAAGATCTTCCGAAGGTCCAGTCTCCAAATCTTCCAAAGCTGCAAAAGCTTACTAAGCTTTGAAGGTCAAGCCAAATCTTCCAAAGGTGGTGCGGAAGATGAAGGAAGACCGTGTGACTGAAGATTCTTCATCAGCAACAGCCAATGATCCTCAGAACCTGAACATAGGATCACTTACAGTTTCATTACCTTCAACTCATTTTAACAAGCCCAAGACCAATGAGACTTGGGTTTCCAAATGTAACTAAATCATCTCTTTTTGTGTAGGGACAACCAAAGGCAAACAGAAATGTATGGATCATTGATAGTGGCTGCTCCAGGCACATGACAGGCAATGAGTCCTTACTTCAAAACTTTGAAAGATTTGAGGGAGGGCCAGTTGCTTTTGGAGGAGATGCAGGAGGCTACATTACTGGTAGGGGCAAGGTTACAAATAGTAAGCTCAGCATTGAGAAGGTAAACTTTGTCAAGGAACTTGGATACAATCTTCTGAGTGTGTCCTAATTTTGTGACCAAAAACATCACATGCTCTTTACTGAGTATGAGTGCATTGTTCTCAAGCCCGGGGTTGACATTCCTCAAGAGCATGTTCTGCTCAGAGCCCCCAGGAGAGGGAAGATGTACAAGATGGATCTGCAGGAAACATCTCCCTCTGGAGAAGTTTCTTGCTTTCTGTCTAAAGCAAATAGTGATGAGTCTTTCCTTAGGCATAAAAGAATATGCCATGTAAACTTTAAAAACATGAATAAATTAATTAAGAATGATTTTGTAACTGGAATGCTAAAGAAAGAGTTTACAAGTGATGACCACTGTGATGCATGCCTGAAAGGGAAGCAACATAAAGTGTCTCACAAGCCAAAGGAAATGAACTCTATCACTACTCCCCTACACTTGTTACATATGGATCTGTTTGGCCCCACCAGTGTAATGAGTCTAGGAAGGACCTCTTACTATTTAGTGATCACAGATGATTTCACAAGATTCACTTGGTTGTTTTTCCTTAGAACTAAGGATGAAACCCCTGAAATCTTAAAGAACTTCATTCTGAAAATTGAGAATCAATCTGATCACAAGGTCAAGACCATAAGATGTTATCAAGGAACTGAATTTAAAAACCAAATCCTTGATACATTTTGTGATGAAAAAGGTATTTCAAGATAATATAGTGCTCCCATGACTCCTCAGCAAAATGGTGTTGCTGAGAGGAGAAACAGGACACTTATTAAAGCTGCTAGAACCATATTATCTGACTCTAAACTGCCTATCACCTTCTGAGCAGAGGCTGTCAACACAGCCTGCTATGTGCAGAACAGATTTTTAGTGGTTAAGACACATGGTAAGACTCCTTATGAACTGTGGCAAAAAAGGAGACCATTCATTGGTTTTCTCAGAACATTTGGATGTCCTTGCACCATCTTGAATACCAAAGATCAAATAGCCAAGTTTGCTGAGAAATCAGATGATGGACAATATATTGGATACTCTTCTCAAGCTAAGGCTTATAGAGTATACAACCTCAGAACTAGAATCATTGAAGAGTCAGCCAATATGACTTTCAATGAACACATACCCTATGTGAAAGGTTCTGGTCCGGATTGGCTATTTGATCTTGATTTAGTTACCAACTGTTTTAACAAGTCTTGTGAGAATGTTTCAGGATCTACAGATAACAGATCAACAGAAGATCCTGATCCAAGATTTGAGCTGAGAAGACCAACCAAGAAGACTACTTCAGCTCCAGTGGTGACTAACCCTATAATTGAGGCTCCTATCAGCACAAGCATAACAAATACTGCTGATTCAACTGAATTGCCTTCAAATTTTAGCTCAGAGGCTCATAATTTAGGAGAAGGAACATCTAATGCTGGAGGTGATAGTGATCAAGAATTTCTTGATGCTGATAACCACCTATTGAAGACAACATGAATGATGTCACACACTCATTGGATCAAGTTTCTCCTGATAAGTGTGCTGATGTGGTGGGAGACACCTTATTGCCAGATCAGAATTTCTCTAATTTAGATCTGTCCAACCAATTTGTTGTGATCCCTCAACTTCGGATCCATAAATCACATCCCACAACAAACATCATTGGAAATGTTAACTCGGGGGTAAGAACAAGAGGATAAACTCATGACAACCATGTTTGTCTACATTCTTGTTTCTTATCCCAGATAGAGCCGAAGAAAGTTGATGAGGCTTTGAAGGATGGAAGCTGGATTGAAGTTATGCAAGATGAGCTGCTTCAAATCAGAAGACAGAAGGTGTGGAACTTATGCCCTCTTCCTCAAGGAAAGATTGTTATAGGTACCAAATGGGTATTCAGGAACAAAAAGGATGATAGAGGAATTATCATCAAGAACAAGGCTAGACTGGTTTCCAAGGATACACTCAAGAAGAAGGGATTGATTACACTGATGTCTTTGCTCCAGTTGCAAGACTTGTAGCAGTAAGAATATTCCTGGCTTATGTTGCATCCAAGGATTTCAAGGTCTACCAGCTTGATGTGAAATGTGCTTTTCTCTATGGGGTGATTGATGAAGACGTTTATATTAAACAACCACCTGGCTTTGCAGACCCAGATCATCCTGATTATGTCTGCAAGCTTGATAAAGCTCTATATGGACTGCATCAAGCTCCAAGAAAGTGGTATGAGACACCATCAACATACCCATATCATCATGGATACAAAAGATGTACTACTGATGGGACTCTCTTCATCAAAGAAACAAGGAATGACACACTGCTAGTTCAAATATATGTAGATGACATCATCTTTGGTTCAACTAATCCAAAGCTTTAGAAAGACTTTGAGATGCTGATGAAGAATAGAATTGAAATGAGTACCATGGGGGAACTCAGTTTCTTTCTAGGAATTCAAGTGAAGCAGGTTGACGATGGCATCTTCATTAGTCAATCAAAATATGTACAGGACATACTTACAAGATTCAAGATGACTGATTGTAAGGTTGCAAAGACACCCATAGCCAGAAACCACTCCCTTGGTCTTGATCTTGAGGGGGAGTGTGTTGATGAACATCTCTACAGGGCTATTATTGGATCACTTATGTACCTTACTGCTAGCAGGCCTGATATTATGTTTGCCACATGTATATGCACAAGATATCAAGCCAACCCCAAGATGTCACACCTAATCACTGTTAAAAGGATTCTCGGATATCTTAAAGGTGCTCCAAATCTAGGCCTTTGGTATCCAAAGAATTCAGACATTAATTTGTATGCTTATACAGATAGTGATTATGGTGGCTGCAACATGACTGCAAAGTCCACATCTGGGGGATGTTAATTCCTAGGTGGAAGGATAGTCTCTTGGCAATACAAGAAGCAATCCAGTGTGTCTGCATCAACTGCTGAAGCTGAATACATTGCTGCTGCAAGCTGCTATGCTCAAGTGCTTTGGATTCAGAATCAGATGCTAGACTATGGGTTCAACTTCAAGGAGACTCCCATCCACATAGACAACAACAGTGCCATCTCTATTACAGAGAATCCTGTGCAGCACTTCAAGGACCAAACACATCAACATCAGGTATCATCTGATTAGGGATAATTTTGAAAAGGTATTGATCAAACTAATCTAAGTTAACACAAATGAATAATATGCTGATCTGTTCACAAAGGCATTTGATGAACAGAGATTTAAATATCTTGTATCAGCTATTGAGATGATTAACTTTGAATAGATTTTCTTTAATAACTTAATCAACTTTATTTCCTAAAATTGTGTGTCCTAAGTTGTCTATTAGATCACCTCATAAGCCCAGTTCTCTTTGAAAGAAAACTAACGCTTAACTGATATTCCTTAGATTTGTGAAAATTTACCTTTGGAAGAACTCAAATTGTCTTCGGAAGAAATTTATGTCTTTAAATCATTTAACAGCTTATCTAAGATTTACCTTTGGAAGAAATTCTTGGAGTATCTTCCGAAGCTTAAATTTGTATATAAGCACTTAAATGCATTCAAAGACAAATAGGTTCCGAAAGCAACTAAGTCTCGAAAGACTTATTCACTTCTTCCGAAGCCAAATTTTCAAAATTCTTTGAAATATCTTCCGAAGCAAAAACTGCCTTTGGAAGCTTTGCTACAAAGCTTCTGAAGCCAAAATTGTCTTCGAAAGTTTTACAACTTCCAAGAAAACAAACTTTTTGGGCGCCTTTTTCAGAAGTAGGACCCACTTGCAGATTTCAAAGTTTATCTTTTTGTCATAACTTTGTCTCAAATCCATAACATATAACTTCCTAACGATTCTATTTCGTCTCTCTACTCTCACTGATCCTTACCTTAAATTTACCCCAAATTTCATCTTCTTCTTCCTTTCTTCACTATAAAGCTTCCTCAAATGGCCAACATTGATCGTCGCAACGACCCTGATTTTTCCATGCACCTACACAGGCAACACAATCAGGTTGCCCTATTACACTCTGAGAAGGATCCAAGCTTCTCAGATGTGTGTAGGTACCTTTCTTCATCTCACTACTTCACCTCCCTCACAATTGATCCTCTCTCTATGAGGATCAGTTGCTTGAGTTCTGGAGGACTGTCAAGAGGTCACCATGGACGGGGAGAAGGCACTGTCTGCTACAGTGTAGGGGAGGACAGTTTTCCTCACTCTGGCCATCATAAACACCCATTTGCAACTGAATGAAGAAGCAGGTGAGCTGTCCTTTCCCAAATCTGCTGTCAACCACTCCTTTCAGCAGATACGCTATGAAGGTGACTTCTCAGTCAAAACCTTCAGGAAGGGGAAGGTCTCATCTCAATGGAAATACCTCCTCCATGTCGTCATTCACAGCCTTTCTAACAAGCATGGAGGATGGGATCAAATTCCAGAAGACCTCTCCTTTATAGTCCATGGGATGGTACAAGGGGTCAAGTTCAGGTACTCTCAGTTTGTAATACTAACTTACTTCCAAACTTGGACTCCTTAGAGTATTACATGTTCCCTAGGTATGTTCAACACATTCTCAACTATGAGTTGGGACCACAGCTGAGGGGAACATGTAATATTCTTAAAATAGGACAAATAAGGCCCGACATCTTCAAAATCTTGAAGAAGCCAACTGTTGGCTTCTCTGGGGTAGAAACAGCCCTTGTCCCAAAAATGTTTGAGCTCATTGCTCAGGGTGAAAACCTAGCAGCACCAGCTAGTGTTGAACCAACACCCTCCACCTCTCAACCACCTCAAACACAGCCTACCATCACCATCACCTACAAAAGAAAATCCTAACGAACCCCTGCACTTGCTACTAAGCATGTGCAGGACCCCATATCAGAACCCTTACAAGAGGAAGTGGAATCTCAAGCTCCCACTTCCCCTGAGGAGCAGACCACTCCCATCTTTCCACCACTCAGTGCTGAGGTTCCTCATGCTCAGCCTGATGAGCTCACAACCCCACAAACAGCCTTAAGCCATCACTCTGAGTTTCTCACTCTAGTGATCAACCTTCTGGGGAAAGCTACCATCCCCAACCTCTTGATCTAAACCGCCCCATTCCCAGCCTTGACTTCTATTCTGATGAAGATTTGGGCATCAGTGAGTACCATGAGTCTCTCCTCTCTTCCCACACTCAAGAAGAGATGAGTACTCCTGCTTCCCCCATCTCTAGCCCACATCAACAACCCCCTACTGAGGTGGATCATCCTGAACTTATTCAGGAAATCCGTATGGCAGAGGCTATCACTTTTGCAAGTGATAACATCACTAGGACCTCTACCATGGCAACCCAGCCTCTTGACACTTCTCTAGAAGTTGTCATTGGGCAGGGGAAATCCAGCAGCCAAGAAACCCATGCTGGTGGTGAGGAAGAAGACTTAGGTCCAATTCTCTCATATCCCAATGATTCTTCATCTGAAGATAAAGGGAGTCTGGAACAAAAGGTACACAAACTATCATATCTTTGCACCTATTTTGTTTCAAAGATAGCTCACCTGGAATCTCAGGTGACTATCTTACAGAAGAGGGTCAATGACCAGCAATTTGAGATCACCGATCTCAAGGGCAAGTTGGCTGAGAGACTAATGAGGACAACTCATCCAGGTCCACAAGAACCTGTGAATGTCATGGATCAATCTCCCAGCTCACCTATGCAAGAGGGTGATGCTACCAAAAAGGGGGAGAAGATTCTAACAATCACAGAACCTGGGAGTTCTTCCAAGAGTAGGAACATAGAGGAATCACCATCCTCTCTTGCAGATGTTCATACTCAGCAACCTCCTTTAGACAGTGATCTACATTTGCTCATTCAACAACTGTTTGATAAGGGAACACCAAGAGCAATGTCTGCCCCTTCTGAGAACCCAATATGGGGTTGGGGGTATGACAGTAATAGGAGAGCTCTTGTGATCTCTAGAGCTCAGGGTCAACTAGAAGTTCTCAACATTTCACACTTGAGTTTTTATGAGAGCATCAACTTAGTAGATCTGCCACTTGTTAACCCAAGCAATAACAGACAAGCAGCAAGATTGACAGAAAGAATCCAAGACAGGGTGCTAGAGGAGTTCAAATTGAGATCAAAATTATATAGACAGAGGCTAGCAGGTTCTTTGGTCAACTGGATGTTGAGGTAGACCTGGAGATTAGCTTCGAAGGAAAAACCTTGACTGAAGGCCCAGAGGTTAAACCTGTGAACCTTGAGATAGGATCTCCCTCTGCACCTATTATCCTCAGTGAAACACCAGCTGGTGATGGTGTTTCACAACCTCTCTCTGGAAAGAGCTTGACAGCTGAACCAAGCAATGAAGGCTAAAGCTCTCTCCAGCCTGAGTCACCAAAGCCTATGGTTGACAAAGGCAAAAGGAAACTGACTCCTAAGGAGATTGAGGAGGAGAATAGAGAGAGAAGAAGAAGATGAGGGGAGAGAGTTCAAATGGTTCCCCAGGGTTCATGAAAGCTACAATCAGGGCTACCCCAGGCTAAACACTCAGGAAGATGAGTTAAGGGCAGCCAGGCTAAACTACCTAGGAACCAAAAACTATAATGTTGATGAACTCATCTATCTCCCCTTAGATGAATTGAATGAACTGGCTGACACCGAGTTGTCAAAGCAGAGGAAGGAAGCAGAGGATGCAACATTGCTCCTCAAGCACAAGGAAGAAATGAGGCTGAAAAGACTCTACAAGAACATTCCTGTCCTCTCCCCAGTTCAAGAAAGTCCTGAGCCAGAGAATATGCCCACTGAACAACCTCAGATAGCAACTGAAGAAGAAAGACTAAAGATGATCAGCTACCTGAGTGCCACAGGTCTCTATCAGGCAGATGCACTTCTTCCCTTACCATCTGAGTACATATTGTTTGAATACAATAAGCAGATTGAAGAAAAAGCTAAAAGAGAAAAACAAACTGAAAAGAAAAGATTAAGGGAAGAAGCTACAAAGTCAAGGGCCATCATCCGCAAAAGCCAAAAGAAGTCTGCTGACAGACAAAGGATGATGAGCTTCTTGAAGCTGTATGGATTCTCCGGAAGGAGGCTTGGCCCTATGTCTCTATCTACAATGGATGAGCATATCAGGGTAATCAAACAGAAGATAAAGAAGGGAGAGCTGGTGGACTTGCATTCTCTACCAAGTCCAACTCAACCTGAAGTTGAAGTGAAGGTTGAACCCACTGAGACAACACAACCTGAACTTGGAGCTGCATCTCAACCAACTTCATCTTCTGATCCATAATAGGGTCCTCCTCTCTCTCCTTCTGAACCTGTGAGAGAGGTGATCCTAACTAAGGGGGACTCAACTAAACAACCTGGTACTCAAGACCAGTCCCCTCAGTTAAAATCATCAGGGAGAAGAAAAAGGATGGCCAGAAGATCATCCTCAAGGAAGAAGAGAAGAACGGCATCCACCTCCCAACCTCAGGATGAGTCAGAGCATCCTGAGGGAGTACATGAAGAGGTCTCTCAACAAACTCCAATCATAGTAGAGCCTCTTGCTGCTGGAAGACAAATTATGTCATGGTCTTATGATGAAGATCAAGACAGATGATATGTCATAAGAGATCAGGAAGGCATGCATATCTATTCCTCAAAAGACATGCTCAATCTTCCTCTGCATGATCTCTTTGACATGAGAAAGTTCTATGTTAGTCTAAAGGATCCAGGTTAATGATGAAGAAAGGTATGCTGAGGATCCTAATGTGGACTATCAAAATCTAAAGAACTTCTCTGTTTTGGTAGCATTAGCCTAGGGGGAGTTTGTAAGATAATCTGAAGATTATGAGGCTGATGCAACCAACAAGCCAGAACAACCAAGTTTTCCATGCATGCACTAAGGAATAAAGATGAACTAGCTTTGGAAGTCTTACACTCTCAAATGTGTCTAAGTGTAAGATCTTTCGAAGCTAACAGTTCAGAAGGAGTTACTTTGGGAGTTTCACACTCAAACAGGAAAATATTCTAAGTGTGAAATCTTCCGAAGCCAAAGACCAGCATCTTCCGAAGCCAAAGATGAAATCTTCCGAAGCTTTAGAGACAAAGTCTTCCGAAGCTGTGAAGACTGATTTCTTTAGAGGACAGAGAAAATATGCTTTCTCTGAATCAACTTTTGATAAAGCTAACACACTTTCCACTGCCTGCTTTGGTGGTTCACCTACTTTACACAAGTTGGTGAAACTTCCATGCTTTATCAAAAAGTAGGAATGGTCTTTGTCTGTAACCTACCTTACTTGTTCATGTAGACTTTTTGTATTAGGAAAAGTTAGTGAGCTATGGCATGTCATAGTCACTAGTCAAAAGGCAATCTGCCTTTTGACTTTAGATTGATCTTGTTGTCTAGATTAGTCATATCCCAACTGTCTTTACATGTAAGTGACTATTGTAGGTTGTAGTATAAAAGTGTCTCAGGTCCTTGTAATTTATGTATGCTTTGTAACACTTATAAAAGAACTTGAGATCAATATACAACATCCTTGAAAACCAATCTTGTGTTGTTCTTAGTTCTGTCTCTTTAATTTACTTGTGTTCTTAGTATCATCTGTTTTAAGTTACCAGTTCCTTATTTGAATTGTTAAGTGATCTAAGATCTCTCCTCAGTGTGAAACTAAGTGTTAAGTACCCTTACCCGGTCCTGTAATAACCATGTATGATGAGTTTCTATGCTTGATTAAAAGGGATTTCAATTAATATGTCACCAACGGGTCAAACGGGTCAACTTGTTTTTCTAAAACCTTGGGTCAATGTGTTTATTGAGCACTAAGGGATTGTTGATGATTCTATGTACACGTACTCATGTACTTGCATGTTCTAGGTAACCTCTGAAGGTTGTCTTTCCTCTCTCTCTCAAGTTAGCTTAATATCATTCGTGTGCACACCAGGTGAGTTCATGCCCCACTTTATTTACACTCTCTTTTGGGGGAGATAGCATACTCGTTCTGAAACGCTTTATTGATTATAAGTTGTGTATATTGTAATTCAGTGTGATATACTATGAAATTCCTCACACTTTCGGATCGTTAATATTGGAACTAGCGGGAAATCTTGGGTAGTACTACTGGGTTTGACAAGCCCCACCTGTGCGACTCGAGGTCAAACGGGTGCAATATTGTCCTAACACATGGTATCACGACCTAGTAAGTCATGACGGGAGGCAATCAAACAAAACGCATTCAGCTTCGATCGCGAAATCACTATGATTATTACTTGTGAATTTAGACTAGCTATCTAATTCAACGCACTCTTATGTTTTATAACTGTTACTGTTATGTTTTACGCAAACTCTTGAACTCACCAACCATTATGTTGACTCTTTTAGTATGCTATTCTCAGATCGTGGTTAATGAAAATCCTAGGAGCACTCATGGGTCAGCATTTGTGGGTCAGCAGTATTGGAAACATTTTATTTTGGTTATTGAAACAAGTTTGTGTACTTGGTTTTGAATAACGGTTGGGCGCGTGTTTTGCCACTTCACATTTTGTACCCATGTGTTTGCTTTACTTACAAAAATGCTTCCGCAAATATTTTGAAGTTTTAAACTCTGGTTTGGTTTGAATGGTTCATATAGAGTCGTTCTGAGTAACTAATGACTGAGATCCTAGTTTGTTCACACGCCTCACGGTAAAACCCCGCACGTGGATTTTGAGGGTGTGACATCATGAGTTGGCAACTTTGCGCCGGGGGATGGTGAACAAGATGCACAAGAGGATTGAGTTTTATCTGTGTGGCTTGGTTCCATAGATACAAAGTATGGTGACTGCTGCGAACCTCCCTACTATTCAGCAGGTTATTCGATTAGCTCACAAGCTTACTGACCAAATGGTGGAGCAGGGAAAGATACCTAAACAGGGGCTGTGGCAAGCATGCCTGACAATAAACGCAAGTGGGATAACTCTGGCAACAAGGGATCTTTGTCAAACAGCCAATCTCAACAACATCAGCAGTAATAATAGCACACTCAGCAGCATCAGCAACAAAGCAAAGAAGGTTTGCAACAACCATAGTTTCAATTAGTCACCTTCTTCAACACAGGGACAAGGTGGATATATGGGGAAATATCCCAAATGTAACGAATGCAACTACCACCACACTGGCAGGTGTGACAATTTTCGATGCCAGTGTTGTGGTAAGGCTGGGCACGCGGCAAAGGATTACCGTGGTGATTTGATGAAGAAGCCTCAACAATCCCAAGAAACACCAAAAGGTTGCTTTGAGTGTGGAAAGGAAGGACACTACAAGAGGAATTGTCCTCAGTTGAAGAAGAACGGGAATGGTGCTGGAAATGGTGGAAACAACAACAACAATAATGGCAATGGTGACAATAACGGTGGCAACAATGGTGGAGCTAAAGGGAGAGACTTCGTCATGGGTTCAGGTGAGGCTCTAAACGACCCTACTACTGTTACTAGTAAATTTCCTATTAATGGTCGTTTTGCTACTGTATTGTTTGACACTGGAGCCGATAAAAGTTTTATCTCTACTAAGTTTAGTAGTCTCTTAAGTGATATGCCTTCTGCATTGGAATCTAAATATACGGTAGAATTAGCTGATGGTAAGCAAATTCAAGTTACACACATCCTTAAGGGTTGCGAGATAGAACTTGCTGGTCATACATTTGACATCGACCTCATGCCTGTTACGCTTGGGAGTTTTGATGTAGTCGTGGGCATGGATTGGCTTTCCGAGAAGCAGGCGAAAGTCATTTGCCACGAGAAGGTTATCCATATTCCTCTCCTGGATAGGGAAATTCTCTCAGTTAAGGACGAGAAAGGTGGTGTTGTGATAGGCATCATATCGTTTATGAAAGCGCATAAGTGGTTACGTAAGGGTCGCTTAGCTATATTAGCCCTTGTAACTGACAAGCAACCGGAGGAAAAGAAGATAGAGAATATTCCAGTAGTTCGTGACTTTCCGGAGGTGTTTCCAAAGGATCTGCCTAGACTACCCCCTCATCGTCAAGTTGAGTTCCAGATTGATTTGACTCCCGGAGCCGATCCGATAATGAGAGCACCTTACCGGTTAGCTCCGAATGAACTACAGTAACTATCTGCTCAACTACAAGAGCTGGTGGATAAAGGGTTTATCCGACCGAGCTCATCCCCTTAGGGAGCACCTGTTCTCTTTGTTAAGAAAAATGATGGCACATTTCGAATGTGTATCGACTACAGACGTCTGAACAAAGTTACAGTCAAAAATCGATATCCCTTACCTTGTATAGATGATTTGTTTGATCAACTGCAAAAGTCAAGCTACTACTCTAAGATTGATTTGAGGTCTAGTTATCATCAACTGAGAGTTTGAGAGGAAGACATCTCGAAGACAGCATTCTACACACGTTAAGGTCATTATGAGTTCTTGGTCTTGCCATTTGGGTTGACAAATGCACCAGCAGTATTCATGGATCTCATGAATCGTGTGTGCAAACCCTACCTCGATCAATTTGTTATCGTGTTTATCGATGACATATTGATCTATTCGAAGACTAAGGAAGAACATGAAGAGCACCTACGTCTAATCTTGGAATTACTCAAAAAGGAACAACTGTACGCCAAGTTTTCCAAGTGTGATTTCTGGATATGTGAGGTACAGTTTTGGGGTCGTATTGTTAATGAGAAAGGAATACATGTTGATCCTGCAAAGATTGAAACGATAAAGAAATGGTAAGATGCCTAGTGAGATACGACAGTTTCTTTGGACTGGCAGGATATTATCGACGATTCATTGAGGGATTCTCTAAGATCGCTCAACCTCTCAAAGCCTTGACTCACAAAGGAACAATGTATAAATGGGGTGAGAGTCAAGAGTCTGCTTTTCAATTGTTAATACATAAAGTGTGTAGCGCATCGATATTGGCATTATCGGAGAGAAGTGATGACTTCGTGGTTTACTGTGATGCTTCTATCCAAGGACTTGGTTGTGTCTTGATGCAACATGATAAAGTGATAGCCTATGCTTCAAGACAACTAAAAGTAAACGAGAAGAACTACACCACTCATGACTTGGAGCTAGGTGCGGTAATTTTTGCCTTGAAGATCTGGAGACATTACTGGTACGGTACCAAGTGCACTATATACACCAATCACAAGAGTCTTCAGCATATCTTTGAGCAAAAGGAGTTGAACATGAGGCAAAGACGTTGGGTGGAATTGTTGAATGATTATGATGGCGCTATCAAATATCACCCAGGAAAGGCAAACGTAGTTGCAGACGCGTTGAGTAGAAAGGAGACTGCTAAACCTCAACGAGTGCGAGCTTTGCAGCTTACGATTAGCACTCACTTGCCTGAACAAATCCGAGAAGCTCAGACAGAAGCCTTGAATACAGAAAACATTGGGTCTGAATCTTTACGGGGAAGGGACAAATAATTTGAAGTGAAAGCGGATGGAATTCGTTATTTCATGGATAAACTTTGGGTACCTTTGTATGGAAACCTAAGGGACTTGGTTATGAGTGAAGCACACAAGTCTAAGTACTTTATACATCCTGGTTCTGACAAAATGTATCATGACCTGAAGGCGCACTATTGGTGGCCTAATATGAAAGCAGACGTAGCTACGTATGTCGGCAAGTGCCTGACCTGTTCGAAAGTTAAAGTGGAATATCAGAAGCCATTTGGGTTACTACAACAACCTAATATTCCTATGTGGAAGTGGGAACAGATTTCTATGGACTCCATTACTAAATTACGCCAGACTCCAACTGGCTATGACACGATATGGGTGATCGTGGATCGATTAACTAAATCTGCTCATTTCTTGGCAATCAAGGAGAAGGATAAAATGGATAAATTAACTCAAATTTATCTGAAGGAGATAGTCTCGAGACACGGTGTACTGGTCTCCATTATTTATGACCGGGATGCTCGTTTTACATCGCACTTCTGGTAGTCGTAATAGAAGTCTCTGGGTACGCCTCTAGATATGAGTACCACTTATCATCCGCAAACAGATAGGCAAAGCGAGCATACTATTCAGACATTGGAAGACATGCTACGTGCTTGTGTGATTGATTTCGGGAATAACTGGGAAGTTCACCTACCATTGGTGGAATTTTCGTACAATAATAGTTATCACACTAGCATCAAGGCAGCACCATTTGAGGCGTTGTATGGGCGAAAGTGTAGATCACCAGTTTGTTGGGAGGAAATTGGTGATAGTCAGCTAACAGGCCCCGAGTTGGTGCACGAGACTACTGAGAAGATCGTACAGATAAGGAACCGTATGGCTGCAGCATGTGACCGGCAGAAGAGCTATGCAGACAAGCGACGGAAACCTTTGGAGTTTCAGGTCGGCAACAAAGTTTTACTGAAAGTCTCACCGTGGAAAGGTGTGATTCGATTCGGCAGAAGAGGCAATCTTAATCCGAGATACGTTGGACCATTTGAGATTCTAGAACGAATAGGTCCAGTGGCGTATCGACTAGACTTACCTGACTCGTTGAGTGGAATTCATAATGTATTTCATGTCTCAAATTTGAAAAAGTGTTTATCGGACGAGACAATGGTTGTACCTCTTGAGGAAGTACAAGTAGATGAACACCTACGGTTCATTGAAGAACCAGTTGAGGTGATGGACCGAGAGGTCAAAACTCTTAAACAAAGCAAGATACCCATAGTCAAAGTTCGTTGGAACTCAAAACGTGGACCAGAGTTCATGTGGGAACGTGAGGATCAGATGAAGCTCAAGAATCCTCATTTGTTCGAAACGACGATGCCAGCCGGCGAAGGTATTGATTAAATTTCGGGACGAAATTTCTTTCAACATGGGGATGATGTGACAACCCACCCGAAACTCACTCGATTTCTTTGTGTGCCAATGCAGTAGACCAATAATGTAACTCAACCATGTAACGCAATTTTTGGGACTAAAAATCATTCAACATGGGGATAATGTGACATCCGGTAATTTTCCATTACCAAACTCCATTAGTTCCGTTAAGTCTCACATACACGTGTCATGAGCACACACTAGTTGTCGTTGAACATTGGTGACTTAATAATAATTAACAATGATTATCAGATAACAATTTAACTAATATTATTGATTATTAATTTGTAGTTATGTGATTTGTGAATTTCGATATTATTTGTGAATTTTATCTGATAATGTGACTACGTGTAAATATTGTTCATGTGTTTTGTTATTAGTTGAAATATACATGATTATTATTGATGATTAATAATATTTGTGCTTAGTAGTTAAAATCTTTTAAAAAGTGTTAAAAGAGCAATTTTTTATAAAATATGATCAAGGAGGGATTAATTTGTAAAAACTACAAAACTTATATTTGGTAAAAACCCAACCCTAATCCCCTAACCCGCCTTGCGGCCGAAACCATCCATACACACACATACAATCATGATTTTGAGCAAGAACAAGCACCAAACACTCGATTTGATCTAGTTTCAAGCATTACAACGTGTAGCAAGCATTAATTCTTGGCCATTACGCAATTATAGGTTAGATTTTATTGGTTTTTCATGGATTCTTGAACATGGCCGAACCCTCGTTCGAAATTGATGATGGATGTTGAATTTTGTGTTGTTTGATGATTGTATTATGTTAGTTAGATTGTATTGATGTTAGTTTACGTGGATTATACAAGAAATTCGTGGTTTTGATGCGTTGTTCATACCTTACTAATAATAGTAACTTTTTTGAATGGAATTGATGAATTAATGATGGATTGATGATGTTACGATGTTAATGATGTTGTATGAATGTTAATCTATGTAGATGATGCAAGAAATCCATGATTTATGTAGTCTAGTTCATACATTGCCAAAAGTGGAAACTTTTATTCATGAAGATTTGTGTTTGGATGAATTGTAAGTATTTGATGGATTCTTATGATTGCTATGAACTAGATTGGGTATGTGATTGATGAATTTGTGTGGAAATTGGTGGAAGGATAGATTTTGGGATATTACTTTCCCAAAAGGGAAACTTTAATTTTGAAGATCATTGAATATTGTGTGTTAGACATGGTTATGATATTAGGATCATGTTAAAATGTTTATGGATGATGTCTAAAGTGTTGGATTATGATGATTGGGTCATATGGTTAGTTGGTGCAACTATGGGAACAAATGGGCTTTCTTGAAAAAAATGTGCAAGTGTACATGTTATGTGCTATGATGAATTGTCATTATCGATTATTATAAGGCTAATGTTTTGCTTGTATGAGTTACATGTAGATATTGATGATGGGTATCATACACGCGTGCGAATCTGAGACCCCTACTTTGTAAGATTGGCAGGGTTTAGGGTGTGTAACCGTGAGTGGCTTCACATGGCACGTTGTGAGTGACTAAACCCAATGTGTATTGTAATGGAATCTAATATAGAATATGTGTTGTATGATAAATTGGATTACGTGCAGTGTATGATAACCTGGATTAGCATGAAAAGCATGATAAGCCTTACGCGTTACAATATGGCTCATGTGAATAACTTGCATAGTAATCTGGAATGGTATGTTGGATTATTGGTTGTTATGTTTGATCAAACAAGAACTTAATTTGACATGTCACCAACGGGTCAAACGGGTCAACTGGGTCTAATGTGTCTTGTTTTCCAAAACCTTGAGTCAATGTGTTTATTGAGCACTTAGGGTTGCTAATGATTATGTGTACACGTACTTATGTACTTGCGTGTTCTAGGTAACCTCTGAAGGTTGTCTTTCAGATTACTGTTAGCTTTTATTATCGTTCGTTTGCGCACCAGGTGAGTTCAATGCCCCACTTTTACTACTTCTCTTTTTGGGGGAGAAAGCATACTTGTTTTAAAATGCTATACTGATATAACATGTGTTTGGTAAGACATGGTGGGTTATACCATAGAAAGTCCTTACATTTTCGGATCGTTAATTAAGGAATCTAGTAGGAAATCTTGGGTAGTACTACTGGGTCTGACAAGCCCCACCCGGGTGACCGGAAGTCAACGGGTGCAATATTGTCCTAAACGACTAACAGCGTCACAACCTGGTATGTCGTGGCGGGAGGCAAGCAGACAAACATAGTCAGCTTCGATCGCGAAATCACTATTGTTCTAAGTCAATGAAATTAGACTAGCTATCTATTTCAATACACTTGTTTATATATTTTTACTAACGCTACTGCTTATGAATGATTACAAACTCTTGAACTCACCAACCATCGTGTTGACACTTTTAGTATGTTTTTCTCAGGTTGTTTCTAGCAGTTGCCCTTAAGAGCACGCACGTGTCAAGCATGCTTTGATCAAACATTGTTTACTTTTAGTTTAGCATTTACTTACGTATTTTGGTTTGGGCGTGTGTTTTGCGCAGTTTACCTTTAGTACCTTGTGTTTGGGTTATTTACAAAACGCTTCCGCAAATTATTTAAAGTTTTAAACTCTTATTTGTTTAAATGTTGAATATAGAGTCGTTATGAGTAACTAATGACTGAGATCCTGGTTTGCTCACTCGCCTCGCGGTAAAACCCCGCATGTGGACTTTGAGGGTGTGACAGTGGAGTCCTACTTTTACGTAGTATGGATGGGTATCTCTTACCAGCGCATGAACCTTGGTTTGTATCCTATCATACATATCTTTTATCATGTTTATGTACTTCTCAGAGACCCCTTTACCCTCCGAGCATTCCCAAATCAGTTGACGAGGCATACTATCGAGGCTTTTTCCAAGTCAATAAACACCATATGTATATCCTTCTTCTTATCTGCAAGACCGGTTATGGTTGTTCAACAACAGTTTCACAGTTGGAGATAACACACTTACTAGATCAAATAGAGAACTAGGCAAAAGAAACAATAAACAGAAAGTAAGAACACTCAAGAACACAAAGATTGGTTTTCAAGGATGATGTATATTGCTCTTAAGTGTTTTACAAATATTACAAGGCTTAGTCCTAAGACTAACACAATGAGATACTTTATACTACATCCTACAGCCAGCTATAATTTGAAGACTAGCTGGACACTAATCTAGACAACAAGATCAATGTAAAGTCAAAAGACAGATTGCCTTTTGACATATGACTATGACATGCCATAGCTCACATTTTATTATATTACAAGAAGGATAAAAAGTAGTAAAGTAAAAAGTTACAGACAAAGACACCATTATGTACAGTTGACAAAAGTAAGGAGATAATCACCAACTTATATAAGTTAGTGAGTCTTCAGAGCTGGCAGCGGAAAGGTGGTATGCTTTTGTCAAAAGTGTGTTAGTAGACACATGGCTTCTTAGTCTTCGAAAGAGTTCGCTCTTCAAGCTTTGGAAGACTTTGTCTTTAAGCTTCGGAAGACTTCACTTTTGGCTTCGGAAGATTTCTGTCTTTGGCTTCTGAAGATTTGACACTTAGTTATTTTCTTTTGTACATTCTCAAATCTTCCAAATTAACTTCCTTGTACTTCATTACATGCTGAGACATCTTTGGTTAGCATCAGCCTCTAAGATAAACTCTTACATTATCCCTATATTTTTTCATAGCCAGATGTGTATCACTTCTGTAGTTGACCTGTCTAGCATGAAACAAAATTTGGTTTATCGTAACATACGCCTTTCATCTAATGCTAGTCTTTATTACTCTCTCCCATAGTTTTATAGTAAGCCCTAATAGTTTGATCCCTTTGTAATTTTCATAACCTTGAGTGTCTCCTTTGTTTTTATACAGAGGGACTACAACACTAGTTCTCCACTGAGCTAGCATTTTACTAGATTTGTAAATGAGTTTAAACAGACTAGTTAGCCACCGCACTCCCTCTTCCCCTTACAACACCATACCTCAATTGGTATGTTGTCCAGAACTACTATCTTTGTCCTTCCCATCTTCCTAAGCACCTTTGTCACCTCATCCTGTGTGATACGCCCACAATAGCAATTATTCTGTTATATGCTTTGAGTAGTGTAACACCCGAAAATTTTAAAAGAAAAGAAAAGAAAAGAGAAGTATAAAGAAAGAAAGGTGAAATAACCCAAGTTGAGGGGTTAAAGTTATGCAAGAGGCAAACTTTATTATTATTATATTTAAAAAGTGGGCATGGCCACCCACTCTTCCTGCTCTAACCAACTGCTCGACTGTAGAAAGAAGAAAAGCAGAAAGTTTCCATCGGTTTTCTAGAGAGAAGAAGAAGATCGTCTAGAAGGTAAGATTTTGTGTGTTTTGTTCGGTTTCAGTTGAATTTTCAGCTTGTGGACCAAGTCTTATGTGTTTTTCTGCATTCGGTTGGGTGTTTTTGGTGTGTTAGGTGTTTGAACTTCAAGTGCTCTCGAGTTTGGAGTAGTTTTACTCGAAGGTTGCTGTAGGTGAGTTCTAGATCCCCGGTTTTTCTGTTTTAAACTTGTTTTGGGGCTGGAAATGCATGTAAATTATTATTTTTACAACTTTCAGTATGTTGAACCGTGTATTACCCCTGTTTTGTGTGGGTGTGTGTGTTTGTGAATATTTTGACCGAATTATGTTGTTGTATGCTTGTTTTATGAGCTTAGTATGCTAGATTTGGGCTAGGAATATGTTAGGATGATGATCGGGAACTGAAATTAGTGTAAGTTAGAACCGGCATAGTGCCCATGCTCCTAAACTGCCCATGCGCCTAAGTTTCCCATGCGCCCAAGTACCCATGCGCCTGCATAGTACTCGTGCGCCTATATAGTTCCCATGCGCCTAAGTTTTTTGCCCATACGCCTAAGTGTTTACCATGCGCCTATGTTTTTTCCCATGTGCCCAAGTGTTCCCATGCGCCCAACTGTTCGTGCGCCTGCATAATGCCCATGCGCCCACATAGTGCTCATGCGCCTAAGTTGCCTTAGATTTTTCTGAAATTTTGGGAAAAATGGAAATTAATGGTTAAGCTCTGGAATGTTTTGGTGGATTATGTTAGTTCATGTTATGCATGTTGTGGCATGTTATTGATGTTCCTTATTACGTATTATTATGTGACTTTACGTGGTGTGTTAATGCTCTTATACGTAAAGTATTATCATAAAAGAAGCGAAAGATTAAAGATAATGAAAAGTGAAACATAACGAATGAATAAAAGTCTTGCAAGCAAAATTAAAGAGGTTCACAACTCAATGAAGAGTTGTTAGCTCAACTGTGTGTAATGTAGCATGCGATCTTGGCTAACACATAAAGGTGTACACACAGGGGGGTCAGTCTTGGTGCCTGATCCATACGTGCGAAACGAGATCCTTGTCGCTTAACCCCAAGACTGTAGTCGCTTTGTGCACCAATGATGGGGTATAGCTTATGATAGGATCTAGATAGAAGTGAAAGATAATGAAAAAATGCGGAATGAACGATTATGAATGATGATAAAAGATAATATGATATTATCAAGATGTATGTATGTTGTGTGATCACTAACGAAAGTAAAGGAAAGGTTTTTACTAAAGGTAAAGTATTTTATTATTTAAAACTAGAAATCACTCAGCAACGCTGACTTTTTATGCATTTTCAGTTTGCAGGTAGCTTGTTGCTGAGGATGGCACTAGAGTGAAGCTATTTGGCAGGCAAAGACTGGCATCCATCTCATGTAATAATAATGATGTTGTTTTGTAATACAACTAACTGATATTTTGTAATCTTTTGAACGACGATATATTACTTGGCAAATATATTTATTAAAGCATGAAATGGTTTTTTGATAAATTATTCCGTTGCAATATTTTATTTACTTAATAAATCGTAATATGTTTTGATGTAAATGAGGTTGTGATTGACCAACTGTGGGGTTTCCGGGAACGGGGCCTTACAAGTAGTATTGTTACCGTCGCCTCATTCTTCATGAGCTCTCCTGCTATTGAAAAGGTTGTAGAAATTTCCTTTACTAAGACATATACATTTGCGCCCTTCATATACTTAACCACCCTTAGATATTGCCTTCTACGCTCCCTCTATCGTGCTATCTTAAACATATCATGCTCCCCTTCCATTGTTTCTGGTCGATCATACATGTGCATGTGTTCTTTGCATCTGCCACAACTCATTTTTCTTCCATTTTGGTTTGTTTATATTTTTCTCCTCCTCGTCTGTACACCTTAAAAGTTTCTTAAAAATTATTTTCTTATCTTTTACTTTGCTTTGTACTTGCTCATTCCACCACCAAGACTCTTTGTGCCCACTCAATTTCGTCGTTATGACCCCAAGGGTCTCATTACCCGCCTACACGATGATGTTTGCCATCATTTCCCATATAAGGTTTGTGTCCTCGCTCAGTTGAGTTGGAGCTATTGTATTTATCTTTTCTCTGAACATGTTAATGTTGTTGCCTTTCAAGTTTCCCTTGTTCAGATTTTGTCCCATGGCCCTATCGCTCACTAATAGACGGTGTTGTTTCCCCCGCTATAACCTCACATAACTCCACTGTTTTCAATGTCCTTGTCTCATTAGTAGGTGGTCATTCTACGACTTTCGACTGTCGCTACTAAACATAATTAGACGTGAGTCCCTCTTCTTAAAGAAAGAGTTTACAATCCTAAGTCATATGCCGTCGCAAAGTCTAAAAGAGTTGTGAAGATATGGTGCATTTTGAGATACCAAGACTTATGTTGTATTAATTTATGCAGGTAGCATAAGTTGTGGCTCTTCCTAAGAGGAAGTATAATGGAGGATCTACTCTTGCATCTCTCAACATTTTAGTCATAGGTATTTTATGGAAAAGATACTTAATAATCATCAATAATTACCATTAAGGCTCTATCAGTTAACAAAGGAGGTTAATTTTGGTACGGGTCAAATGGGTAATTTTAGCCTGGTTGAAAACAGATTTGATTCACATAGACCACTTTTTATCCATGAGTTTTTATAAATGATTAGTTTATAGTATGGTTATAGAAGTTGTATTATTTCGATACTACTTTATTTTTTAAATAAAATGATTTAAGAGAATTTACGCATTACAATTAATGAAAATTTGGGCCACCGATTTGACCCAATTGTTGTTTATCCTAGTCGTGATCTTCAAAATTTATAATTTTGAGCATTTTGCTTGTTGTAAATGCATATGTATGACGAGTCTGGACCATCAATTGTCCATAGAAGATGTTTCTCGTCTGTACCTTTCAACATTTCTTACAACTTTCTTTTTATGGGTTCATTATATATGCTATGCTTTTAAGAGTGTTGTAATGACAACTGAGAGCACAAAGAGATTGTTGTAAGCTGCATAATTATTTTATTTTAATCTCATTTTTAGAAACTTTATCGAATGTTTTGTCTCCGTTTATTTCTTTTCAAAGAACATCAAAATGAAACCATGAGAATATACTGAGAATATACGAGTGTGTGATAATAATATGATCATTCGCAACAATAAAACATCTAACATGCAATACTTTTTTTAATCTAATACATAAACCACAGTCAATCAAGAACAAAACCCGAATCTGATTCATGTATCATGGGTCAAGGAAACATAATGGAGTTATTTTCAAGAAATGCATGAAAAAGTCTTAATGCTATTTGAATATGATTCTTATAATATTTACTAGCTTTAGTAAACCCGTGTATCACACGAATTGAATAAATAAAATATTAAATTAAATGAATATTTATTATAGTAAATTACAAATTATGTCTTTTATTAATATAGAATTGCATGTTATGTCCTTTAGTTCTAATAATTACATGAAACGTCCTTTTTTAAAGTAATTTGCACATCAATTGTCCTTTAAACTAATCTTCATCCAAATTCACAGTTAACTCAGGCATGTGTCACTCGCATTAGGGGCATTTATATATATTACATGCCTACAATGAGTAAGAAATATTTTTACGTCACTTCATTCTTATCGCCTTCATGTTAGGGTGTTCAAAGTTGAATATCTGAAATTTTTGAATAGTAGAAATCACCATCCTTATCTGAAATTTCGGATCTGAAATTCAGATATCCAAAATTTTGGATACGGATAGCTATTTGGATACCCAAACTTCTTCTTTTTTGCAATAATTAGATATATGTTATTATAAAAATAATATAAAAACAACACACATTAAAAAAAAAACCCAATATACACTAACAAGTGCCAACCAAAATAAAAAACCTTTAACACTTTTAAAAAGAACAAAAAATAATTTTAAAATAACAAAAAAAAGTGTGTTGTTTTTACATTATTTTATAATAACATATATCTATTTATTGCAAAAGAAAATAAAAAGAAGTTTGGATATCTGGATCGCTATCCGTATCCGTACCCAAAATTTCGGATATCTGAATTTGAGATATTCGAAATTTTAGATATGGATAGTGATTTTTACTATCCGAAAATTTCATATATCCAATTTTGAACACCTAACATGAAGTCGACGGGAAAGAAGCGACCTAAAAATATTTTTGACTCATTGTAGGCATGTAAAATACATAAATGCCCCTAATGTGAGGGGTACATGCCTGACTTAATTGTGAATTTTGATAAATGTTAGTGTAAAGGACAATGTGTGTATAATTTTTATAATAAAAGGACATATGGTGTAATAATTGAAACTAAAAGAAATACTGTGTAATTTCATGTATTAATAAAGGACACACTAATTTACTCAATTTATTAATAATGTATTTCAAGATAAGATATGATTGAAATCTTTCTTATTATAATGTTTTTAAAAATATATATATTTTTAAAAAAAAATTTATTAGAACTTCCAATTTTAATTATATTTTTTTATAAAGTTTTTACTTTTTAAAAACAATAATTTTAAAATATTTTATATTTTTAATAAAGTTTGATGTTTTAAAAAATTATTTTATAAAATTTTGTTTTTTATAAGTAATATTAATTAAAAAACTCTTTCTTAATTTATTAAAAAACTATTTTATTCTAAATATATTAATTTATATTATTATTAATTAATATGGTTATTTAAAAAGAGATAGAGGCGGGGAAAAATTGGCGAAGATGAATGTAAGTGTTGACACGTGTCATTGCTAGTTATCATTTTATTAGAGTAAAAAATTTATGGGCAAACAAAAAGTTTTTTTTTTTAAATATGTGTACCATACAAGTGCTATAAAACTGCATGTGTGTGAAATTATTATGATATGTTCGTAAAAAATGACTATTTTTGTAAATGATGATGAAGTCTTGCATTTTGCTGTAAAGCTTTCATGAAATGATAGGCATATGATTGTGTAGTCATGTGTTTACCAATTAATTAAACAAAAGTTATGCCAATTTAGTGTTTCTTTTTCGATCTTTACAACTGCTCTTAATCAAATATTCATATCCAACTCCATATTTAATTTCGAAAATGGAGATGGTGAATACCATGATCCTGATTGTTTGACTTTTTTAGTCAAACATCTTATTTGTCATTTCAATATTTATGCGAGTCTTGAAACTTTTCCGAGTTTATTTCTTTGCTTCTCTTTCGGAAAAAACCTCATGAATTTTCTATAAAACATGTATTAGTTTACCTTTTTAAACAATCTGTGAGACATACCATAGTAAAAAGCATAAATAGTGTTTATCTACACTGTTCCGTTAGTATATTTCACAAGACTATGCTACATATGCATAATTTTATCTGTTCTACGTATAGTATCGCCTTTCATACCTAAGTGGAAACGAGCGGGGCTCTATCCTGATTCTCATCCGTGTTCAAAGGGTGATCAAGAAACTGCAAATCTTCATCTTGATGGTCATTGATGTAATTACACACAAGGGATCTTGATTTTGTTAATCTTTTACCAACATTTCTTTGGGTAAAACTACCAAAACCTTTTATCACACTTGTGAGCTTACGAGCTTTGCATCTCTCTTCTTTCAGAAAAGATCGGTCTTCTTCAAGCAACTTCAAAATTCTTTCTGATATCTCTCTTACCCTTAATCCCCAGTTGAATCTGTATATTTCTCACAAAGATAAAGATTAGTTCAAGCTCTTACCTTTGATCGCCAATTCTTTTCATTATTTATAAAACATTTATGATCATTCCGCTTCTACAAACACTCGAGTATGATGGTTGGAAAGTAGAAACTATATATATACCTTTCTTGATCAAGATGTTGGAATATAGCCATCTCTCTGATAACCTCTTTATCACATTGAAACTCTTCGGAAATTCTCTCGGGACCGTGGGTGAGCAAGTGATCCAATACAACAAGAGCCTTGTAAGATCCTCTCCAGTTCTCTTTATCAAACTTCCATAACCTGATATACCCATCAAAGTTATTTAAAAATTTTCAACCTTTTTAATGCAAGATATCACAAAATTTAACACCTTTTGTGCAGAATATCGACGATTCTCCAGTAATCATCGACTTCAAAGGCTGCACGCGATATTAATCCCATTGTTCGTACGTCTGGTGGCCATCCGTCTTCATCCGTTGCTTCTTCAGTCAATCTAAATATCAAAAACTAACAAAATTTTTAAACAAAAACCAAAAGACAAGCACCATGTTAATTGTTAAATAAACAAGCTTACAGTTCTGCATGTGTAACATCTGTTAAGGCCAATCTTGCAGTCTTGATCTTCTCTTTCAAAAAGAAAGAAGCTTGTTTTTTGAGTTCATGGAAGGAAGGAGAAGCCATTGTTATGTCAGTTTTTCCTGCTTACAATTTGCATAAATACATATAATCTTCTGTACAAAATCATAACTAGATGATTAAACAATAAAAATATGTTCTGTTTGAGTTGAATATTCCTAAATTCAGAAGGATTTGCACCTAATCCATTACCAAACACACCCAAAAGATAAGAAGTGGATTTGGCTTATGTATAAGAATGACAAATGTTGAGTTTGGATTAAATGTTAGGTTTGAGGCATTCAACATTCAAAAAGCTAAATGTATATGATGATGTTATCTTTTGGCTGATTGTGCATGTCTTAGGTACATGTCTTTGAAGATATAATTATTTGTCAAACTTTTTTGCAAATTTATGTTTCCTATAATAACTTATAGTTCAACGTTTCATACGAATAACACGTAAATTTCATAGTGTCAAACGTTGATTTGATTTTAATATCCGGGTGCACAAACATTTCGCCCTCTAGAAGCGAGCACATACTTTTCGTCAAGGTTGTGCATACAAAGAACTTTTAGAAAAAGGATGTTGTTTAAAATACAGGTTATTAAAAAAAAAATAGAATGTTAGAAAACACTTTTTTGTAGAAAAAACAAAAGGCTTTTAAAGATGGAAGTTAAAAAAAAAGTTGTATTTTTTATTACTTAAGATAGTAAATCATATGTAATTTTAATCATATCTTGTTTAAAAGATTATTTTATAATTTATAATACTAATTATTAACTGTTAATTTAATATTATCATTCAAAACTTCTGCAATACACGGATTTTTAAGCTGACAACCGTCCTATTTTTCCCCGTGTGACAGACATCAGTTTTTCGTATTTTCCCTAAATTTTCTGGTGTTATCTCAAGTTTTTTCCGTTTTCTCGTTTTCCCAAATTTTTTAAATAGTAGTTGAGTAATAACATTTAACGTACGTTTATTTTAACGTGTAGAAAGAGCAATACACGCAAAAAAGTAGGAAAAAAGAGTGAATACAAAATCTCCATTTTTGATTGACCCTCAGTTTTCCATCACCACCATCTCCCATTTCTTCAATCCTCTCATCGTTTTTCGTTGCAGATTTCAAATTTCATACATGATCGATCTTAAGCGGTACGCAATTCAATGATGATATTATTGATGATCTGATTCGTGCAGCATTATTGAATTATGATTTGACAATATACAGGTTATTGATTTGTTGAACCGAGCAAAAGTTGATCTCAATCAAATGCGATTCTGAATTGGATGATGCCTATATCAAAATTCAATACCTCTGATTCCAAAATCAACATGGTTGAATCGAAGAACAACTTTGATTCGAAAACCAACAACAACGCTGATTTGAAACACAATAACTCCGTCGTTAACAAAAACAGCAATTCTGATACGAAGAACAACAGTTCTGAGGCGAAACACAACAATGCTGATGCGAAAACCAACTCTGATTCAAAAACAAACGCTGATGCTTCCACTCAGGTTTGAAGATATCGTTTATTCCGATATTAATATGTTAATTTATTGTGTTGTATTTTTTGAAAGTCAAGTGTTCGTTATAATGATTTATATCGTATATTCATTAACGATTTAGAAGGGTTTGGTTGATTTTGGATAATCTTATGATATTAATTTTGGGGTAATTTGCTAGCAAAATCGCGTTAACTTGCGCTAAGGAAATAAAATTAGTTAAGTATCCATAGGTTTAAGAAACTGATTATCAGATTCTTTGAGTTGGATAAATGAAAATTATTGATGGTGACTTTTGTGGGATTCAGTGGAAGATTATTTGTTAGTAAGCTATTATTGATTTATTGTTGTTTTTTTGATCTAGGGAGATGGTTGTGGTGGTACATTATCTCCTCACGGGGCAGCTCCGCTATCGGATTACGAACATTCTCTTAATGGCAACAAGGTTTTTCTTTTTTCATTAACCAACTTTCAGATTAGTTATTACTTCCATGGTTATTTTTCTTACTCTGAATTGATGTTGATGACCACCAATTTTGATTTGCACACCATCTTGTAGTGTGATGTACTATATGCTTTTGGAGTTTATCACCACAAAGTGCAATGATGGAATTGCTTTCTCTCATGGCCTGGCACTTTCATTATCCCCATTTGATTTATGTAATTATTGTTTTGCAGGTGTACAAGAGTGGATCACTATTTCTTTCATCAAAAGGTGTGTTACTTTCATCACCTTGTGCTAACAAATTTTCCAGTGGTTTTTTTTTTCCTATGTGCTGTTTTCATCATCTTGTGTGCTTATGACCTTGGGTAATAATGCACTATCGATTGGTTTTTTCTTATCCTATTATGCCATGTTAAGAACTTTTTTTTTATCTTTGGTACAACCATAATCTTTTACTATGCCTTGCAAAATTCTGGTTTTTGTTTGCTTTAAATTACTGATGTCACTGCAAAACTGGTAATTTATCATCAGTGGCTGTTCTGATTGTTTTTATTACCAATCTTAGTTTTGTTGTGGGTATATCAAGTTTGGTTGTGGGTATATCAGTTTGGTTGTTGGTATATCCACTATGTGTTCCCATTTGAATTTTGATATACTTTATCAAATCTTTTTATGGGTAATTAAAGCTTAACACTAACCCACAACGGAAATTCATCTAGTTTTTTTGTAATGTAAATTCAATTATTCAGTTGTTTTCTGTTTTAACAATATTAGTTCGCATATGACTTTTTACAATTAATTAGCATCAGTTCACATGCAAACCGGTGTTGGTTCACATGTGAACTGTGTTGGTTCACACATGAACTGGTGTGTTTGGTGCGTTGCTTGACAAAACAATAAAATCAACTACATATGATAAGTCCTTTAATATGTAATTCAAAGGAGGATGAAGCAAGCCTACATAGATAGAATTACCATACAAGCATAACTACTCCAAATTACAAGCTTCATGTAATATAGTGATATATACAGAAGTCTTATGACATTTGGGCTCCACAAAGATTCTAAAGAATTTATCTACACAAAAACCATTGGAAGGATAATACAAAATATTATTTAGTGCACAATAATCTATCATGGCAACTTTCTTTTTCTTTAGATTCTTCAGGATCGTGATTACACACTTTTCTTTGTTTTTCACATTTGACCCTCAAAAAGTCACTATACTTTCTCCTTGCAACTTTCCTAACAACTTCACAGTCATCCTTAGTGAACTACAAGACAAGTACATTCCTAATAGCTGATTGTTTATCATTCTGGGGACACATTATACTGTCCCTAATTACACTTGTTACACAGGGATTGGCTGGACCTCCTGGAAGAAAAGGTGGTTCATTCTGACACAAACTTCGTTGGTTTTCTTTCGAAGTGATCCTGTAAGTTACTTATTTTATAGGGATTTCTTCTTCTGAGTTTAGCCACTCTTTTAACAGATATTTCGTAATTGAGGGCCAAATTCTAAGTGGTTTGGATTCATCTGTTTAGTTTGTAAAAAAAATTCACCTTTATTAGTTTTCTTAGGAAAGTTTGAAATATGTAGTTGTTGCATCGTTAAAAATATTAAAGTGCCGTCATAGTTTTTATCTGTTACTGTTCAGAACGCTGCTCCTCAAAAAGGAGGTGAGGTGAATCTGACCCTTGGTGGCATAGACCTTAACAGTTCAGGCAGGTTGGCTTGTTTTCTTTAAATTTATAATCATTTGTCCTGATTTTCAGTTTTCCTCCTCTTGGAAGCAGTCTTTTATTTTTTATTTTTTTTATTTTTATAATTTCAGTGTGGTTGTTAAAGCGGATAAGAAACTATTGACTGTACAATTTCCAGATGGCCGGGATGGGAGATCTTTTACTCTTAAGGTGCTATTTTTATATCAATTCTTTTAATGCTGTAGCAATTATATATTCTTGTTCTGTTTTCTCTTAATATGTATCCCATGTTCAATCTAACGTAAAAATGATACTAAAATTTTTATATTTTATTAATACTATAAAATGACTACTTATGTGTAGTCAGCATCTTATCGAACACAATGCTTACGATAATCATCTTGTTATATTCATGCTTAAAACATCTTCATTTCTGATTACAAGTTAGCAAACTAGAATCATTCTTTCTGGATCTTTTAGATTGACTAGAGTATGCCTGGCAATGAAAGAAAGATGGTTATTTCAAAAGTATGTATACATATTTTTTCTCTAAATGGGGTGTTGTGAATTTAAATCTTATGCCCAAACTGTTAAGGCCATCATAACTTTTAGGCCTACGTAGTGCCTGATAAAGATTTGCACAAAAAGAAAAACATGGCAAATGTTTTAGATTTTGTCATCTAGTATGTATCACACTAACTAGACAGTTCTTTCCTTAATAGAACTGTCTAGCTGTTTGTTCCTAGCTACTACTGGTTACTGACTTCTATAATTGTAGGCTGAAACTACAGAGGATTTAAATGAGTGGAAGGCTGCATTGGAAGAAGCTTTGGCAAATGCACCAAGTGCCAGCCCAAAGGTGGGGCCAACCGGAACATTGAAAAATGAGAAGGATGTTACAGCTGATGATTCTTCAGAACAGAGTAAGAACAATTTACCACAGAAATTCAATTTGTTCATAAGTTTTCATTGTTTTATCATGTATGTCAATTGCCAGTTCTTGTATCAACTGTTAGACATGCAACTTAAATTCAGTGTTAGAAGGGTAGGAGTGTCCTTTCACTTGTATTCTGAAATTTGTTTCTTTTTTTTTTCCAGCAGCAAAAGATAAATCCCCAGGAAAACCAACGGTTCTTGGTCGTCCAATCTTACTTGCATTGGAAAATTCAGATGGAACCCCATCTTTCTTGGAGAAAGCTCTTAGATATGTTGAAGATCATGGTATTTAATTTGCAAACTTCATTAATTAAGGATGTATTAAAATTTAATCCATGTTCATGTAGTTACTTGTGTTAGTTATATCGATTTAAATGTCATAGGAGTGAAAGTAGAAGGCATATTGAGGCAGGCTGCGGATGTTGAAGATGTTGAGCGCCGCATCCGAGAGTACGAACAGGGTCAGTAATTATATTAAAATACTATATTGAAATTTTAGTTTCATATATGATAACATGACAACAATAAATTGGAAAATAGATAAAACGGTCATCAAGCTTGCATTATGTTTAATTACATACCCTTGTGTTAAAATTTATCCAAATAAAATGCTTGTATCTTTAAATCATATCAATTACCTCGCATACATTCAATTGTCCAATCTAACAAATTTAAAATAAAAATTAGAAGTAAAGAAGTTTAATGAGGTGCTAACATGAAAAAATGTCATACAAAATAAAACATAGATGTGATCCAAAAGCTACACTGAATGGCTGAACTGCATATGTAGAACCAAATTCAACAAGAAAGCTGAATGGCCAAATTGGATTTAGGAATTGCGGTGGCTGAAATCAAGCATAACCTCTGCTTTTACAAATTGTTTCTGGAATTTCTGTTCATTAAAATGTAATTCCTCGACTTCCAGGAAAATTTAATTCAGTCGACTTCTGTGTGTTTTATTTGGAAATTACAATGCACGCCTTATTTTGACCGAGAACAACAACATTGATATAAACCTACAAGCAAGACCTAACTGCTGCATAGGATTAGCTTAGGTTTGCAAGTAAAATACACTACTTGGACACCTTTTCACTTCTTGTTTGATCTTTCTCATGTAATGCGACTATGCCATTATACAGGATTGAAATGTATGCTAGCACCATTACGGTTAATGCTTGTTATAATTTGAAAGCATGATTTGTTTGAAAGTTCCACATGACATAATATTTTATGATTTCGTTCAGGAAAGTTGGAGTTTAACGAGGATGAAGATGCACATGTTATAGGAGACTGTATCAAGGTAAGGAATATAAGCACACTTGACATAAATATACTGATTATTAATGTTTGAAACATTGTTGAAGTATTCTTTCCCTCATTTTACTTATGATTAGTTCTGATTTCTGGTTCTTCATGCCTTTCTGTTTCAGTATGTTCTAAGGGAATTACCATCATCCCCAGTTCCTGCTTCTTGTTGCAATGCTTTGCTAGATGCATATCGTAAGTTTTTCTTGGCATTAATCATGGAGTTTTAGATTTAGTTGTTCTATTTTATCTTATGTTTATGACAACTTATAATTAGGCAATGATCGTACCACGAGAGTCAGTGCCATGCGTGCAGCCATATGTGACACATTTCCTGAACCAAATCGCCGTTTATTACAGAGGTAATTATTTTACTAGTTTTCATGCTTTCCTTGTAGCTCTAGTCATGCTTTATATCTTACTTGATTCATTAACTTTACTGTTTACAGAATTTTGATAATGATGGAAACCGTTGCTGAGAACAAAAATGTGAACAGAATGAGTGTTTCAGCTGTAGCTGCTTGCATGGCACCGCTACTTCTTCGACCCATTTTAGCTTGTGAATGCAATCTAGATAGTCAATTTAATATGGGCGGTGACGGATCTGCTCAACTTATGCAAGCAGCTGCAGCTGCTAACCTTGCTCAAGCAATTGTTATCACCCTTCTAGAAGAATACGATAACATATTTGGTGTAAGCTTTTGTTTTTTTTATCACTTATATCTATATATGCTTGGGATTAACTAAATAGTTAATATATTAGCAGGAAGGAGACATGTTGAGTGATTTATACTCTGACTCAGAAGGACAAGGAAGTGGGAGTGAGGAGCTTAGTGAGGATGATTATGATGATGGTGAATATACATCAGAAGATTCTGAACATGCATCAACATCTAGTCAGAGTGGTGGTGATGGTGACAGTTGCCAGAAAATTACCAAGGTTGGGTTCTTGTACTTCTCATTCTGTAATCTAATGTTTGAACACATTTCGCTAGATCATTTGTTTTCCCTTAAATCTGTCAATGCAGGGAACTGGTACCATCAGATCTCATACTATTTCGCATAAAGTAACTGATCACAGTGAAGCCAATAAAAAGTTACAGTCTCATGCGCTCTCTGTAAGCCAGGTTACTGATAATGTTTCAAATCAGCTTGATGAGCATTTAACAAGAAAAACAGCTGAGCATGTTGGACACCATGAAAATGACAACATACAACCAAGTACAAACAAAGAGTTGACTGATGATATTCAGAGATCATCAACTACTGCAGATTCGCATGTAAACACGACAAACACTACATCTCAACAAACTGATGTAAGTATGAATTTTATTCATTAGGCCACCTACTTTTAGGTTTAACTCCATGTGAGGGGTATGATACACACACAAACCCACTCACATGTAATCTTATTTAACTACCCATCTTGTAGGTGTTGGCCGTCTAATGATATAGTTTTATTTATTTGCAGGCAAAGAAAACACTGTCAGATGTTGAGGAAAAAAGGTAAGTGACACTTCATCCATCAGCATACGAAGCAAGCCTTTCATCAATGCATTACTAATCTTGCTTGCTTGTATTTTTCTCTAGAATCTATTAAGAAATCTGTTCGATTTTCATTAATGTTTTTTATATCATTTTATAAGGCCTGAGGCCACTAAAGAGGAATCAAAAGCTAAAACTGAAGCAGCGGACTTGAGCAGACAGAAAGACTTTGAAACACGCCGCCAACATCTCAAACAAGATGTATGTTTAGGATATTGATTGCATTGTTCATATCGTTTGTTCTTTTTCTTGTTTCATAGCTGCAAGAAACATTATCAATCTTCGTCAATATTGGCTTAAATTGGTTATGTGTCCAGTCTTTAATTATTCTAGTTCTATCGAACCATATTTTTATATAATATGATAGCGGTAATTTTACCAGGAAAAATACTATGCCTACAAAAGACATAGCCGTTTGCCTTTAATTTTAAAATTTCTATCCATTACCTACTTTGTTGCCTTTCATAATATCTATTATCTAGGCACAATATTATTTTCAATTGTGTGTGCAGGTAGCCAGATTAGAGGAACAGCTGCGGAAGGAGTTGGAGTTGAGAAAAAAACTTGAGACAGGAATTAAGATATCTCAACAAGCCTTATTTTCACAATTCTCTATTAGTGAAAAGGTTTGATCCCAATATCATGTTGCTTAGTTTTGGTTATAGATTAAATTATCAAACTACAGATTTTCTAGAGATAAAGGCAGATTTGAATGATTTTTCACAGGCAGAGAGTGATGTCACCAGCTTAAATCAGAAAATTAATGATCTTGAACTGCAATCTTCAGATCCAGGGAAAGTGTGAGCTTCATTCCCCTCATCTATTTCTTCAAGTTTTTCTCATTGTATGTTTCTTTGGACTTGTTAAATTTTAGAGTCTATTTACTTTTTAACATTGTTTGGTACAGAAAAGATTATCATGAAGCTACAGTTACATCTCAGGAGAGCAAGGTAACATACTAGCATCATCTCCATTATCATTGACAAAATTCATATATAGATATAAATAGTTTGTATTGGTGACAACGAATCACAATTACTTGGTCCCACTGGTTAGCAGGGTATTGGTGGGGCCTGTAAGTTTTCCTTGACGAGTTTTCATGATTGCCAATTTTTTTAATCTCATAGTTCATATATTGACATATACAGTAAGCACACACTTACCAAGTCTTATCCTGCTTTTACTTTTACTTGGTATACTCGTATCAATACAGGCCCGTTGTAGGCACATCCTGAACTAAGGATTTTAAAGTACTAACAATAATCCTAATCTATTAAAATACAACTAATATTTTTCTCTAACACTTGTATATAATCAATTGCTGATAATAATACGAGGTCTAACATCCAGAAGAGTCCCATAACATTGCTTATTTGTGACAGGATACAGACTCTAACAAGGACGGAAGCAACAAACATCAAGTTCACTCGTATTCTACTAGATTACCCCCACACAAGCAGCTCGATCCAACTTGCAGTTCCAAGGCATGCACAAATTTCCTTTTGCATGCTTTTTATAGTATTTCATATTCCTTAAAAGATACAGTTGCAGCTTTGGTTGCGTTGAGAATTCATTTTTTTTATTATGGTAACAGGAGACAAACTCCAGCAAAGATATGAAAAGGTCTTCTACAAACAAACCTAAAAGGTTGAACTCCAAGAGTGAGGTAAACCACACACATTTTTCTCTTTAAAAGCTTATACTACTACTAACTTTCTGTAGAGGTGACATTTTTAACCTGTTTACTTTGAGTGGGTTATATTGACCTGTTATGTTACATCTCTAACGAGTCAAAAGGGTCCAACATGTCAAAAATCGTCTGGCCGTATTGTAAAAGCAGACAATTAACTTTCTTAATCGGTTTATGTAAAAAGTTAAATTAACATGGTATTGTTTTTGTAATCACTTTAACACGCTAGTATTAAAAAAAAAAGTTAAAACTCTGAACTCACATGTCCCATACAATTACACAAAGGTTACCCATTTTGACTAATTATCCAACGCACGTATTTCACCTGTACTCTTTTTTTTCTTATAGGAGATGCACACCTAAGCTTTCAACTGCATGGTAATTCTATTTTCACAATAAACATGAGGTCCATGGTTAAACTTTAGCAAACCCGGAGCTTCTAAGGACTCAAGGGGTCGAGTAAAAAGTTGTTAAGATTAAGGATTTCAATCAACATTCCACCCCTAAATAGTTAGATTGCGAAATGCACGTTAATATGGCTTGATAAATATACATTTTGTTTGTCAATTTTTCTAATCTATAAGCAATTCATGTGTTAATTATGATTAAAGAAGATGCTATTAAAGTAGTAATCCATTGACCGGCTTGGATTATTGAATTACCCAAGTCAGTCAAATGGATTACTGTTATTCTGAACAGATGAATATACTTTGGGCTACTTCTAAACCATTTGACTCGTTTGGTTTATAGTTAATCTTGTAAATGTTAGCAACTAATCAATAAATAATATCTCATACCACTTATGGATGCTATTTTCATATCTAATGAAATCTGAATTCATTTTTGGACAAACTCTTTAGCTAGCGACATTTTATTTGACCCTTTCACTATGATCCATGGCAGGCAACTGGTTCGACAATGTCAAAAATAACAAACGGGCTCAACTTTTTAAAAGAAAAAAGCAACCATCTAGCCGATGAGTTGCAAAGCATGAATAAAGACCGGGTCAGAACTCAATCCCAAAACCACGCTCGTAAAGATTCACAAGATGAATTTGATGTTCAGTCATCCGTGAGACTGACAGAAAGCCAACTTCAGCACTTGGATTCGCGCACGCATAGGGGAAGATCAGATGACCAATCTACTAATGTACATGAGGGAGAAGTCTGAAACCGTATCAACAAATAAACAACATGAATGTGTCCACAACATACCTTCTCCCTATGATGAGTGGGCTCGATCATCCTGTCATTTGTTTGCTTATATGTTGTATGATAATCTACTAATAATTATATTTTCTACTTAATTAAGTCGTATATCGTAGGCTTTATGGGTGGCCTTGGTAATGAATGTTTATGACTATGTAAATTATAATATAAGTTTTCTTCTTTAAGTCGTTGAAGCTTGCAACGTAGGGATGTGAAAATTGACATTTCGATGGATCTATGTCACTGTGCATGTAAATGAATTAAACACTTAAGTGAAATGTTCAACAAAAGTTTGTTTGTGTTTTCTTCATGTAGTTGAATGTGATGATGTGTGACTCAAACTGGTTACATGTCCATGGAAGCTCAAGTTGATGATCCATACGCGCATGAAGCAGCAGAATAAATCATAGTCTTTTTTTAGTCACATGCTTGTTTGTTTACGTTAGATTGTTAGCTAAAATAATAGGTCAGCTCTAGTGGATTGCTAGGTTGTTGAGTTTTTTATGCTCTTTCTCAATTTAACCTTTACATGTTGCAGCTTTTGTATCACTTCGGAATATATTGAAAATTACTTGAGCTTTCTATCGTACTTGTGTTATATTAGCTTTTTTGCCAATAGTTGTGGTATCAGGTTGGCCGCTAGATTCTGTTTCTTTCTCTCGAAACCTTATCTTGCTCTCATGGCTGGATACTCAAGTGTTTTAAACTCAACTCTTACTATTGCTATTCCTATGTTTAAGGGTGAAGGTTATGAATATTAGAATATTAAATTGAAAACAATAACTATATCTTGCTTTCATAGCTGAATCCTTGAGTGTTTTAAACTCACCTCTTGATACTTATTCCTATGTTTAAGGGTGAAGGTTACAAACACTAGAGTATTAGAATGAAAACAATACTGAGGTCTCAAGAACTATGGGATGTTGTCTTCCTTAGTGTTATTGCTACTGCATATGGGTCAAGAGACCATAAAGAACTTAAGAAAAATGATGTGTTAGCCCCGTCTATCGTTTAGCAAGGGGTGCATGATTAGTTCTCTCGTATTGCTACTGCAAAATTCGCTAAAGATACGTGGGATACCTTACAGGTGGAATTCCAAGGTGATTTCACAAGTACAATGCGTAAAGCTTTAAGGGCTACGACGAGAGTATGAAAACCTGACCATGAACGATGATGAGGCCATAGGTGACTACTTCTCTTGGGTTATGAACAATGTCGGACGACAAAGGTCCTACAGGAAAGAACTTGCTTATCAGAAAGTGGTGAAAAAGATTTTCTAGAGCGTGCCAACAAATTACAACTTATACCTTCTACTGAATTGGTTTATGATACTTACGGGGTTACTACAATCATAAAAGAAACAAATTAATTGGACCACACAAATGAAAACAAACAACTCATACCACAAATGATAACTTTACTAATCTTATATTACAAGACAATACTTTCTAAGCATCATTTAAAACGCATAATAATTGTATAATTTCTCTTAAAAAAATGAAATTCTCCATACCACAAAACAGTGGTGTTCAAAGTCGGATAGCAGAAATCACTATATGTATTCGTATCCGAAATTTCGGATATCCGAATTCGTTCGGATATCTGAAATTTCGAATACGGATACGGATAGTGATTCGAATATCTGAAATTCATTTTTTTTTTATTTTTTATTTTTTATTTTTTTATAATAATTAGACATATGCTATAATAAGAATAATATAAAAACCAACTCATAACATAAAAGTCACGATACACACTAAAAAATCTCAATCTAAAGTAAAAATATGTCTAAAATTTAAAAAAATAAAAAATATTTTTTAGTTTTTTGGTAATCGGATATCTGAATATTAAAAAAAAATTAAATCATTATCCGAATTCAGATTTTTGAATCGATTTTCGAATTCGGATATTTTTTAGCCACAAACAACCCACTCTTCGTGTCATATACATCTTTAAAATACAAACTATACTTTAAAAACCAAATTCAACATAGCCAATGCACGCAGTACAAGTTAATATGCAATGATAAATTGGTAATTTGTTCAAACTTTTAGGGTACTTTTATATAGAGTTTCAATTATTACTTTTTTTCGCCCCACACATTTAACAATATTACATTTTATACCCTTTCTCTAATAACTTTTAAAAGTTAGTATTTTTTTTAAATTCTGAATTTATCATTACGATATATTTATTTTTATTTATGTTTCGGTCAAAATTCCATTTAAAATGAAAACGTACAAGCTGTTAAAACTTATTAAATTTTTTTAGTTTATTTTTATTTTCTTCCTACAACTCTAAAAATATGATGTTTTATATCCCAACTAGACTAAAGACCCGCGTAATACACGGGTTCAATCATTAAAAATTGTTTTTGATTATAAAGGTTCGTAAGTTATAATATTATTGTTAATACTCTGTATATCGATTTTTATGTTTATTTTTTTAAATTATCTATATCTAATATTAGTAGTTTTTCTTTATCAATACTTATAAGTCTAAATAATGTATAATATGAAATGAAATAAACTTATAAAAAAGAACTTTAGGCAATAAACAAATTTTATGTAAATATGAGAACATCCATTAATATTCGAAAACTTCTTTGTATACAAAATTTGATGTTCTTTTTGTAATTTTACCATGATTGTCTTATATTAATAATTTTAATTTATGTCTACTTGTAACTTGAGCTAATGCAATATAGAGTTTGAATTGATGCCAGGGATCAAACATGCAATGATTATACAAAAGTTTGGATTATCTTTGCAATTTTTAAGTTTGGGGACCAAACATACAATTTGATTAAACCACAGGGACCATATATGTAATTTTCTCTTTTTGTTGTTCAAAAACATAAATCAGTTTCATACTTACATAAACTAAAACTAAATCAAAGTTTCATGCTTTCATAAACAAAAACATAAATAAGTCAAATTGATGTAAAAAACCAAAATACTAAAGTTTATCTTGAAATCAAAATCAAAATCAAAATCAAAATCAAAATCAAAATCCTTGAATCGTACGGACCATTTCTACTGTTGCAATCGAGATTTGTATATATGAGCATTGAATTTAGACTTTGCAGAAGAGCTGATATGAGCTGTTGTGATTTAAAACTTGAGGTGTGAATGATATTAAATAGATCAATAAAGACATAAAAAGATCGGTGAGTTGAACTTGAAACATAACATGATTTGGGGTAAAACTATCAAAAATACCCTTTGTAATGAGTTAAAAATAGTTTTTCTTAGAGTAAATTACAAATATCGTCCTTTAAGTATTACTAAAATTATGGATTTTGTCCTTAAAATTTGATAATTACATCTAGTGTCCTTTATTTGAAAATTTATTACGTTTTTTGTCCTTTATACTAACTGAAGTTAACTTTTTCTGTTAAGTTTCTATTAAATGATATTTTTGCCGTTGTTCTTTAAAGGACAAAATATGTAATTTATATTTTTCTTTTTTCTCTTTTTCAATTCTTATCTTTCTTATACAAACTTATTTTAAATATTATTGATAATTAATTTTTATATTTTATAAAATATAATTTTATTTATAGAACTTTTATTTATTATAATGTTCAGTTTAGTTATTTACTTTTTAGTAAAATCTATAAAATTTAGAGAACTTAGAATTTTTTTAAACGAAAAACAAAAACTAACTCAAAAATTACGTGAATTAATAAAATATGATAATTAAAGCATAAACATAAACATAACTAACCATTAAACATTAAATCAAACATAACTAATTCTAACATTATTCATTTATGTCTATAAAAACAGAGCTACCACATTTTGGTTGACATCATAACGTCAAGAAGCTTCTAAGTGTTCTCCATGTTATTTCTTGAATCATAGTATGATTTATGACATATTTCAGATGATAAATAATTAACTATGTGTATATAATGATTATTTTTTTAGACAGGGTATGTTTTTTTGGGTTATTGTATGTTTCATGAGATGTTACGATGATAATTTTGGATAAGTTTGATAGTGTGGTGTTAACTAAATTTTTAATAAGTTTAAGTTGTTAAAATCTTAATTAAATAAGTTACATAACAGTTATAAAGAACAAAGTAATTTAAAACCAGATCATTTAAATTTTATTTTCTGATTTTGTGGTTTTAGTTTAAAGTTGATAGCATAATATTCTAAAATTTAATTGGTTTACCTTTGAACTAAAACTTCAAAATAAAAAATAAAAGATATAATTTTAAATAACTTCGTTCCTTACAAAAAAATAATTATGTGACTTATTTAATTAAAACTTTAAAGAAATAAATTACTAAACCAAACAAATAAAAAGATTATAATAAACTAAAGTTCTATAAACAACTTTATATTTTATAAAAAATAAAATTAATCAATCAATAATATTTAAAATAAGTTTGTATAGTTTGTATAAAAATGATGAGAATTGAAAAGGAGAAAGAAGAAAAATATAAATTACATATTTCGTCCTTTAAAGATTAAGGGTAAAAATATCATTTAATAAAAACTTAACAGAAAAAGTTAACTTCAGTTAGTGTAAATGACATAAAACGTAACAAATTTTCAAATAAATGACGCTCAATGTAATATCAAAGTTTAAGGACAAGATCAGTAATTTTGATAATACTTAAAGAATAATATTTGTAATTTACTCTTTTTCTTATTACATCTTTTAAGCTACTTAAAAATATTTTTAAAAAATACATATTTTTAAAAAGAATTAAAAAAACAAATGTGCCTACTTTTGTATGAAATTAAAACAAAATTATAGTGAAAGAAAATTCAAGTTTTCTATATGAAAAGACGATTTAAAATTAAGTCTGAGTGAATTAAAAAAACAAAAATAAGTTTTAAAAAAAATTTTGTTTTTAATTACGACATATAAATCAAATGGTTTTACAATTTTATTAACCTTTGCACTCGACTCATTTAATAATATTATTTTAATATGAAATAAATTTAACCAATACCATTATAGTAAGAAAAAAATATTTCCTTAAATACCTATTTTAATAAATAAATTTTTTATATACACTATTTAAGAAAAAAACTTCCTTTCTAATTATAGTAATAGTTGATTTTGTTCAAATGAATTATGACTAATAATAAGGATAGATACATTTTTAGACGGAAAATCAAAAAAATAAAAACATAAAAAAATAACACGTAACATTAAAAATATTATTTTATTAATAAGTATAGATTTACATATGCTTTATCTTTTGATGATTTTTTTCTAGTACATCTTTAAAATACAAACTTCAAACCACGTATGGGACCATGCAATCAACGGCTAGGATTCACTCGAACAAAAAATAATTCACTACACTTTCAAACAGCACATATACACGAAGAACACAGGGTGTTCATCTTCTCAATTATTTGAACTTCCTCCGTCTCCGATCATCCTCCGGCAATGGTGTCTCCGGCGACCTTCTCCGGCGACCTCAGCAGAGACCAGTACGTGTACAATGCGAAGCTGGCTGAGCAAGCTGAGCGCTACGAAGAGATGGTGAAGTTCATGGAAAAGCTCGTCGTCGGACTGACGCCGGCGTCGGAGCTCACCGTCGAGGAGCGCAACCTCCTCTCCGTCGCCTACAAGAACGTCATCGGCTCGCTGCGAGCGGCGTGGCGCATTGTGTCGTCGATCGAGCAGAAGGAGGAGTCGAGGAAGAACGACGATCATGTTGCGTTGGCGAGGGATTACAGATCTAAGGTGGAGGATGAGCTTTCGGTTGTTTGTGAGGGGATTTTGAAGATTCTGGAGGCGAATCTCGTGCCTTCGGCGTCTTCGGCGGAATCGAAGGTGTTTTATCTGAAGATGAAGGGGGATTATTATAGGTATTTGGCGGAGTTTAAAGTTGGAGATGAGCGGAAGGATGCAGCAGAGCAGACTATGAGTTCGTATAAAGCTGCTCAGGTAGTTGATTGGTTGAATTTTGTGTCGGAATTTGATGAATCGTGATGTTTAGGTCAGAATTTGTCAACTGATTGATGAATATTTCTGAGTTTAGTTTGAATTTGAGATTGAATTCAGTTTGGTCTAACAATTTGAGATGATGGAGTGAGGAATTTTAGGCACTGATTTTTAGGTTAATTGTATCATTGTTTTTGGATATATTATAGGAACTTATGAGAAATGACATTGCACTTTTGATCAAAGAGGTGTTAACTTATAGAAGTCTTTCTATGATGCTATCCCCTTAGTGTGAGAATTCCTTACACACCTTCAATGTAGACAGTTTGTGTTGGAGGTTTATTTGGTTAGAATGTTGGGGTTGATTTGTGAAATTAGGAGATATTGTTTTACTAAGTTCTAGTCAATGATGAATACGATTTCATAAATATATGCATATCTTGTGTGTTGCCACTTTAAATTGGGTTAGAAGCTTGAGTAGTCATATGAATCGTGATGTTGGTGTTTACTGTCTAGAAATGGATTTCAAACATTAGGCTAGAGTTGGTAGAGTCTTTTAGTTGATATAGCTACATTAATACAGAGAAACTGCGTTTGATTTATTCCACAAAGAGCTTGGCTATCCCTGCATATTGTAAGCCACAATAGCTCCGATTTGGGTATTTGGTAGCATGCAATTGTTTTTGTTGGATTTGTATTTAATAATCTTTCATGTAATTCTACTTTGAAGAATATCGCAGAGGCGGATCTGGCTCCGACTCACCCGATAAGATTGGGTCTGGCACTAAATTTCTCGGTCTTCTACTTTGAAATCCTCAATTCGGCTGACAAGGCTTGTAACATGGCAAAACAGGTTGGACACTTCCTTTCTAATAATGTCATTATTGTCACTCTCTTTAAATTAAAATTTTGTCATCACTTATTTAACATCAGTTTTGAATTCAATATTTCTTGAGAATAAGCATTTTTCATCATGAGGTAGGGCTACAAGCTCATCAAACAAGATATTTAAATTCACTAACAAGGCAGCTAGGCATTGACTTTGTAAGTGGGGTGTACTTATGTACACTTGATCTTTGTAGACACCTAAAAGGCAACTTTATTATAAAAATTTGAAGAATGAGTCGTTTAGAGGTGGACATATTCTAAATCTTGTTTAAATGTTTTAGTCAGCTCATAGTATGAGTTAATTATTAATTAAGGCATGTAGGGAATTAAGCTAATCAAGAGATTAAGTGAGTTGTTTCTCATATGCCTATTGCCTAACATGAACAGCTTCTAATATTAAACTCTAATTTTTTTTATAACCAATTGAACTTTCACGGAAGCAAAGTGTATAATAGTTTCTTGTTACACACACATAATCATGCATAAGATATACCCATTATATGTGTATGTGTCTACATATGTAATGTATGTATACCTATTAGAGTTTATGGAGCTTGTGCCATAACAATATTTGTGTTGTTTCTCATGTGTAGGCATTTGAGGATGCCATAGCTGAGCTGGACACTTTAGGTGAAGACTCCTATAAAGATAGCACTTTGATTATGCAACTACTGAGGGACAATCTTACTCTTTGGACCTCAGATGCTCAGGTCAACCCCTCTCTCTCTCTTAAATAAGAAAAAACAACATGAAAGTCATAGCATGACTCGACTGCAGCTAAACACGCCTAATAAACTGTCAATGATGGTAAAATAAATGAAATCTTTGTGCACCAAAAAGGACTACCATCAATAAGTTTATAACCTGTATAGGTAAATAGGGAGTAAAAATCTACAGTCTTACTTTTTATGCTTCACATTCGTCCCAATTGCATTATGGAGTAGGGATGTTCAAAAACCGTTGAAAGCACCCGAACTGAGTGAAATTGGCTGGTTTAGAAGTGAATTGGTTTGGTTTACGATATGAAAAACAAACTTTCACGGTTGGGTTTATGGTTTGGAGTCGCGTGGTTAACCGAACCGGCCAAGATGTTAAAACATAGTAAAAATATTCTTCAGATATATATAATTTAATAGAAACTAAAAATAAAAATTGTAGCTACCAATTTGGCCCAAAAATCCTGTAAAAGTCGGTCGGAGCGGGCATTGAACAACCCTGTTATAGAGTTGTGCTCCACAGGCGTTGTATGGCTCCTACAAGGCTACAATGCACGTGACGCATACAAAATTGTAACTTATATTATTGCACGTCTCATTTTATGAGATGACTCTAGTTTTTGGCAAAAATGTTTTACATAGTCTGATTAATTTGATTACATACTTGGTTTTTTTCAAACCCTTAAGCTAGATTATGTTATGGTTTCATCTCCAAACTACAAAAACACATTGAAACTTACAACTTGTTTGATTAATGTAATTCTGATGATTGAATATGACAATCACTCGCAAAGCGGACATCGAAACACCCATTCAAGAGAAAAAGCAGATTTTGAGCAGTTGTGTTGTGTTGTGATTGCAGGAGCAGGTGGATGAGCCTTAAAATGGCAAAGGAGGATGAAGAAAGAAGGCTAATGGTTGTGTCTATGGAGGTGGAGGTGGGCGTGGAATGTCATTGTTTCTTGTCAACGTCATGTGTTTTCCTTTTAACAACAAAAATTTCCTTTTTTTATAAAATTCTCCTTCCTTTCCATATCTCCACTATGCATTTTTAGCTATTCATCAATTTTAAGTAGAAAACAACGAAATGCGTAAACAAGAGTGTGCATTGCTAGTTAAGGGGTTGTTTGGTAGCCTTTTAATAGTCATTAAGAGGCTACCTTTTAATGGTTTATAACCTCTGAATTGTTAAGAGGTAACCCTAATGCTGAATAGTTAAGAGATCAAATCTTAATGGTATCTCTTAACTATTCAGAAGTTATGAACCATTAAGAGGTAGCCTTTTAATAGTCGAGGTTGCCAAACATCCCCTAAGTATCAAGAGGAAGAGAGTTGGTTATGTGGTTACATAGTTGTCTTATTTGTCACATTTAATGTAGTCGGTATAAACCAGTTTCACATCACCATCGAGCCTGTTTGGGTTTTCCCCTCTCTTGGCCAAAACTAGATCCAAAACACACTTTCCTCCTCCGGCTCTTCTCCCTTGCTCATATACCTAGTTTTCAGTGTACGTGCCAGAGAACGTCCCTCTACCCCTCTCTTCCCCACATAATCCCCTCACCTGCAAAAATGAGTAAAAACACACAATTGTGGGTGCTCAAACTATTTATGTGGTTATTGCAATTCTTTGGTTCTCTATTGAACGACCCTTTATATAGTATAAGTATGATAATGAGCACACATGTGGAAGATTTGTTAGAGATCAATTGTATAAAGTCTTCACAAAAGTCTTTTTCATAACTTCAGCTATATGAATTATAGCGTTAAAGCTTCTCTTTAACGAAGAAAGTAAGTATAAACAAAGGATTAAGCTTTTTCTATTTTAAAGTTTAAAGAAGTTGAAGTATATAAGCAAACAAAGTATAATTCCAATAATTCGCATTTAATATTCAATATAATTACAAGTTGGTCTTTGGTTAGAACGTACAACATTCTAGTACGGGTGTTTAAAAGTATCTGAATTCAAAATCCAAATGAAAAGCTTGAAATTCTGAATCCGAATTTGGACACCCTACATTCGAGGCATTTATTTTATATAGAAGGAACCAACACCATGTTAGCAATTAATGACATATATTGAACAAACAAAAAAAGCATCAGTTGGTGAAGCGACAAAAAAAGAAAATGTGGGTCAAAAGCGAGTCGGGAAAGTGAATATGATTTAGGGAGATCACAAGGACACATAGCAGCCTCAAGAGGCTCAAAGATCAATTAGAAGCCTGAATGTAGTTGTCCATCTCTTTTCCACTAATCAAAGGTGGATTCTTCACATGTCCACTATTATAAGGGCCACGATTTGTGATTATAATATTAGAATAGTGTTCATAGATTGTGAGAGTGCTTCAGGCATCATGTATGAACATTGTTTGAGATACTAAATTAAGAAGAGCAATGGAGGTTGAACCTTTACTCGCTTCAACATTATTGATATGATGATAGGAATGTTTATCTTAAGATAAAGAGAGAAGAAGAAGAAGCAAAAGTTCAAACAAGTTGTTAGAGAAGGAAAAGAATGAAGACATAGGGTGTTTTTATAGGGTTACAACATTTAATGCAAACCCCCATTCGTGTTTATCTTAATATATATATTTTCAGATTCTCATGCTGGAGGGTGGTAATAGGGATACTCCCATTCATGTGGTGCCTTAAGAATGTCTATTTGTGGTGTGCATATTAGATCTAGATTATTTGTCACATCAGAGCTTGAGTTTCTCATCCTGTGAAGACATATGTTTTCATCTTGATCAGTACTCAATAGGGGAATCGTTTTACACGTAAGACAGTTTAATTGGTTGTTAATTTTGGTTTTACAGATTTGTTTACACACACACTTGTCAGAAAACAAACAACAAATAAGACACCGCCTGGTGGCTGTCGGGCTTCTCTTCCTTCGATTGACACGAAAATGCTAAGAAAAAAGAAGGATAAAAACAATTGAGTTGACAAATAACATGGTCATAAGTAGAATAAAACATAGACAACTTTGATATATGCCAATGGTAAAAGTCATAACTCATTATAAGTTATAGGAAACGTAAATGACAAAGTTTATTTGATGCAATGACTTTATATATAAAACCAAATTATAGAATACATGATGCTTTATGCTAAGCTAATTATTTTTGGTATTGTTAAACTAGTAGGCCCACCAATTCATTTTAGTTAACTAACATTTAGTTAAAGACCAAAGGAAAATTAGGTAAACTTCGATACGAGCTAGGAGGTTAGGAGGCATGCTCGTTCGTGAATAATCAAATTTCATACATCAACGAATCTCAGAGGTTCGAGGGTACAGGATCTCCGTAATAGCTTCTAAGGAGCAGAGCCCCTCATAACGTCCACTAGGTAGAGCCTTAGTGGTGATCTTGCTACCATGTCATTCAGTGGACCACACATCAAACAAAAGTGTTGATTTCACACTTGAAAATTTATTAGCTACTTTTGATCTGACTAGTTGAGTGATCCTTGGTAGTCACTTGTTTATCAACACCAACCACATGATCAACAACAATTGTACCATTAAGAAGAACTACGTAACAACTTACATTTGGGAAGCTAATAGCAACGCTGCGATCAACATTGAACGGGTGACACGCGTCACCCAACAACGACACTATCAACGCTAATCGGTGAACAACAATAACTGAACAATCAATAGCAACAGTGCGATCAACAAAAAAATGATGATCAACATTAATTAAGTTACTCCTAATAGAAGTCGATCGTTAGCCGTAACTAATGCTGATAGAGTTGTAGTTGATCATATCTGAATTAACTGCTAACTATATTGACCACCAACAAACACACTTTTTCACGAAGTATATGTTGTTTCAACTAAAGATTGTGACGGTTCTTTAACTAAAAAACAAAAGTCTTTGGTGTATTTACAAGTTTCAAACATAAACACACATTCTCGTTCTTGAATCTTTCTAAATTATCCAATTTAGATTCATGAGTACCATCAAAATACTTCAATTTGATTATGATTGAACATGATTAAGAAGGAATATCTTGAGGATTGCAAATTACGAAACCTACAATACATTTGATGGGATAGACAATGGTTTATTGGACGATCTAGACTTTAGATCTTCTAAACCAGGGGCGGACTTACGTAGATGATATCAGAGTCACTATAATACAGTGAATTTCGTGAGTAATAAATATGTTGACGAGTTTTTGAGTGACAAAAGTAGTTTTTTGGACGGTGACTGTATTTGATTTTGATGAAAAAGATGAACTTCAGTTGAAGTAGAATAAAAAATGTAAAAGAAAATGTTTATCGGAATTTTATTTTTTATAAATACTGCAAAACTTGCAAAAAAAATTGGAATTGTGATACCACAAATTTATTTAAAGAATATACAAGTATATTTGGTATTTATCCTTTAAGTAATTTTAGCTTTTGATTTTTTTTTATTTACTGATCCGACTCGAACTGGCCTGAAAATTTTTATGTCTGGTTTTATGAAATTTAAGCATATGAAAACAATGACTATGTAGAAATAAATTTATGGGTCCTTCACTGTTCTAAACAATGGTTTCTTTATGTGTTGGATGATACAAACATTAGATTGTCTATGTAATAAATCTATGACACGGGTGTTAGATAGTCTAGATGTCATTCAAGCCTAATCGTAGTTTGGATCCACATAGTAGTCATCTCTTTAGAGCATTCACAGTTTTTTCTTTAAAAATATATTAGTAGGAGTTCTTATATTATATAGAATGGTTTGAGTGGTTGTAAGTGTAAAAAAAAAATGTTACTGTTAATCTGTATATTTAAGGATTCATTGTTTAACACTTATAAATTTTTTAATATTTCTGAAAGTGTTGTGAGTGGAGGAGAAAGAAAATATATAATAAAGGTATAAAAATATATTATTTAATCAAAAAAAAAGAGAAAAAATAGTGTTTTTTAGTGTAATTATAAGGATAAAAATAAGAAATGAGATGTAAGTGCTCTTAGCAAATAAGAAGTATAAACGGACCATGTATACAAGTTTGTGTTGGGGACGAAATTTATTTGATCAATAGTCTAAAGTTAAGGTATAATATTAATATTTTAAACTTTAAAAAACTAGGTGCAGTATTACCAAATATGATTTTAAAAAAATACTACTGAAACTAAGCTAGAAATGTATGTGTAACACATGTTGAATAAAAAATTTATTAGTACTGAAGATTTAGAAAATATTAAAATTTTTCATTCTCTTAATGTGATTTTGAAGTAATAATCCTATAATATAATTTTTTTTGGAAAAACCATACATGTATAGAAATAAAATATATTACATATAATCAAAAAGAAAAATTAATTTAAAATATAATAATAAACAAGTTAATTTTAAATGTAAAATTTAAAAAGTAAATAACTTTAATTTTATTTTTGCATAGAAGTCTTTTGGTCTAGTGATAACCCAACGGCTTCTCACATGGGTTGTCGTGGGTTCTTCATCTAGAGCAATATGTTTCGAGTGAGACAGAGTGTTTTTCCAGTTAAAAGTTTCCTCCTGGGTGGGGTGAGCCCGATCACCACGCTCTCTTCTTCGAATGAAAGGGTGATATGTTAGTCAGAATAACCCGGGGTAGCTAGGCATTCGCTGCTAGAAAAATAAATTGTTATACGTAACACAACTATTTATTTTCAAGTATAAACATAATTATGATTATTTATATTAAATAATTACAATTCCTTTTGTTGTACTTTAAATGGTATCTATAATTTAGTGGTTAAATCCAACTCCATATAGAATTATTTATTCATTTTCTTCAGTTTCATTTTTAGCATCACTAATATCTTCTTGACTTATTCATCTTACTAGAATTGAAAGCAGTTCAGCTAAATCCATACACAAAAAAACATACCTGGCTCTTACAAAAGAAAAACATAAGATACATCGAATTTCATACTATAAAATTGTTCATATTTTCCAAACACTAACTTCAACGGAAATACAACAATCCAGCATTTCATTTTCCTGTCTTGTCTATTAACTCATGTGAGGCAATCATTGACTAACCAACCTAAAATAGTAACTATTTGACGGTGATGGGTTAAACACTAACAATTAAATTTTTAATGCTGGTTTAAAAATATCAAATCAAATGTTATTGTAAAAATAATTATTGATTTGTCAAATTGAGACGGGATGCAACAAGTAAAAATGCATGTGGTGTGTTTAGCACATGTTCATATAATGTCACGTGTCAATCATCTAAATACATTCACTTTTTCTTTAATTTATATGATTTTCATTTTTATTAGACAGAGATAACATTTCTTTTTATTTATTTATTTCATATTTTTTATTGTTGATTTTATGGTTGAATCCTAAGTAGGGTTGTGTATGGTTCGTTATCCAACATGATCGGACCGGAAACCGGAAACCGGAAAAGGCTTAAAGTGTAGACCAAAGACTATCTAGTAGGGGTTTGGTCGGTTTTTGTTTGGTCGGTTTTTCTTCGGTCGGTTTTGGTTCGGCGTGGGTCGGTGGTCGGGCTAGATGTCTGTTAGGGCTAACTAGATTTAAGTGTTGGGCCTCGAATTTGTTTTGGGTAGATTATGGTTTGGAGCCTTGGGCTGCAAACTGGAGTCCAAGATCCAATAGAACATGTAAGTAGATAATTCCAATATTCCAAATTTAAATTTTTGGGGCTTAACAATTTATGATTTCAAAGTTGGTTTAAACTTTAAATAAGTAAGAATCAATAAAAAACTAAATAAGTCCAATATATATTTAAAAAGAAGATTTATATTTCTCAAACTATCAACCATAGGCAAATTTTCATTCTGAAGAGTATTAATAAGAGTTAATTTCAATTTTGTTATCTCAAGTTTAACAAAAAATTTTTTTTTTCAAAAGTTTAAAAAAATTATTTTCAGTCCAAAAGTTTTATTATTTTAGATTCAAGTTGAAATAAATAAAACTTTTGAACTTAAATTAAAGCAACTTAAGAAATTTTAAAAATTAAATTGATATTTTAAATTTTTTTTAAAAAATAGTTATTTTTGTCAAAATTTAGATAATAAAACAGAATATAACTCTATTAATAAATTAGAATAACAACCCCTCACCTCACCCCAAAAAAAACAAAACAAAAAATAAATAATAGAAAATTAAAGCTAAACCTTTAAAAGGAAGGAAACCTTTTACCTTTTATATGTTTTTGTAGCTAAGTTGAGAATCTTTGAATATGAAAGTGCACATTTGACCACATATTTTAACAATTTTGACCATCTAATTGGTACCCCAATGGGACAAAAGCCCTTAAAAAGGAAACCTTTCGTCCCTTACCAAACCCCTTTTGTGGTCCCACACCTTTCATGATTCCCAAAGTACATACAAAACAACTAAACACTAGTACACGAATAAACAAGATTTAAGATTGTGATCTCCTATGCTTAACACAACAATGTTTTCTAGTAGTATGTTTTGTGGGTATAAAATGAATGATCCATTTTTGCCTTATAAAAAGGGTACAAAAGATGATAGGATGTACTTATATATTGTAAGTTTGTATTGGGTTTCTGTTAATTTCATATGAGTTTTCAAAGATTCGTTTTTATTATTCAAAAATCTTAATTTTTCTTTGAAAGACCTATTTTCCACTAATCTTGTTAAGTTATTCGACTGAAAGCGTTATGTATCTTGGTTACAGAAGAAACATATAGGCTAAACGATATGTGGCTTTACGTCTCTACGTAATCATTGAATTGAATCAAAATTGTAAGTTTTTTATGTTTTTGAGATCGTTTGTAGCACCTTAAGTGAAATTCGTATCATTTATAGGAAAAAGAAACGTTAAGCAGAATAAATACATTCCATCACCATACATGTTGCACTTTCAGGCTATAAGCCTAACGAATCCCATCAAAATTAAATAGTTCATGCATTCGTGTGATGAGAGTATAAAAGAAATGCTCTTGTGGGAGTCATCTTCAAGTCAACAAAATGTCGTGAGTAAGTAAAGACTAAGTAGAAGATCATGGTAGGGGTGTTACAATATGAAACCAAAGCACCCCTTTGTTGTTTTTGATGGTTGGAAAGCCCTATCAATGACGAGGACTCCAAAAAAAATGTTTTAAACATATTAGACGAGACTAACATCATCTGTACTAGACATGAATACTGGATTAAAAGTGCACCATCTTATAAACATGAAATGTTTCTAGGCTCACAAACATAAATATCACATTATTACTTTATATTTAAGTGTGTTTTGAACAATTATAATATCAAGATTGTCACGAAACAAACCACTCAACTAATGAGGAATATATAGGGTTAGGCTCTTTTCAGGACGTGTTTTATTTTTAGAACTCGCAAAACCAATCTTGACCATTCATTATGTTTCAATTTTAAAAATTTGATATTAAATAAAAAAGGTATAAAGGTAAAAATATTAAATATTCTCTCACCAATTAAACAATTAATTAATATATATATTCTCTCTCCTCTCTAATCTCTTTTATTATTATTATTATTATTATTATTATTGTTATATATTATCTCTCATCTCTAATCTATTTCATTATGCTTCAATTTAAAAAAATTGATATTAAATGAAAAGTTTATAAAGATAAAAATATCAAATATTCTCTCACCAATTAAATAATTAATTAATTTATATATTCTCCCTCCTATCTCTTGTTTAACTTATATGCTTTTACACATACCTTAAACAAATGTCATTATAAATATATTAAACATAACAAAATAATCTTAAACCTTAGTATTAATTTTTTTGTAAGTATTTATAATAACGATTTACATATGTTTAAACAAACTTTATAGAAACAAATCTTAATTTACATATTTGGAAATATTCATATTAATCAAATATTTTTTAACTATAATTATTTACAAATAAATAAATTTCATACTAATCATTTATTTTTTAAATCACAAGCTATTTACATATATGTAAATACTCAAACGGACCATCTATTTATATTTATATATGCATACTGAAATAAATTTCTTGAGTTGCCCTTTTTTTACAAATATAGAATTGATGTTTTACATATGCGTAAATTGACTATTTACAAATACACAGATCTTTTACCTTCATGCATTGAGTTGTTCTTTTTCGGTTATATCTTCTATTAAAGAAATGAACACCACAGAACCTATAGGCATAATATCATGTAAACCAATAGCAAATTAAAAGTCACATATATGTAATATATAAAAACATAATCAATTTAGAAAAAAACACATGTATATAGTTACATATTAAGTAAACCAAAACTTCCTGTCACTTTTAAATAGTTTATTGTCAATATTCAATTTTTTAAATCACATTGTCTTTAAAATAGCTTTTTACTAAAATTTCTTTGAAATTTACGACCACTGGTCAAAATGGATTCAAGTTATTAAAAGATTAATCTTAATTGAATTTACCATGATGGCATAATGAATATCAAAGTTGATTTATTTATCATAATTAATTGGATAATGGATTACAAACTTACGTGAATTTCAAATTGAAGATGCTGTAACTTTTGCCCGTCTTCCAAAATTTGACCAAGCAAAATACATAATCAAAATTTTGTCGCTAGCGCTATCGAAAAAAACCCAGCACTCGGTCAAGTGCAGTCCCAACCCATGTAATCGACCATTCTAGAGTCTCTCCGATCATCTTTTCTTGCAAGATAATTTTGTAGTGAGAAAATTGTTAAAAATTTAAAAATCAATTCCTTAAATTATGGAGTTTAATTAGGAAATGAAATATGGTGGTTACACATTTAATTTTTGGATCTGACTAAATACCCTTTTTTTCCTTTATTAAATGATCTCTAACAATTAATTTAATTATGATTATGGCATTGTTGTTTTATAACCATTGATCAAATGATCTAAAGGTTTTGATGAGTTCTTGTAATTCTTAAGAAAGATAAGAGTTCTGAAATAATCTTATCCCTATAAGGATATATCAAAAGTATGACGGGGTGCTACATTTTACAAACATGTATACATTTATATTAAGTAGAAAAACAAGAATAATATATTATATATTTATTTATTGTGAATTCTTGAAGCTTTATTGGATAAATGTCACAAAATAGTAACCAAGTTTCAAAAGTACTCTAATTTAGTTACTTATGCATATTTTTTTCAAATTGGATCACTAAACGATCAAATTGAGTCATCATTAAATTTTCTTATGTCAAGAAAGTAACGGTGGAGAAGACGTGGGTGGGTCAGAATTTTCAATATATAAAATTATATTAAAAATAAATAAAACATGTTAATTATGAAAAAAATAAAAAAAATTACCTAAAATTTACGTCAACATTCCATATCAGCATCAAAAGATAAAAAAAATATATTTTTTAATTGAAACAAAAAGTATAACATGATAAAAAATATGTTAAGACTTTTAATTTATATAAAATATAAAAACTAAGTGACCTAATTGAAACACTTTTAAAACTTGAGTTACTTAATTGGAATACTATTAAAAGTTGATTACTATTTTATAAAGTTATCTTTATTTATTTTAGTCAAAGATGATCATGTGATGAAGGAAACATTTACATTTAGTTAGTAATCGGTATTTGTAGAATCAACGTTGTAAACTTGTAATCTTGGCGAGACGTGAAGAATGACATTATAAAACATAAAGATCATGATTAAATTACGATTAACAATAGAGTTCACTCGTTTTGAACAATTGTTTTGTTATTTCACTTGTGATTAGAATTTGGAATTGTCTTAAATAACAATATCATCCCAATAATCTTGATGCGTTACTAAAATAATGTGATAGATTTCTTGGGCTTAAAAACTATGAAAGAGCCAAATAAGATTTTATCATCTTAAAGCCACTGATAATATTTAGAGTTAATTAACATTTTCGTCCCTTTGTTTTGGTATGTTTTGTTATTTTCATCCAGAAAAGTTTTTTCTTTTTCTTCTGGGTCCCTGACTATATAAAAAAGTTGTTATTTTTATTTATTTTTGTTAACCTAGTTTAGTTTGTTAAGTTAGGGGCATTTAGGTCATAATACATATGAAAACTAAAATTGAATAATTTGTATAATGACTTAATTACCCCTAACTTAACAAACAATATTAACTAAGTTAACAAAATGGATAAAAGTATAACTTTTTAATAAGTCAGGGACGAAAAAAAAAAAAAAACAAAAAACAAAAAAACTTTTTAGATGAAAATAAGAAAACAGACCAAAATTCAAGGATGAAAATTGACAATTAACTCTAATATTTCTTTTTATACTTTGATTTTTTAGGGTTATTGGATTTTAATAATCCCAACTTTTATATATTAGCCGGGATTAATCTCAACTCAGCAAATGTTTACGCGCACTCCCAACTTTGAGCTTATTTTCCTGCAACGATCCCTTACTAACTGAGAGTTAACACCGTTAGTTTTTTGATGACGTAGACTACTTATATGGCCAAAGCACTAAGTAGAAAGTTGAAATCAACTGTCGGGTCCGTCAATCTAAAACTTCTGCAATCTAAAACCTGTCAATCTTCATCTTCTGATTTAAACCATTTGACTTGTTAAAGGTAGATTTCAAGTGAAGATGGATGCTAGACACTAAAAAAAGAACCTAATAGAGGTTGGACGGCGGCGGGGTTAAAAATGGCTCAAAGTTAGCCCCATTTCATCAAAAAAACTTACGGGCGTTAACTCTTAGTTAGTAAGGGATTTGTAAGGAACATCTGAAGATTAAAGGCTGATGCAACCAAAGGATACCAGAACAACCAAGTCTTCCAGCATGCACTAAGGAACAAGGATGAACTAGCTTCGGAAGTCTTACACTCATAAATAAGTCTAAGTGTAAGATCTTCCGAAGCCAACAGTTCAGAAGAAGTTGCTTCGGAAGTTTCACACTTATCAGAAAATATTACAAGTGTGAAATCTTTCGAAGCCAAAGACCCTTTTCTTCCGAAGCCAAAGATGAAGTCTTCCGAAGCTTCACAAGACAAAGTCTTCCGAAGTCATTTTGATGAGAAGACTGATTTCTTCCGAAGACAGAGAAAATATGCTTTCTCTGAGTTACTTTTTGATAAAGCTGTTGTACCTTCCGCTGCTGCTCTGAATACTCACCTGCTTTTCATTAGTTGGTGAAACTTCCATACTTTATCAAACTGTAGAAAAAGGTATTTGCCTGTAACTTCCCATAATTATTCCTGTAGACTTGTCTTATTAGATAAAGTCAGTGAGCTATGGCATGTCATAGTCACTAGTCAAAAGGCAATCTGCCTTTTGACTATAGATTGATCTTGTTGTCTAGATTAGTCAAATCCCAACTGTCTTTTTGTATATTGACGGTTATAGGTTGTAGTATATAAGAGTCTCAGGTTCTTGTAACTAAGATATACTTGAATACACTTGTAATAGAACTAGAGAATTAATATACAACTTCCTTGAAAACTTTATATTATGTTCTTGTGATATTGTTCTTGTTTCACTTACATTACTTGTGTTGGTTTAGTATCCTCTAAATAGTTACAAGTTCCTTCTTTGAATTGTTAAGTGATCTAAAGTTCTCTCCTCCTGTGAAGCTAATTGCAAACTTAAGCACCCTTAACCGATCCTGCAGGATTGTTGAAGGAAAATAAGCTCAAAGTTAGGAGTGTCTGTAACATTTCCTGAGTTGAGATTAATCTCGGCCAATAAATGAAAGTTGGGATTATTAAAATCCAATAACCCAATTTTTTACTGTAATTTTCTTTGTGTTAAAATTTTGTTTACATAATATATTAATCCTCAACTTTTTAAAGCAACGATTTTATCTTGTTTTGACTTACTACGACTATTTTACTTCCTTCAACATTTTTAGAGATTAAAATCCTTCACCTTTGTAGTTTAACATTTTTTAACATTACTAGTGGGTAACACGCGCGTTGCGGCGGAGTGAACAATTTACAAGTCTATACTTGTTATATTTCATTTAATTTATCAATTGTTTTGTTTTATGGTTTAAATCTTTTATACGGCTTATGATTATTATCATATGTTAGAGCTAACACATTGTTACAAAACTAATTAGCATTAACAAGTATGACTCAACTTTTAAGTAAACATAAGTGTTGAATATGATTAAAGTTTAACGAATATTTTCAAGAAAATTCACATTTGATATAGTATAAGTTGAATTGCTTTGATACAACAATGAAAATATTAGTTATGACATTAGATATTAAATATAGATATATTAAGGATTAAAACTTTGAAGCAGAATGAGAGCATAATAGAAAGATTTCTTATAATATTAAAGATTAAAGCTTGCAATCCTTTATATTGTCACACCCCAACCTTAACGGCGGAAACGTCGAGATGTGAGGGTTAAGATTGTTCATGCCACACAACGCTAATTTAAAATGACAATATTATTTAAACTCAATATTTAAGACATACATTTAAAAAATAGAATATGCTCCAAAATATAGGAATTTCAACGTTCAATGATAACAAATGCATTTTTATTTTATTCTAGGTCCAGTCCTAGATGTGACATTATCTTCATAACAAGCTAAGCATTATCATTTCCTGAAACATGTTAAAAATAAAAGGTCAACACAATGTTGGTGAGTTTTTCATAGTTTTCATACATAAATAAATAACAGATGGCAATTCATGTCATAGGTTATTGAATAAAGTAATTAGGGATGGATGAACAAATGTATCAATCAAACCTTGACAGATTACAAGATTACAAGATTAAACGATTAGCTAAGTGTACTTGGTTTAACCAAGTAGGCTTGTCAGGCCCATAGATCTATGACGTCGCTAGGCTAGCAATAGTTAATGATTGTACATATAATAGTCATCACATGGTAATTACTAAAGTTCAACTAACCACGACAAATAAGGTGAATTACCCAAGTATTTACAAGATTCAAACGAGTTTACAAGTGCAATTATCAATAAGTTAACATGTTTCACCTCAAAGAGTGAAAATATATAAAAGGGGTATGAAAAAACTCACTTGGATTATAAAGATGACAAATAAGAAGTCTTGTATATAATACCGAGGATTCGTTAACATTCAACCTAAATGGACAACGTGTTAAGTTAATCATGGTGATTATAGTGTTATATTTATAAACCATTTAACCCATGATTTTTAAATTATTAAATAGGTACAATTTGTTATTATTTTGGTATTTAATTGATAAGAATTTTAATGATTAACACTATTAATAAAAGTTAAACCTTTATTATCAAGGAATTATTATTTACTATTTGATACAATAGTAAATTTTATAATTTTAATTATTAAATTAATTCTATTTATCACAATAAATGCATATTTTAAATATGTACATATATTCATTCTCAAAATATAAAATTAAGGTTGTAAATATATTTCATAAAAATAAATAATTTATTAAATTTAAATTCCTGGAAATTAAAGGAGATTTGTTACAATTTAATAAATAAATAAAAAGTTGTATTTTATAACAATTTTTATAATGTTTAAAAATAAGAGAATAATGATTTATTAATTAAATTTAGAAGAAAATTTAAACGAAAATAATTTTATTTGATTTCTGATTAAAAATAATTTTTATATAATTAATCAAAATATTAAAATGTTTTTCTGAATTTTTAAAACTAAAAAAAACACTTTTAAAAATAAATGCAGGGACTCGGGTTCGAACCCGGGTCCCCTGCATAGCCACAAAATGCTTTAACCGCTGGCCAGTGCCCTGTTTTATGTTTTATTTCTGAAATCAATTTTTAAAAGTAAACTCCCAGAAATCCCCAATTTCATATAAACCCTAGATTCGTAATCGATCAAATTGAACATCAAATCGTTAATTAAACTCAAATTAATCATGGGGCTTTTATTCCCCATGTAAAAACGAATCAAAATGGTCCTTTAATTACCTGTTTGGTGCTATGGTTGTCGATTTAGGATTCAACAAAACCGCGACTGTGTTCTTGAATTAAATCTTTGATGCGTGTGTGTTTCGCTGAAATTGAGGTTTCAGATAGTGAAAAGAAAAGATCGAGAGCATTTTCCCTCTAATTTATAGGTTCAATTCGAGCTAGAACCCGTCCAGCGGCTACTGAATGTTTGTCGGCCGTTTCAGGCCGAATTAAACGAATTTCAGACTGTTTCAGGTGGGATTAATCATCCCATTAAGTTTTATTTGATTATCCGAACGTTTGTATACGATTAATTGCGTCATTACTACGATTTAAGGGGGTGAACGGTTGTTGATTCGAGATAGTTTCGGTTTCGGGTTTGATTGCTTAGTAAAGTTGTGTTAATCTCGAATTAAACACACACCCTGGTTCGAAACATGTTCGCGGCGAGTTTAGGAACGATTTGTAGTTTTTAATTATGATTTTTAGTGTGGTTTTAGGGTCGCCGGCGCCGCGCCGGAGCTTCGCCGGCCGGCGACCGGAAAACCGTGAGTTGATGTTGTGTTAAAAAAACAATTTCACTTAGGTCCCTGTGGTTATAAAATGTAACATTTCGGCCCTAAACTTATGTTTTTGTTTTTAAAACAATTTACAGTTTAGTCCCTGATGTTTTGTTGTTATTATTTTATGCCCAAAGTAATATATTACAAGTTTTTAATTTATTAGATTTATTTGTTTTTATTTATTTACAATATTAACACTTATTATAATTATTTACTATTACTAGTATTATTATTATTATTATTATTATTATTATTATTATTATTATTATTATTATTATTATTATTAGTTATTTATTTATCTAATAGCATCTAAATTACAAGGATACCACAAGTTACACATAAGTCATCGTATTTGCATTAATAACAAAGCAAACCCTTACAAGAGATAACGACGTTAATCACACGTTAAATAAAAATACGAGAGGTTACAGTCTCCCCAACTTTAAGGAATTTCGTCCCGAAATTAAAGACAAGGCTAAACAAAAAGATAGGGATATTTCTTCTTCATGTAATTCCTCGCGTTCCCAAGTGAACTCAGCTCCACGTTTGTTTTTCCAACGGACTTTGACGATCGGTGTGGTAGATGTACGGGTCTTCTTTAATGTTCGATCCATAATCTCAACAGGCTTCTCAACGAAATGTAACGACTCGTCAATTTGGATTTCCTCCAGAGGAACATGCAAACTTTCATCGGCTAGGCATTTCCTCAGGTTTGAGACATGAAAGACAGGATGAACCCCGCTAAGTTCGGAAGGTAGTTCCAGTTTGTAAGCCACTTTCCCAATTCTTTTCAGAATCTTGAAAGGTCCTACAAAACGAGGGGCTAACTTACCCTTCTTCCCAAAGCAAATAACACCCTTCCATGGAAAGACCTTAAGAAGAACCATGTCGTTGACTTGAAAATCCAATGGTTTGCATCTCTTATCGGCGTAACTCTTTTGACGACTTCTAGCCACCTCAAGGTTACTTCGGATTCTGGAGACTTTGTCAGTCGTTTCTTGTATGAGTTCAGGACCAGTGATGAAATTCTCACCAATGTCAGTCCAACAGATCGGAGAACGACATTTACGACCATATAAAGCCTCGAATGGTGCCATCTTGATACTTGAGTGATAACTATTGTTATACGAAAATTCCGCTAACGACAGATGCGTATCCCAGTCACCACCAAAATCAAGGACACAAAGACGCAGTAAGTCCTCAAGGGTTTGGATTGTTCGCTCGGTTTGACCGTCCATTTGAGGATGGTAAGCCGTGCTTAAATCCAATTGAGTACCCAAGAGTTTTTGCATGGAAGACAAGAAGTGTGAAGTGAATCGAGCATCACGATCGGAAATAATATGCAACGGCACACCATGACGACTCACAATTTCATCGATGTAGATACGAGCCAATCTTGAAACTTTGTATGTGTCTCGTATTGGTATGAAATGTTCCGTTTTGGTCAAACGGTCAACAATCACCCATATGCTATCATGGCCACGAGAGGTACGTGGTAACTTGGTTATGAAATCCATGGATATGTGTTCCCATTTCCACATAGGGATTTCAGGTTGTTCAAGTAGACCACTAGGCCATTGATGTTCGGCTTTGACTCTTGCACATGTGTGGCACTTAGAAACATAAGACGCGATATCTTTCTTCATTCCTGGCCACCGATATTGGCCACGTAGATCCATATACATCTTATCGGATCCAGGATGAATAGAATATCGGGTTTGATGAGCTTCGTTCATAATGAAGTGACGGAGATTATTGCGATTCGGGATCCAAAGTCGATTCAAGAAATACCACATGCCATTCGGTTTTGTCTCCAATTGTGATCGAACGTTATACGTTAGATCTTCATCTTTCCCTTCCTCGGTTAACGCCGCTTGTTGGGCCTCGCGGATGCAAAACTCGAGATCACTATCAATCCTTATGTTTTGAAGCATGATAGTGGCCTCGTTAACATCCACATGAATCTCGGTGTCAAATTCTCCTAACGTGTCAAACCATTGTCTTCGATCTCGGATTTCTTGAAGCGAGTCAGTCTTGTTGTGGATCTTACGACTCAGCGCGTCGGCTACAACATTCGCCTTTCCAGGATGATAGCGAATGTCGCAGTCGTAGTCGCTAATTAGTTCAACCCAACGTCTTTGTTTCATGTTGAGATCCTTTTGATTAAACACGTGTTGAAGGCTCTTGTGATTGGTGTAGACTATGCATTACGTTCCATAGAGATAATATCGCCAAATCTTCAAAGCAAATACTACGGCACCAAGTTCAAGATCATGAGTTGTGTAGTTTACTTCATGAACCTTCAATTGTCTCGACGCGTAAGCTATGACCTTACCTCGTTGCATGAGAACGCAACCAAGACCTTGACTAGACGCGTCGCAATATACAGTGAAGTCATCGTTTCCATCGGGAAGGGTTAGGATAGGAGCATTACACAGTTTATGTTTCAATGTCTCAAATGCATCTTCTTGTTCGGGCCCCCACTCAAAAAGTCTATTCTTTTGAGTTAGTTCCGTAAGCGGTTTCGCAATCTTCAAAAAGTTTGCAATGAACCTACGATAATAACCCGCTAAACCCAGGAAAGAACGAACCTCGGTTGGGGGTCGTGGGAACACACCAATTCTTCACGGCTTCTATCTTTGCAGGATCAACGTGAATTCCTTGGCTATTCACCACATGTCCTAAGAATTGGACTTCTTCAAGCCAAAATTCGCACTTGGAGAACTTGGCATATAATTGTTCCTTCTTCAAAAGATCGAGGACTTGACATAGGTGCGACTCGTGATCGGTCTTTGTCTTGGAATAGATGAGAATGTCATCAATAAACACGATTACGAATTTATCCAAATACGGTTTACATACCCGGTTCATGAGATCCATGAAGACAGCAGGTGCATTAGTCAAGCCAAAAGGCATAACCATGAACTCATAATGTCCATATCGAGTACGAAACGCGGTCTTTGGAATATCATTGTTGTGAACACATAATTGATGATATCCAGAACGTAGATCGATCTTCGAGAATTGTGTAGCTCCTTGAAGTTGATCGAAGAGATCATCCATTCAAGGAAGAGGATATCGGTTCTTGATAGTGAGCTTGTTGAGTTCCCGGTAGTCGATGCACATACGGAAAGAATCATCTTTCTTCTTCACAAATAACGCGGGTGCACCCCATGGTGAAGAGCTAGGTCGAATGAAACCTTTATCGGTCAACTCTTGTAGTTGACTAGCTAGTTCTTGCATTTCAGACGGTGCAAGACGATAAGGTGGCTTAGCCACGGGATTTGCACCAGGAATCAGGTCGATTTTGAACTCAACTTCTCGTACGGGAGGTAACCCACTAAGATCCTCGGGAAACACCTCGGGAAAATTCCGCACGACAGGTATATCCTTTAGTTCTTTACCCTTGGCTTTCGTGTTAACTACATAAGCCATGAAAGCTAAGTAATTTTTACTCAAACACTTTCGGGCCTTGATGCAAGACATGAGTTTGAGTCTTTGGGATGATCTCTCCCCAAAAACTTTTAAGGTATCACCCGATGATAAAGGAATTCGAATGCACTTCTCAAAGCATATAATTTCTGCGTGTTGCTTCGCTAACCAATCCATGGCAATAATAACGTCGAAGCTCCCCAGTTGCATAGGAATAAGGTCGATGAGAAAGTCGTGCTCGTTAAGACTTAAGGTGCAATCGCGTATCACGACGCCGACTTCGACAGACTTGCCATCGGCTACCTCGACCGTAAAAGATCTCTCTAAATTAGAACGCGGCTTGGAAAGAATAGTCTCGAACTCTAAAGACACGAAACTCTTATCTGCACCCGAATCAAACAGTACAGAAGCATAACGACTATTTACAAGATACATACCTGCTCAAATAATAACCTATTATTGGCATAATGAACGCAGGTAGGGATTTTACAAGACAAAAGAACAATTAAAGAAATTAATGACGTACCATTCACCACGTCATTGTTGGCTTGAGCTTGGTTGGCATTGATGTTGAATGCCCTTCCACGAGCCTGTGGTGTTGGATCTTATATGCCCAAGACACATACAAGATTGATGTGGTTAGTACGTTATGATCCAAGTCGGGTCATACCCAATAACAAGCTAGGCAAACACCGTTAAACATTTATTTGTTGATCATGATCAAGCAAATAAATTATGACACCAATTTAGAAAATGGGTTTTCTGAATTATTGCATTTGAGATAAAACAAATTATATGGATATTTTGTTCATGAGATATCATTTGTAATGTTGTTTAAATAAGTTAAATAACATCAAATATAAGAGTGTTTAAGTTATAAGATTAAAATTGGTTTAATTATATAACTTAATGAGTGATTAAAAATGAATTAAAAGGGTGTTTTTCAAAATGGGGGGGAACCCATTTTGAACCCAATTTTAGGCCGCCCTCTTTGGTTTCTTGGGATTCCTTGTCTTGTTTTAATACAAGACTTTAATCCCTTGGAAGATACACTGAACCACACTCTCTCTCTCACACATGCAAAGAACTCTTTCTTCTCCATCTTGCTCTTCTCAATCCACGGATCTAGAGCTTGAAAAAGAAGGCTTTGGGTGTTAACTTCCTAACTAGTTTGGTGCTTTGCAAGAGCTTGTGGGTATACAAGCTTGAGGTCTTCTCTTTGAAGACTAGACATTCAAGAAACATCATCTTCCTCCTCTTATCCGTATCCAACTTGCTTGTTCAAGAAAGGTAGTATTCATGTACATCCTATGGTTGGTTTTGATAGCATTTCTTTTCACATATATATGATCCTTGTTCTTGGGTTTGTTTCTTGAACATATAAATGTTTATTTTCAGAATATAACACAAGTTTTAAACCCCTTATATCCGCTGCGTTTTGTTGTTTAAATGGTTAAACATCCTTGTTAAAACTTGTAAAAACCCAACATGTGGCACATTTCCCGCATTGCGAGGACATTGTGGACGGAAATGTCCAGGTTCGCCACAGTTGTAGCAGACTCGATTGGCAACCAACGCAGCATTATTCGGGGCACGAAGACAGGTAGCCACCAGGTGCCCATACTTTCCGCACAACAAGCAAACTCGACAAGGAGTGTTACTCGCGTGATGGTACTTGCAAGTATTGCACATCGGGTGCGGTCCACTATAAGCCCTCGCCACGGGGGCTTGATTTGCAACGACAGCTTGCCTTTGAGGGGCATTTGGTGCTATCACCGCATAATTACGAGCCGGTGTGAACTTGCGCTTCTTGCCTTTGAAAGACGACTCGGCCTTCACCTCCTTTGTAGCCTCAGGAGTCACCTTCACAGCAGTCTTGGCACATTTCACCATCAAAGTACCAGCTCTAATATGGTTTTCAGTGAGCTGGGCGGTGATATTAATCGCCTCCTCCAAATTTATGGGCCTACTACCCACCACGACGTCTTGAATTTGAGGTGGTACCCCCTTAATAAACTTCTCGATGTTGCGGGGAATGGTATCCACCATGTGGGGTAGGAGCATGCTCAACTCATGATGTCGGGTGGAATAAGCCAAATGATTCCCGCTATCCTGTTTGAGGTTCCAGAATTCCTCCTCCAGCTTTTGCAATTCACTCCTCGGGCAGAACTTTTGGATCATTATGTCCTTAAATTTTTCCAAGGCAACACCAAGGCAACTTCAGTCCCTCGGTTCCTTTTCTCACTATTCCACCAAGTGAGTGCCCGTTGTTGAAGGACACTTGCAGCATATCGGACCTTGAGTTCATCGGGACATTCGCTGACAATAAACGTATTTTCCATACTTTCGAACCACTCGAGAAGTCCAGTGGCTCCTTCCTTTCCACTAAAGCTAGTGGGTTTGCACGAGTGGAAGTGCTTGAATGTGCAAGTGCGACTATTCCCGCCTTGGTTGTTGCTATTTTCCCCTTGACCATTGTTGTCACCACCACCATTGTTTCCATTGGCGTTGTTGCTGTTGTTGGCCATTAGGGTGCTGCTAAGTTCAGCAACCATCGTTGGAAGTACAGCGGCCATTTGCCGGGCGATCATTGCAGCGAGTTTGCGGTCGGAGGTAGCACGTTTTCCATGATGGCGAGACATTCTATAAGATAGAAATAAAGAAAATATTAGTATTTGGAGATAAACCAGTTCAAGGTAAATAGGAATTTTTAGATAATTTATATACAGCCAGGACGGTTCCATTTGGTATCACATAGCCAATAGGAACATGGACACGTCGAGGTGACTTAATCCTAATTTCCTCGGGAAGATGTGTATGTTGACCATAATTTAGCACTCATCCCAGAAATCCCTAGGTAAGCATAACAGGTCTCGCAATGAGATTTATACGAAATGCTTGCCTTAGCCCGAGGGCCTTTTGCCAGGAGATCCAGAATACAAGTGTTTATGTGTCACACACTCCCCTAAGGCTATTAGAATTAAAACCTCGATGAGATTTTCAAGATTTAGTCATATCATCTAAGGAATTTTCCCACTCAATAAGACACGTAGATTTCCACATGTAGTCGAGAATAAGGTTTAGAAAGGATTAGGCGCGGTAAAACGTAGAGGCATAAGAAGAGGATTAGAAAGTTGGGGTTCACAAGGTGCAAGGCATAATACTAAGGCACTAATTCTAAAGGTAAGCAAATAGCACATAAGGGAATTTGTCATGTATCAAGATAGACATATAAGCATACTTACAAGATCATAGCAAATATCATAAAAAGGGTCCCTAGTTTAACCATAGTCTAGGCCACCATTTCTAATAACCTAAATCCCTATAGTTATGGGCTCTGATACCAATCTGTCACACCCCAACCTTAACGGCGGAAATGTCGAGATGTGAGGGTTAACATTGTTCATGCCACACAACGCTAATTTAAAATGACAATATTATTTAAACTCAATATTCAAGACATACATTTAAGAAATAGAATATGCTCCAAAACATAGGAATTTCAACGTTCAATGATAACAAATGCATTTTTATTTTATTCTAGGTCCAGTCCTAGATGTGACATTGTCTTCATAGCAAGCTAAGCATTATCATTTCCTGAAATATGTTAAAAATAAAAGGTCAACACAATGTTGGTGAGTTTTCCATAGTTTTCATACATTAATATATAAAAGATGGCAATTCTTATCATAGGTTATTGAATAAAGTAATTAGGGATGGATGAACAAATGTATCAATCAAACCTTGACAGATTACAAGATTACAAGATTACAAGATTAAACGATTAGCTAAGTGTACTTGGTTTAACCAAGTAGGCTTGTCAGGCCCATAGATCTATGACGTCGCCAGGCTAGCAATAGTTAATGATTGTACATATAATAGTCATCACATGGTAATTACTAAAGTTCAACTAACCACGACAAATAAGGTGAATTACCCAAGTATTTACAAGATTCAAACGAGTTTACAAGTGCAATTATCAATAAGTTAACATGTTTCATCCTAAAGTGTGAAAATATATAAAAGGGGTATGGAAAAACTCACTTGGATTATAAAGATGACAAATAAGAAGTCTTGTATATAATACCGAGGATTCGTTAACGTTCAACCTAAATGGATAACGTGTTAAGTTAATCATGGTAATTATAGTGTTATATTTATAAACCATTTAACCCATGATTTTTAAATTATTAAATAGGTACAATTTGTTATTATTTTAGTATTTAATTGATAAGAATTTTAGTGATTAACACTATTAATAAAAGTTAAACCTTTATTATCAAGAAATTATTATTTACTATTTGATACAATAGTAAATTTTATAATTTTAATTATTAAATTAATTCTATTTATCACAATAAATGCACATTTTAAATATGTACATATATTTATTCTCAAAATATAAAATTAAGGTTGTAAATGTATTTCATAAAAATAAATAATTTATTAAATTTAAATTCTTGGAAATTAAAGGAGATTTGTTACAATTTAATAAATAAATAAAAAGTTGTATTTTATAACAATTTTTATAATGTTTAAAAATAAGAGAATAATGATTTATTAATTAAATTTAGAAGAAAATTTAAACGAAAATAATTTTATTTGATTTCTGATTAAAAATAATTTTTATATAATTAATCAAAATATTAAAATGTTTTTCTGAATTTTTAAATCTAAAAAAAAACACTTTTAAAAATAAATGCAGGGACTCGGGTTCGAACCCGGGTCCCCTGCATAGCCACAAAATGCTTTAACCGCTGGGCCAGTGCCCTGTTTTATGTTTTATTTCTGAAATCAATTTTTAAAAGTAAACTCCCAGAAATCCCCAACTTCATATAAACCCTAGATTCGTAATCGATCAAATTGAACATCAAATCGTTAGTTAAACTCAAATTAATCATGGGGCTTTTATTCCCCATGTAAAAACGAATCAAAAGGGTCCTTTAATTACCTGTTTGGTGTTGTGGTTGTCGATTTAGGATTCAACAAAACCGTGACTGTGTTCTTGAATTAAATCTTTGATGCGTGTGTGTTTTGCTGAAATTGAGGTTTCAGATAGTGAAAAGAAAAGATCGAGAGCATTTGCCCTCTAATTTATAGGTTCAATTCGAGCTAGAACCCGTCCAGCGGCTATCGAATGTTTGTCGGCCGTTTCAGGCGGAATTAAACGAATTTCACACTGTTTCAGGTAGGATTAATCATCCCATTAAGTTTTATTTGATTATCCGAACGTTTGTATACGATTAATTGCGTTATTACTAAGATTTAAGGGGGTGAACGGTTGTTGATTCGAGATAGTTTCGGTTTCGGGTTTGATTGCTTAGTAAAATTGTGTTAATCTCGAATTAAACACACCCCCTGGTTCAAAACATGTTCGCGGCGAGTTTAGGAACGATTTGTAGTTTTTAATTATGATTTTTAGTGTGGTTTTAGGGTCGCCGGCGCCGCGCCGGAGCTTCGCCGGCCGGCGACCGGAAAACCGTGAGTTGATGTTGTGTTAAAAAAACAATTTCACTTAGGTCCCTGTGGTTATAAAACGTAACATTTCGGCCCTAAACTTATGTTTTTGTTTTTAAAACAATTTACAGTTTAGTCCCTGATGTTTTGATGTTATTATTTTATGCCCAAAGTAATATATTACAAGTTTTTAATTTATTAGATTTATTTGTTTTTATTTATTTACAATATTAACACTTATTATAATTATTTACTATTACTATTATTATTATTATTATTATTATTATTATTAGTTATTTATTTATCTAATAACATCTAAATTACAAGGATACCACAAGTTACACATAAGAGATAACGACGCAAGCCCTTACAAGAGATAACGACGTTAATCACACGTTAAATAAAAATACGAGAGGTTACATATATGCTATCTTAAAATTATTACAAAATTACAATCTTGTCTTAAAAGGATGTTTTTTAGATAATAATAAATAATACATGATATAGATATAGATTAGTATTATCATCATTATTATAAAAGTATTTAGTAATTGTATAATTAAGTATTAAAATAGAATAATACTTATTTATAAATTTTATTATTATTATTATTATTATTATTATTATTATTATTATTATTATTATTATTATTATTATTATTACTATTACTATTATTATTATCATTATCATTATAAAAGTATTTAGTTAAGTATTCAAATAAGGTAATACTTATTTATAAATTTATATGTTAATTTAAAATATTACAAATAATATAATATTTTAATATAGTGAATTAAATACTCTTACAATATTAAATGTATTAATCAATGTATTAATTACAAGAACTTTATTAATAAGGGGTAAAATAAGAATGATTGAATTCACACTTATACCTAATGCTTAAAAAGTTGTATTTGGTGTCTTAATCGTTTTGTAAAATAACATTTGTATCCTAAGGTTTTGCTTTATATAGTAATATAGTGGACACTCGCCATTCGTCGCGGTTTGATTTTAAGTGTATATGTGAACGTCACAATGATAGTTTTTGGGATTATCATGATTTTAGTGAGTTCAATGATATAAGCGCTCGGATTCTCATAGATATCTACACATGGTTTAGTGATTCGTTATTATATCGTCATGTACTATTATTGAACATATGATATTTAATAAGTTGTGATTATCAAGTAAAACAAATACGTTAAAAGTATTTGAATAAAAACTATCATAAAGTGTAGAACATTGTATTATGATTAATGATATATTATTATTAGATTGTTACAGATATAATAATATGACAAAAATACAATATTAAATTTTAACACAATATTGTTGTTGTTGTTAACTTTTTAATAAAAATAATCATTACTATTACTATTATTATATTTTTTATTATTATATTTTTTAGACATATTAAATAATATGTCTTTACTAACAAATTTAGTCATAAATACTAAAGTTATCGACTATCTAAAATACACCTAGAAAATATAACTATTAGTTATTATAAATATTAGTTGTATACTTAATTATTTAAATAGTATTTAATAAATTTAAATGTCATTTTCAAGTATTAAAAATAATATAATATTTAATATATTGAATTAAACAATATCATATTATTAAATAATGTATTAATAATGTGTATTAAATAGTGTATTAATTAAAAGAGATTATTAAATATGGGAAAGAATGAAACTATTGCATAGAAGACATGTACTCTATGCTTAAAATATTGTATTAGACGTTTTACAATTTGAGTAAAATTACTATTTTGTCTTCCTAAAATGTATAGTATAGTAGTATAGCTAACACAAATTTTTAATATGAAACTTTTACGAATTTACTTTTATAACTTTATAAAAATCTTAGCGGAAAATCCTTAGTAACCATATAAGTATATAAGATTGATTAATATCTGGTGAATTAACGCTTTTTTACTATCATATGAATTTATTTATCATGAGAACAAATATAAACACATGATATGAAAAAAGGAGAGAAGAGGACAAGGAGGGGTCATCGGTGCAAAGAAGACATTTGCAAATAATTAAATGATTCAAAATGTATTGTTTTTTAGATTCAGCCCCAAAATGTGTTATTTGCTGGAATCAATCTCAAAACGTGCTTTAGTTGTAAAACAACACGGTCATATGGTAGAATTGAATAATTTTACATTGTGTAATTTTTTTTAACATAACAATATTATATTGGTATTAAAGATAAAAATTATTTGACATTATAGTGTATTTTTTTCTTTTACTTATAAAACTAATGTCATACAACAAATTTATTTAGGTGTGAATAAGGTTGTGAAACTAGAGGTAACTTTACAGAATATCAAACAAATTTTAAAGTGTTCTAATTAAATCATTGGAGTTTAAAAAAATGTTTCATTCACATTTCATGATTTATCTAAATTGAAAGTTTTAACATGTTTTTAGTATGTTTTTCTTTTTTGCTTCAGTTACGAACTATTTTTTTTTTCCTTTTTTGATGTTGATGTGTAATAGTGACGTAGATTTTAGATTTTTTTTAAAATATAAGTAACATGTTTTTTTTTAATTTTTTTATAAGAATACATATACATGTAATTCCAACCACCACATCTTCTCCACCATTTCATTATTAACACAATAAACTTCGACGATGACTCGATTTGATAGTTTAGTGATTCAATTTGAGTAAAATATGCACGAATGATCAAATTATAACACTTATAAAAATTAATTATTATTCTATGAAATTTTCATGTGGAACTAAAAACAATTCTACATAGTGAGTTTTCTAAAAATACACTTTCCTTTTTTTTTCTTTCACTTCAATTTTATGCAACGATTACGGTGAGACGATTTCTTAGACTTCATTAGGGAAAACGAACTTAGAAGAACCTAGAAATGGAAAGAGGGAAAACCTACCAATGGAAGGAATGAATTTTGGCCATAGAATTGTAGAATGAAGGGTTGGATAGTGAGCCATATCATATGAGACGATTTAAAAGAGTGAGGGTAGAATAAAAATAATCAATCAATTTTGACTTTTTATCAAGTGCTATGATGTTTTTTAAATGCCCATAACTGTCGTATATGCATTATAAAAATATATGTATATCATAAAATCGATTGTATTTTTATCTATGGCTTTGCTATATTTTTGTAAGAATATAAATCGTTTTATTTAATATTATTTGAACTAGATGTTTGAATATGATGTTTTGGATTTGGGCAGTTCACATCACATCCTATCATATGGATGGACGTCAATTTTCAAAAGACGTTTTAGATTTGACCATGGTGTGTTATACTAGGCGTCAATTTTCAACTTGACGTCTTAGTTTGTCATGGTGTTTTACACACAAGCTTCAAATTTTAACATGATGTATTAGTTTGTTTGACATAGATACCAATTTCAACATGATGTTTTATTTAACAGGACGTTCCACTCTTTTCTTTGAACACAAATACTATTTTCTTCTTGACTATTGTCATGCCTTGATGCCTTCCACTCATCCTAGAAATTGTAGTCTATATGTGATATTTATTATATTGGATTGGGTATGCATAGACATAATATAAACAAAATTTAATTTAATTTCTCTATAATAATATATTGTTGTTTATAAATAAAACTAATTAACTGAAAAAGTTACAAATAAATTAATGAGTTAATTACATAAATGGTTCATGTGGTTTATCGAAAATAACAGACTTGGATACTAAGATTTTTTGTAACAAGTTGGGGTATTGTATTTTTAAATTTGTAACAAGAATGGATACTAAGATTAACTGACGTTAATTTTTCTGTTAAATTCAAATAAAATGACTAAAATACCATTTGAGGGACTACTTTTGTAATTTAATAACTCTCTTTTATCCAGGGACCATTTTTGTAATTACCTATAACTTCAAAAAACCCAACCCCCACCCACCCACCCGACCCACTTCTCTTCAAAATATCAGACGTCCACCATGATTGATCCACCATCATTGTTACTTACCTGCATCGCTGCCGCCGACCACCACCATGCATCTCTCTCAAAATCTACACGATTTAACCCACCATCGCCACCCACCACCTGGTCCTATCGTCAAAGACTTAATGTATGGACGAGATTTCAAGATTAAAATTAGGGTTTTTGTAAATTAGGGTTCTTGATGTTTGTTTTAGTAAATTACAGAGGCAGGTTAAAGAATGGGTTGTTTCAAGCGGCGATGGTTGGTTATTTCCAGTTGTGATGGCTCGATTGACAGATCTTGTGGGTGGTGGGTAATCGGTTGGAGATTAGGGTTAGCATTTGAAAAGGAAACGGGGATATGGTGATGATGGTCGGGGATGATGATGATGATGATGATGATGATGATGATGATGATGATGATGATGATGATGATGAAGGTTCAATGGCTGCAGATGGTGGTGGCGACTGTTGGTGGGTGGTCTGTTGAAGATTAGGGTTTTACATGGGAAAGGGAAGGGGTTTTGGTGATAAAGGTCGATGGTGATGATGATGAGAGTACAAGAGACGTGATGCGTTGATGACCGGCGGTGATGGCCGGTGGTGACGGCCGGTGGCGGTGACCGGCGGCGGTGACCGGCGGTGATGGCAGGAGGTGGTGTAATTCAATATATATATATATATATATATATATATATATTATATGTGTGTGTGTGTGTGTGTGTGTGGGTGTGGGTGTATAGAGAGAGTGATAAATAAATATATTACTTTAATTAAATTACACAAATAGTCCCTCTAATTTACATAAGTAGTCTTATAATATGAAAAGACTAAAATGCCCTTAAATTTAATAGAAAATCTAACGTCTGTTAGTGTTAATACTCAACCTTGTTACAAAATTAAAAGTGAGTACACAAACCTGTAATTTTTTTTGTTTAGTACCCAAATCTGTTATTTTTCATAAACCACAGGACCATTTATGTAATAAACTCTAAATTAATTAATGCCAAAAAGAGCTGGTAATTAAAATCTAGTGTATATTCTTTCTTTACACCAAACCTAATGTGAAGTTAATACTTAATAATTTAATTATACTAAAAATCATGGTACCGTGTATCTATTACTTTTAGTATGATGCAATTTTGAATATATCAAGTAGCTATATAAAAAACTTGCTTCGTTGCACATGCTTTTAGTTTGAAACTTTGAGTGGTCTAATAAGCTAGTGATTAATACTTAATAACATGAATTATTTATTTAAAAAGCAGCCAAAAAATATAACTATTAATAATCTATTGATTAGGGCTTTGTTTTAGTTTAATAGGTGTTGATCTCAAGGTCTTAATTGTTTTATTAGCGACTTTTTTTATTCTTTTTGTACAAATAATTAATGGTCTTATATATGTCAAAACCATTACGTTCACATAGCAATTCATTTTAATCATTCTATCTAATTCTGTATTTGGTAATTACACTTTATTTTGATAAGTTACTTTGATGATTATGACAAGTTAAACTAGTTAAAATGCTTTTCACTAAAAGCATCTTACCTAGGTCTTCGTATCGATTTGGTATTTAACTTTTCCATAAAGTTTTTCACTAAAAATATTCTACATATGCATATATACATAAATTGCATGCATGTATTTCTGTGTATATATGCATAATGCAGAGTACAATAATTTGACTTGTTTCATTATGAATATGAATTATATTCAAAACTTCTTTATTCTTATCATACTTGTTTCATGAAATTTTTTAAATCTTCAATGTGTTGCTATTAGAGATATTTAAGTATTAATAATTAGAAGAAATAAGTAGCACCAATGATACACTATCGTCAGTGTCCATCAACATCAAAAGATTCGTATTAACAAATAAATAAAAACAGAAAAATATTACAAACGAAAATTAGACGTAAAAAAGTTGAACAATGCAGGTGAAAGTAAAACATCTAAAACAAAAAGTAAGTCGATCTAGGACCAGCATCTTGCGACGGTGCCATTAAATGGAGAAAAAAATAAGCGTAAAAACGTTAAATTACACACACACATTGCGGGGTGTTAACTTTTAAAATTTAGATCGAAACGTAAAACGAAAATATTTTAAAATATGATAAGTATAAGGGATCAAAGTTGAAAGTAAAAAAAATGTTGGAGCTAAATTATAAAAGATGTAAAAGTATGAAGTTAAAATAAAAAAAGTTAAAGATTAAAAAAACAACACGCGGGTACAACCCGCTAAACCCATGATACAAACTATAATACATAACCAAGTTAGTAATTAGTATTTATATAATAATAATATATAATAAGCATCAAATACAACACTCTCGAACATAAACCACTTGATAAACATAAAGTATCACAACCTTATACACAAACCACTTGATAATTAGTATTATATATAATTCCCGGTTATTTGCGTTGGGGTGAAATAAATTAAAATGCTGTAAAAGACATGATAAGCAAGAGAGCATGATTTTAATTAAAAATAACTCAATAGATGTGGTTAATGAATAAATAAGTGGCTAATGAATAAATAAAGAAGACTAAAAGTACCTAGTATGTGAATTTATAAAAAAAATCCCTAAACACTTCTTCTTTGAGATCTAGAAAGTGATCTCTCCTCATGGCTCCATTTCTTGAGCTTAAGCCGGTTTTATATTTTAGTTGTTTGGTGCTAGCTTTGGGTTAGTACGTGAAAGTAGAGGAGCAAACAAGTGCTCTAGAGATATTGAAGATCGAACCGTTAAGAGCTTGAATCAAAACCCACTTATGCTAGAACTTATTTAATAAACGAGTTTAAGTCCGAACTCGAAAATCAAGCTTAACTGTGCATTTACAGATATGTATTTTCATAATAATTATTATCTCTATAAATTATGATAGAAATAGTTAAATAGTATATATTATATTAAAATAAACTATGTGTATATATATATAATTATAAATGTATATTATTAAATAATTAATAAATAACAAACGAGCAAAACCAGAGCCAAACTAGAGTTTGAAGAACTACTTACGAACAAAAACTTAAATTTTAAGTCTGAATGAGACGCGCTCAAGCTCTCTTAAGTTGAAAGACCCAAGCATAAGTTTGGGTAAACTCAAGTTCGCTTGACTCGTGCACACCCTACTATGCAAGTATGTTGTCCTTTAGAACTTGGTTCTCACAAAAGGCTATTAAGAATCTTGATTCTCACAACCTGCCCTTCACGACTAAGATTCTCAGTAAAATGCTAATTAACTTTATTCATGAAACATGAATAGAAATGTTATTATTAGTTGGGTGAACCGGATGAAAACTATTTATTATTCATTTAAATGTTATTATTCACGACTAAGATTTTGTATCATGCTAGTCATTGTTTTATTAAAATCAACCGTTCTAAAAAAAGTAACTCTTACGTGATTATTATGGATTCTATATGTATGAAGTGTTTGGTCTTATGCAAGTCATTGCTATATTCACATTGTCAAGTAACTCTTACGTGATTATTATGGATTCTATATGTATGAAGTGCTTGGTCTTATGCAAGTCATTGCTATATTCACATTGTCTGGAACTATGCACAAAGATGTTACAAATTGGTATTGGGAATTATTGTTCTCACTAAAATACTAATCAAATTATGAATAACACCTCATCTTTCTTACAAACAACCTTAGTCGCTTTTCACATCAGTTTTTACTTATCATTCTCACAAACATATTTTTCTTCAACCCTACAAACATCCTATATTTACGTGTACAAGTCATTGAGGCACTTGTACAAGTGGTATTACTAGTATTAAAAAACAGTTGAATGAGCACTACACTTGAGGGCAGACAAACGCTAGCGGGACGTGCGCTCCAATAAATACAATTTGTGTTTGTCGGTCATGGTTCTTGATAAATAGACTTGCGGAGGCAAATCTCCATGCGTTGGAGAGAGCCTATGAAGATTTGCCTTATTGTCTTTTCTTTCTCATTCATAAATCAATAGTCACATTTATTTTTTTTTATCTAGCCTAAACCTCTCTTGGATTTATTAAAAAAAATTTAACATCAATTTGTTTACTTTTAAATATTGTCTAATTCTACATTAGTAAGAATTTCAATACACACTTTATGTTTATGAGGGTAATCATCAATGTCATTAGTGTTCTTATGACCTAGTAAATAAAACTGATGCTAAGAACCGGGTAATCGGCCATTAATGAATTGATAGAACCATTCTCTCCTAAACCGAAAAAGTTAACATGTAATTAGAACCAATTAGCTTTGGGAAATATATAATACTGGAAACAAACGAGTAATAACTTTTTTTAATAATAATAATATAAGAGTAGTTGCGTGTATTTTAATAAAGTTGATTAGACCATTAGGAATAAGTAAAAGGAAAAAAGAAAAGGAGAGGGGGTTACGTTGAGATTGAGGAGCATATTTACAGAGCTGACAAGATCCATATGGGGCTCATACTTGCTCCAAATTCCACTTTTGAGGGTTGTTAACAAGTGTTCAATTTATTATAGAAAAATGAAAAATAGAGAGTAAAAAACTCAACCATTTTCAATGGGAATTTAACTGTTCTTAACATTTACTCGTTTTTGAAAGCTTTGTATAAAAGACCTTTTTATATTTCTTAAAAAAACGAGTTCTCAAAGTGTGCAAATGCATTAGGTTGCGACACGTAGCACTGGGGCAAGAAGTAAGTTCGTCTGCCCCGTAATTACTCAACATATATAATAATTACACAACCTATGTTAATGTTACGCAACCTACATTATAATCACACACATTAATAATTATGCAAGTTAGTTCATTAGGTGAATAGTTGCTTGAAATTAAGAATTTATTTCTACTTATAATTTATTAGCTATTACTTCATTTGTTGACTAGTTGATACTTGATACCATGTCAAATCGAAATTGATGAAATGACTCAGGTTGTTCGTAAAGGAAAAAATAAAATTAAAGTCGACGTCTTAGTTAAAAGAAAGAAAGAAGTCCTTAGATTTTTACGTCGTCTTGTGCCTCCAATTCAATTGAGCCTATATATATGTTTTCATCATAAATATAGTAATAAATGTATGCAAACTAAATGCTATTAATATCATAGAAAAATTAATAAAACATACATACACAACGAAAATGGCAAATATAACCAACCACTTATTATTGTCCGACTTTATCCGTCGATTATTACCGAAGGACTATCCGTCTGGTATTACTGAAGGATCCCAACTAAAACCTAAAGAAATGAAAAAATATAAAAAGAAAACCATCGGTAATTGGTTGCTGATTAAAGACATATGACAGACAAATATAATACCCTTAGAAGTTGAGATTATCAGCGATGGAGTAGCGAGGAAGCATCTATAGTCATAAATCCAAATTCGATCGTGATCTATGGGAAAAAATTTCTAATGGAATGTCCCTTTGTAACTTGTCGTTGATACTAAGGATAATATTTTGGATAAGCTTTGTGCTCATATGTGCTCAGGCTTTTCAGTCGTTTGTTAAGGAAACCAGTTTGTGACAAGCATGTTTGTCGCTATTTCGTTAAAAATATATACTATTTATAGCAATGAAACTTCTGATAAATAACAATAACTTTCAACCTTATATATATATGGTTGCAAAAGATTTTGTTGATCTATGAAGAGGATGAAACTACCTAAAACTTAGAAATTTAGCATTGGCTACTAACTGCCAAATTCTGCCAAGTGCTAAACCATATGCCGAATCACATATGCTGAATGTCTACAGATCAACATATGCTGAGAAACTGCCGATCAACATTCTACTGGAGAGCTGCCAATCGGCTATTGCTGATCAACACTGAACTCCACGAGCTGCTGATAAACTGTTACACAAGATAAGACTGTCTATACCAACGGCTGCTCTGCTGTGCCTTTTGGAGACAACATAGTACCGAAGCTATCTAACTCTAATATGTCGATTATCTATCTTGTTGTACATTCTGAACATAGAATAGTTTATTCTTACTGTTTAGATTTTATAGTATAAAGTCCACACACTTGTATAGTAGAGGCAAGCTTTTCAAGCTACTTGGTTTATCTGCCGAGTATATCATTTATACTCAAATGATTAATCAAGTGAATACTTTGAATGAACAAGTTATGTGTTTATTCTTACTCAAAGTTTTGTGTTTTGTTAGTAAGTAATTAACTTAGATTTCGCATTCGTTATCTACTTATCAAAGAAGAAGTTCTTGTTAATCTAACACCTTCCAATCCAACAGCTGGTATCAGAGCTTTGGCTCTTGATTTGCTTAAGCTACCTTTCAACAAATCACTTGTTTTCTTCTTTTAATCTCACTATCAAACACCATATTTCTTCATACCCATCTATCCTTTCAAAATGACTCATGTAGCCATCTCAAGTAAATATGACTTGGAGAATGGAACTCAGACCAAACCTCACATGTTTACACAACATGACTATGATACCTGAAAAATTCGAATGGAAGATTTCATATGGAATCAAGACATGAGACTTTGGATCTCTATTCTGAATGGACCATATGTCCCCATGGTTCAAGCCGCTGGTGAAGAAGGAGCCTTGATTTTCAAAGATCCCATAAAATAGTCAAATAAAGATCTGAAGAAGATGGATGTGGATTTAAAGGTTTTATGGCTGTAGAGAATGAGCATACCAAACAGCATCATGCATGGCCTAAAGAAATTCACAACTGCTTAGAAATTATGGGAAGCGTTGAAGGCTAGATTTGAAGGAACATAGGATATGAAAGAAAACAAAAGAGATGTATTGAAGCAGAAGTTCGAGAACTTTGGTTTCACAAGGGGAGAAACCATGGCCGCTACATACCTTAGATGTTTTGAACTTCTAGACTCTCTTAATGAAGCTGGAGTGAAGATGGAGAATAGTGATATTCTCAGGATGTTCTTGAGGTGTTTACCAAAGTCATGGGCAGTCTACACTGTGTCCGTTAGAAAAACTAAAAATCTAAAGATAATCACTCTTGAGGAGTTATACGACATCCTGAGTGCTTATCAGATAGAGATGGATGCAGATGAATAATCACTAGGTAGATCTTCAAACCTCTCAAAGTCATCAGCTCTCATGGCTCCTACTCATGAGCCCATTGACTATCACTCACACTTCCAAGTCTATCAAACTCCTATGGTGACTCATCAAGTACTAATGATCACTTACCCTTAATCTCCAATTTTCGAATCTCAATCATCACCATCATACAGTAGATGGAATCAGCAAGCCTCACCATCCTTTTCACAATCACACCCATCTAAATCGGCCTTTGTTTGTGACCAAGCCAACTTCTTTTAACTCTCTGAAGAAGATCTGGAGTGCATTCATCCAGTTGACCTTGAGGAAATGAATATCAACTACTAGAGAGCCAGGATTTCATTCAGGGCCAAGCAGTTTCAATAGAGAACAGGAAGAAAGTTTTTGAGGTAAAGAAGATCAGGATTTGGGTTTGAAAAAAGCAAGGTGAAATGTTTCAACTATAACCAGGGAAATTTTGCTAAGCAAGGCAAAGTAACAAAGTCAAACCCATCTCCTCCAAATTCATCAAACCTTACATAACACTCAACTCATCAAAATCCTTCCACTTTATTCAGCCAAAGAAATACAACAACCATAGCCTTAGGAGAAGAGGTGATTGACTGGAGCTTCCAAGTGAAAGATGTTACTCCCATCAATAATACATTGATGGCTAGAAGCTCAACCTCCTTACCTCAGGTAACTTCTGAACCCTGCTGCACACCTGAATGCATTACTAAGGTTAACTTGTACATAAATCATAATTTGGATCTCATGAAGGATGTTGAATCAATCCATCTTCTTAAAACCGATTTTAAGAAAAATGATTAGGCTCAAAAGGAAAAAGATAACAGAGCTAGAAAAGATTGTTTCACAACTAAAACATGAGCAAACTAACCTAGAGACCCAAATTGATAGTATCTTGAGCAAATTAAAATCAGCACAATATGATTTAGCTATGGCTAAATCATATGCTAATAAGTATAATGTTCAAACTAAAAGGTTTGAAAAATTACTTGCTTTTACTAAAAAATCCCAAAGGTTGTATCAAACCAAGACAGGTTTAGGGTATAATTCTATGGAACCACCAATAACATACACTCCCACATAGACTCCAAAATGCAACCTTTAGGTACAGAAGCAAGAAGGAATAGAAGGATGGAATAGTTGAGGAAGTAGATGAAGAGGAGGAGAAGAGAGAAAAGGAGGAGGAGAAAAGAGAAAAAGAGGAGGAAGAAAGGAGAAAAGCACTCAAGGTAAAAACTAAGAAGGATGTGATTCGGAAGATGAAGTTTGTAAAAGAAAAACAATCTTCAGAAGTCAACTAGTTATCTGCTGAGTCAAATCCCTCTACCAAGTGAAAACCTCATTCAAAGCACAACTGCAACAAGAAAAACATAACAAAAGCTGCTGTGCTGGAACCTCAAACTCTTCAGAAATGAGACCCCAACCATATATTCGAAAGTCCATTTCTGAAGCAGTAGTACTCCACAACAAGAGGTTCCCAAAGAAGAAAATTCAGCTAATCACCCATGTTGTTCACAAGATAAACAAGAAGATGGGGGAGTTGAGGGAAGCAAAAATGAAAGGATGAAGAAGGAGCTACAAGAGATGAGGTAGATGATGAAATCAACAAAGAAGCAAATGAACATCATATGCCTAATATGTAAGGAAAATAATCACTTTGCAAAAGAGTGTTAATCCAACCATCTAGCACACTCCATCAAATATCCCTACAAGCCTAAATCATTAAGTAAGTCTGCAACTGTCAAACAACCATCAAAAGGAAAAAACGGTGGCCACATAACTGTCAGACAGTCAAGTCCCTCAAGTGCCAACTCCAAAGAAAAATCAGCACCTCTGAAGGATCTGCTAAATAAGACAGCAGTTGCAGACCAAAAAAAGAAGAAGAATTTGGAGAATCCTTCACCATCCCCAAAAGCTTTAGAAGGTCGTCACAAGTCAAAGTATCAAGCAAATTCAAAAGAAGAGCATGGAAACCGAAGACATCTGTTGAATCCTTAGATGACCCAAAACCAAATACCAACCCCTCAACACTTACCATTGATATACAACTACTAAAAACTAGAAGACCCAAGACTAAACAGGCTTGAGTCCCCATTCATCAATAACCATTTTGTTTATGTGTAGGATCATCCGTAGGCCAAAACTAACTTGTGGATTATGGATAGTGGATGCTCCTGGCACATAACAGGTGACAGATCATGCCTGCTGAATTTAGAACCATATGACGGTAGATCTGTTGCCTTTGGAAGTGATACAAAAGGAGGATACATTACTGGCAGCGAGACATTCAGTAATGGCAAGGTAAGCTTTGATAAGGTGAACTATGTGAAAGAGTTATATTATAATCTGCTGAGTGTGTCTCAGTTGTGTGACAAAAAACATAACACTCTTTTCATAGAGCATGAATGTATTGTTCTCTCTCCTGGGTTTGAAATTCCAAAAGGCAAAATACTTTTAAGAGCTCACAAGAAGGACAATATGTACATGCTCAACATGCATAATGCATCACCTTCAGGTAAATGTATCATGTTTCATTTCCAAAGCTTCTCTAAATGAGTCCTCCTTTTGGCACAAAAGATTAGCACATGTAAACCTCAAAAATATGATTAAACTAGTTCGGAATGAGTTAATCATAGGACTCCCAAACAAAGAGTTTGCATGTGCTAACCATTGTGTTGCCTATCAAAAGGGAAAGCAACACGGATCTTTTCATAAGTCTAAAGAATTGAATTCAGTCACAACTCCTCTACATATGTTACACATGGACTTATTTGGCCAAAAGGTGTAAAGAGTTTAGGAAGAAAATCATATTGCTTGGTAACAATAGATGATTTTACAAGACTCACTTGGGTTTTCTTTTTAGAAACTAAAGAAAAAAGTTCTAAAATTTTAAAATAATTTATTATCAAAACTGTGATGAAATTGATCAAAAGGTTAATATAATTAGATGTGATCAGGGCACTGATATCAAAAACCACTTCCTTGATTTTTTTATGAATCCAATGATATTGCAAGACAATATAGTGCTCCTAGAACTCCTTAGCACAACAAAGTTGATCACACTATTGAAAAATCTGAAAATATCATATTTAATAAAAAGTATTCAAATAGTGTTGGAAATACCCCAAGTTGGATGTTTGATCTAAATGGATTCACAAATACATTTAACCATTTGATTGAGAATGTCAGGGGACCCACTCAATAGGCCAGTAGACATACAAGTTTCAAGTACTGAAGACCACAGGGTAGATCTACCACAGGAGCTAAGTCACAAAAGGTTATATGATGATATAGATCAACCACATTTAGTAGAAGCATATGGTAGTATCACAAACAATGTAGATCATCCATCACTTTCTTATTATGACTTATCAAATGAAGAGTCTCATGATCATTCTGGTACTAGACAATCTATTGACAAGGAAACTTGTGTGACAAATGCTAAAGATAAAGTCAATTCGATAGTTGAACAAATCAATCCATCTGCTGAACTTCATAAAATAGATTTCTCCAACTTGGATCTATCTTTTCAACTCTAAGTAATCCCAATACTAAGAATTCATAAAGAGCATCCTGTTAAGAATGTCATTGGCAATGTAGATGCTGGTGTCAAGACAAGAAGCAGGGTGAATGAAGCAAACATCTATTTGTTTTCATGCATCCTTTCTCAACTAAAACCATGAAAAGTTTATGAAGCCTTAAAAGATAACAGCTGGGTAGAAGCTATACAAGAGGAGCTTCTTTAATTTTCTAGATAGTAGGTTTGGAAACTATGTGCACTTCCTAAAGCGAAGACTACAATAGGGACCAAATGGGTTTTCAAAAACAAGACGGATGTCAGGGGCATTGTTATCAAGAACAAAGCCAGACTTATGGTACAAGGGTACACACAAGAAGAATGGATTGATTATGATGAAGTCTTTGCTCCTGTGGCTAGGCTTGAAGCAATCAAAATTTTTCTAGCATTTCCTGCCTCCGAAGACTTCAAGGTGTTTCAGATGGATGTCAAGAGTGCATTTCTCTATGGTAAGATTGATGAAGAGGTTTATGTCTACCAACCATCTAGCTTTGAAGATTCCAAGTATCCAGAAAATGTATGCAAACTTGATAAAGCCCTTTATGGTCTTCATCAAGCTCCAAGGAAATAATATGAGACACTCTCTGCCTTTCTTCTAAAGAATGGATACATGAGAAAATCCATAGATAAAACTCTATTCATCAATAAGGTTGATTTGGATATCATTTTGGTACAAGTATATGTGGATGATATTATATTTGGGTCTACAAATGAGAGCTTGTGCAAAGCCTTTTAAAGTCTCATAAAGTCAATGTTTGAGATGAGTTCAATGGGAAAGCTCACTTTCTTTCTAAGGCTACAAATAAAACAAATCACGGATGGTATCTTCATAAATCAATCTAAATATGTTTCAGGATATCTTAGTAAGATTTCAAGCTACTGATGCTAAGGATGCAAAAACCCTACTATCGAAGACATGTTCATTAACTCCTGATCTTGAGGGGGAAGTAGTTTATTAGCAGCAGTACAGGGCCATCATTGGATCTCTTATGTATCTTACAACCAGTAGACCAGATATCATGTTTGCCACATGCCTATGTTCAAGATTTCAAGCTGCTCCAAAGGTGTCACATCTAATGGATGCCAAGAGAATTCTGAACTATCTCAAAGGGGAACCTAAGTTGGGATTATGGTACCCTAAGAGTACTGACTTCAATCTCTATGGACATACAGATAGTGACTCTGGAGGATGCAACATCAACAAGAAGTACACCTCAGGAGGATGTAAATTGCTAGGAGGAAGATTGGTTTCATGGCAATGCAAGAAGCAAACCTGTGTCTTGACATCAACTGCTAAAGCAAAGTACATCGCTACATCAAGTTGTTGTGCTCAGGTGCTATGGATCCAAACTCAATAGAGAGATTATGGAGTAACCTTCATGAACACTCTAATCCACATTGAAAACAACATTGCCATCTCTATCACCAACAATCCTGTTCAGCATTGAAAGACAAAACACATTGACATAAGGTATCATTTCATCAGAGACGGTGTAGAAAGAAAATCATTAAATTAATTAAAGTCCATACAAATGAACAATATGCAGATTTATTCACAAAGACTTTTGATGAAACTAGATTTAAATATCTTGTATTTGGTATTGGAATGATGAACTTTGAATAATTAAATAATTTAATTAACAATATCTGATAATATTGTAAAGTAATCCTTCTTTTGATAAAATGGGTAAAATTGTAAATGTTCCAAAGTTTGCAAATCAAAAGATAACTGGGTGTCTACCGAATTATACAATTCAAAAGATAACTGAGTAAAACTGGGTATCTGCCGAATGGGGCGATTCAACAGATTGGATGATTTTTGCACATGACTTTTGAAAAAGATCTAGTAGGTCCCACTTCCATCTTCCGATACGTAGTGGTGCTGGAGAAGTTTGCCTGAAAGACTGTTTCATTATCACACGCTATCGATTTTACTGTTATTATGGTAAAACATTTTAAAACTCATAGTTTTTAATATTATCCACAACTATTAAATCTAAGGTTTTTCTCACCATTGTCATCTTTGATCTTCGTCACACTACAAAACCCCTTTAAAAAATGTTCAATCTCTTAAGCCCTACCAAAATCAGTAAACTTTCAAATGGCTGCTCAAACTCAAACCCTAGAATTCAGACCGAATCACAACATCACTGCATCACTTAAACCCATCAGTCTATGATCCGGTACTTAAATTTCTACACAATAGTAATTATGCTTTTGCAATTACTATAGACTTGGTGATATGTGAGACACACATTTGGGAAATTTGGAACACATTTTCCATTCAACGGGAACATAGAACAAAGGTCCTCACCATAATGGTGCAAGGATTGAAGGTCACCATTTCGTGCAAAAAAATTTGTCATCATCTAACGTTGAATGATGCAAACGATGTATCCTCTTTCTCCAAAGATGTGGTGAGTGTCATATTCAAGAAGATGTGGTATGAAGGACCCCTCACAATGTCCATATTCTCCAAATCTCAAGGATATAACAATTGGAGAATCATTCTTCATATATTCCTTCATTGCTTATCAAACAAATCAGAAGGATGGGAGCAAGTACCATTAGATTTAGCAGGGGCTATCCATGGTCTTGTTAAACATCAATGTTATGATTTTTCAAACTTTAATTTTCAAAATTTGTGTAACAATGTGACTACTGCTGCTAAATTTAAGTTTTTGATGTACCCTCGATTCATCCAACTAATTTTACAAGAAGAATTGGGGGACAATCTTAAAATAGGAGGAATTGTCCATGCCTTAGGAACTTTAAACAAAGAAATATTTTGAAAGTTCAAGGCAACTAAATCTTTTCCTGGGAAGGTAACTCCCTTGTTCACACATATGCTTGAGGCCACTGAGCCTTAGGGTGGTAGCATTGAAACACCCACCACTGCTGATCCTATACCCTCTACATCAAAGCCAAAGGTGTCAAACAAAAGCGAACTCCTTCACCTTCTACTGAGAAGATGCAGTCCCCCAAATCACCTCCCCTCAAAAAGGCAAGACTGGAAACAAGGGTTCCAGTCAAGTCAAAGTTATCAGCTACACCTAAATAAGGCTCAAAGAAGAATATTTCTCTTCTTTTTTCTGAGCAGACCACAAACCCAAGCCATAAGCCGTCAATCGGAGTCCTAACAGTCCATTGAGCAAACCCAAAAGGATACCTATATCACTGAGACAACTTCTGAGGAAGAAGTCTCATTAGGAACTGGTTCATATCCCAAGCTAATAGACTCAGCTTCACAATCTCCCATACACATGTCTACTACCCAGGATGATGATATCCTTACCATACTTCAGCATGATACACTGTCTCTCCCTTTCCATACAATACAAACAGTGGGGACTGATATGTTTGTAACAACATCTAACCCACATCCTTTATCCCAAAAGATTAATCCTATAGAGGAAAGGATCAATGTGGAAGAGGATGTCTCTACTACTGATCCATCCATCGATCATTAGGACAGAGACAACATCACTAAGACCTCAACCACTATAACTTACCTTGAGAATGTCTCTAAGGTGGAAGCACAACTCAAAACTCTACACTAACAAGCTGCAAGAGTTACCATCCTAGAAGAACAACTCACAACTCTTCAGCAAGTTGCAACAAAGGCAATAGATCTTGAACACAAAGTGGAACAACTTTAAAAAACCATTGACCTTTAACAACTAAACGTCTTGAGTGTTCAACTCTTAGCACCACAAGAACCTTTGGATGTGCCTTCCTCCACCCACTTGGTGTCATCTGGAATCGCAAATTATGCTACCAAAAAGGGGAAAGATTAGCCCAAAGAAGTCAAAGATATTCTCCAGAGATTGGCTAGCCAAGTTGTACATGCTGCATAACCAATCTCTTTCTCCTCTAAATGGACTGACCACCAATATAAGCCTCTATCGGAAGCTAAAGCCAAAATGAATGATCTTCTCGATAGATATGGCTATTATAGCTCGGAATTGAAGGACATAGAAGCAAGGAGGGTGATGAAGAGGATGAACCAAAATGTTCAACTTGGGAAGAGGAGAATGGTGATGATCGAAAGATCCAGCATTTCTCCTTTGCTCTATCTTAAAAGAAAGAGATCTGATGAGGTATCATCAAAAAGAGAGCTTATGCTAGGACTTGAAGCCTCTCCCAAGGCATCTGTTAAAGAAGAAGCACCATTACTAAAAGTGCTATTGGAAGCCACGAAAGTGCTGAACAAATAAGCTACTAATGCAACTGCCAAAAGCACTAGGCAAGAGGATGCTTCAGAAGATGAATCCTCAAATAAAATGGTGGTTACAAAAGATGCACCTATACCATTAAAGATGACATGGAAAGACATGGGGTGACTCTTGAAGCTGAACCTGCCTAATTTCATAAGCAACCAAACGATAAACCTGAGTCTAAACCCAAAAAATCAGCTGATGTGATATTTGGTCAACCGGAGGTTGAAACTGAAACCTAAGTTAACTCTGAGTTGAATATGGAAACTAATGGCCCAAAAGACACTAAGGATGCAAAGAGAGCTCTAACAACTGCTGATGATCCCAAGTTAGCTGGTGAGGCATCAGGTGTAACCATTAGACCTTCAACAATCAAACTTACTTCAATCACTACCTCTAATAAAGGTAAGAGACCTATGACCGCTAAAGAGGAAATTGAAATTGAGGCACAAAAATCAAAGGCCAGATTTATGATAAATAAGATGGTGGAGCTGTTCCCATGTAAGGTTGAAAAAGAAGTTGTGGAACTAAAGGTAGGTAGAGCTTAAGAATCTTCTGTTAAGAAGAATATCATTGCATTGATCAAAAGTGCAAAGGAATCGAGAGCTACAAGAACTGCAACAAAAGAATTCAACCGTGGTAGTGAACCAAGCAAACAACATCCAATGCTCCACCTAAATCAAAGGCCAAAGTTGTCAAAAGGGTGCTATCTAAGTCATCCCAACCGTCTACCGAAAGCACCCAAAGGAGAACCACTCAGCAGGCTTCAGCAACCACAACTGCTGAATCCAAACCCATGACCTCCATTGAGAAGAGAGAAAAGAAGGATCAAGAAAAATTTCTCCTAGTAGCTCAACCTGAGTTGAAGGGTTCAATTTTGATGAGGTCATGGAGTGGAGTACCGTTTAGATAAAATCCAAACTGATAGCTGCAACTCATGCTGAGATGGAGAAAACAGTTGAGTTAGCTTGAAGAAAGAGGGCTGAATCAGAGAAGAAACAAGGAAAAAAAAGTCAACAAGAGTTCGAGGACAAGCAACAAATAAAGATGTTCTTCAAGTATTTTGGTTTTTCTGGTAGACAAGTAGGACCAATAAGTATGTCAACTCTTGATATGAATATCAGAGGAATCAAGCAAAAGGTTGTAGCTGGAGAGCTCCTAAAGTTTGAAGAAGCCAGAGAGAAATGAGAAAGACAACATGCCAAAACAAAGACTTTGACTCAAAGGTCTTCCCATATGCTTAATGAGCTCCAGCATCCCCTGACTCTAAATCAACAACCTCTGATGATAGCCAGCCTATCTTTTTAGTCCTTTCAAAGAAGAAGATAACAACAAAGAAAGTTGTAAAAGCAAGGATTATTGATTCAGAAGTAAAGGAGAAGATACTCTAAGGAATAAAGGTGTTGGTTGCTAGGTATCTTGCTCAGATGAAGAAATTTGCTGTCAAGAGGGAAAATGGAGAGATCATGTACTATGATTATGAAAATGGGGTACTTGATCTGCCCATTGACATTTAGAGCAAATTGCTAAGTACTTCAACATCTTTGGATGTAAGATTGATAAATCCAAAGTGCTGATGCATAAAGTACTAACCTTAGTCAAAGCTGATGCTGGTGAAGAGATTCCTGAAACTCTACTATCAGCATATCAACCCATAGTGGACTGGGAATATGATCAAAAAAAGAATAAATACTTCATAACCAGATCAACAGCTGGAAGAATGTCTTACTTAAGGAACCAACTAGTATGCTTCAACCAGTTTGAGATAGCTGATTTAATCAGGCTAAGACTGAGGAATCCGAGCAATGATTCTGAGGCGAGGGAAGTGGAAAAAGTACTAATAAGGATCTACAAATCTCATCTAGAAAGATCACGGCAGGATTTAGAACAAAGAAAGAGAAGCTTCTCTATCTGTTCAAGCTATTGAGAAGGGTTCTCCATCTGTAGAACCCAACAACCAACAATAATGACCTCCTAATACTTCTCTATCTATTCAAGCTACTGAGAAGGGTTCTCCACCAGTCCAACAAGCTTCTAAAATAGCTGAATCTCCTTCCCAAAGCCAATTTAATGATTCAGCAGATAAAGTGATCATCACCAATAATACTGATAGAATCGGATATGGCTTAGATCATCTAGAGCAAAAACAATAACTCTCAGAATTTGACGAGGAAAAAGACTTAGAAGATGATGATACAATGATCATCAAATGGGATTATGATTTGAAAGCTGAGAGTTACTTCATTGAAAGAAAGAACAAGTCTAAGTCTTTCTTTCTATCTGAGCTAGAAGTTCTTAAGCTTATCCTTAAGAACTTGAAGAGAATGAACAAGTTAATCTTAGAATATGAAGGCATGCCAGACAAGCACAAATCCATGGCTGCCATTCTGAGAATAAAATTGGAAACAAGGCTGAGCAAAGGGAAGAAAAAGAATTTCTGCATGTGAGTCCCCTAAGCATTCATGATCCAATTACACATTGGAGTTACAATTCCTTAACCACACCTTCTGCCTAACATATGCTGGTGCTGGCAAAGTCAAAGTCAATGAGTATGATCTTTTCCGACTATCTCAGCATAACATGAAAGATTTGGTGAATCTATCTCTTGATAACCCCTCAAGAGATAGAAGAGGATACATGTTTGAACTGCTACTAATCAGAATGATAGAAGGACGAAGATAGAATTTGGGTAGCGTCATCCTAGTGGGAATTTATTTGTAACACCTGAAAACTTGGTCAAATAAATAGAAAAGAAAAGTATATAGAAGAAATAAAAGAAAGGGCAAAGATGAGCGGTGTAAAGTGTAAAAGTACACCAAAAAGTCAAAAAGATGTGTATAAGGGGCATGGTCGCCCATGCTCTTTCTGCTGCTGCTGCTACCGAAAGAAAAGAAGAAGAAAGAGCCGAAAACCCTCGTTTCTCTCGGTTGTGAAGAAGAAAGGCTGCATTCTTCAAAGGTTAGTGTGTTTATATGTTAATTGGTTCGGTTTCTTTGTGGTTTCACCCTTAGAAACCGATTATTAAGTGTTTTGGTATGCTTTTTTTAGGTGGTTGAACTCTAGTGCAGACAAGTTTGGAGGAGTGTTACTTGTTTGCTGATATAGGCGAGTTCTAGACCCTATATTTCTTGTGTTTTAAAGGTGTTTAGGGCTGAAAATGCATCAAAATGGTTTTCTAGGCTTCATTTATGTAGTCGTATGTATATATATATGTGTATTCTCATGTTTTATGTTGTTTATGTGTTGGGCATGCTTAGAATAGTTTGTTTAAGCTTCGAACAGGTGATGAAACAGATCTGGGTTGATTCTGAAATGTAGAAATGCATAACTGGTTGCCATGCGCCCAAACAGAGCCCATGCGCCTAGGATTATAGCATGAAACTGCCTAAGTACAGGCCATGCGCCCAAATAGGGCCCATGCACCTGGGGATTTCCTTAGAAAATCCTAAGTGGGGGTTCATGTGCCCCAATAGTGTCCATGAGCCTGAAACTTTTGCCTGATAAGCCAAGTATAATCTCATGCGCCTGAATAGTGTCATGCGCCCAAAACTTTTCTCGGGTGACTAAGTGTAGTCTCGTGCGCCTGAAAGGTTCATGCGCCTAAAATCTTAGGAAAATGCCTAAGTGTAAGTCTCATGCGCCCAAATAGTGATGATGCGCCTAAGCAGCGCTCATGGGCCTGCATAGTTCCCATGCGCCTGAAAAACTTAGAAAATTTTCTGAAATTTTGGAGAAATCAGAATCTTAGGGTTTGACTTTGGGTTGACCTGCTGATATTATTTGATTATTTTATTCATGCTTTATGGTTGTTCTTTTGTTCTCTGTTACTATATTATTGTGTGACTTTACGTGGGTTGCTTATGCTTGTAAAGTAATATTATTAATCAAGTGAAAGATTAATATTAATGAAAAGTGGAACATAAAGAACAAATGAAAGTCTTGTAAGCCAAGGTTGAGGTGAGTGACTGTGTTGTCACGAAAGACTTGTATGCCAAAGTTGAGGTGAGTGACTGTGTTGTCATAAAAGACTCGTAAGCCAAGGTTGAGGTGAGTGACTGTGTTGTTAAAAAAGACTTGTATGCCAAGGTTGAGGTGAGTGACTGTGTTGTCACAAAAGACTTCTAAGGGATTCAATGCATGAGATTGATCCGAGTCCTTGTCGCGTACCCCGGTACCATATCGGTCTTCGGGCATGAGTCGGGGGTATTGCATGGGACAGGACCCAGATAAAAGTAAAAGATAATACGAAATGAATTATGGCGAAGATAATAATAAGGGTTATCAATGTGTATGTATGATGTGTGGTCATATGAAAGAAATGTACAGTATTTTAAAGGGTATTTTCATATACAACTCCTATAAGGTATTTTATTGTTTTAAAACTAGAACTCACTCAGCAACGTTGACTTTTATGCATTTTTAGTTGGCAGGTAAATATTGCTGAGGATGGCCCTCGGGAAGGCTACTCGTCGGGGCAAGACTGGCATCCGTTCTTGATTAATAACATTGTTGTTTTGTAATGCATTCTAATGATCTTTTGTAACTGGTAACAAACATACATGTATTGCTTAGCAACATAATTTATTAATTAATGAATGGTTTTTTTTGTTGATTGAATTCCGCTGCAATGTTTAATGAATTTTGTAATGATTTTATTTAATTATGCTGTGATTGACCAAATGTGAGGTCTCCGTGAACGGGGCCTTACATTATTGATCTATGAAGAGGATGAAGCTACCAAAAACTCAGAATTTTAGCACTGGCTACTAACTACCAAATTTTGCCAAGTGCTGAACCATCTTTCGAATCACATATGCTGAATGTCTATCAATCAGCATATGCTGAGTAATTGTTGATCAACATTCTACTGAAGAGCTGCCGATAGGCTGCTACTGATCAGAATTGAACTTCATGAGCTGCTGATCAACTGTTACACAAGACAAGACTGTCTACACCGACGGCTGCTATGTTGTGCCTTTTGGAGACAACATATTACCGAAGCTGCGTAACTCTGATGTGCCGATTTTCTATCTTGCTGTACATTCTGAACATAGAATAGTTTATTCTTATTGTTTATATTTCATAGTATTAAGTCCTCACACTTGTATAGTAGAGGCAAGCTTTTCAAGCCACTTGGTTTATCTGCCGATTTTATCATTTATACTCAAACTATTAATCAAGTGAATACTTTGAAATAACAAGTTGTGTGTTTATCCTTACTCAAAGTATTTATGTTTTGTTAGTAAGTTGTTAACTTAGATTCTGCATTTTTTAGCTACTGATCAAAGACGACGTTCTTGTTAATCTAAGACCTTCCGATCCAACAGATTGGTTATACCTTATTTTCTAATTTGGAGGGAACTATTATATTGATGAATCATAAATGTTAGAGGAGTTAGATGAATGGGGAAACCAACTAAAAAGGCTCACTAAACAACAAGTTAAAATTCACGATTTGATACCCCGCATGATCAAGAAAATAAAACATGTGATTCCTTATGAGCATATGTAATACACTTAAGCATTTATGATAAAGGCATCAAAGAAAATCAACTAGGGTATGGCTTTAGGTTTTGGGAATATAGCACTTGATAAGCTTGTGTAATAGACATAAGCGTTTGTGATAAAGAATGACTGAATACCTGAGTTGAAATAGATATTATGAATATGAATCTAACCTTATGCTTTACTTTAATATATATATATATATATATATATATATATATATATATATATATTGCTATAAATAATATTATTAATATATATAGAATATGCAGCCAAGAAGAAGAACTGGTCCCACTTAAGGAACTAGTTGAGTCGGACAACCTAGGGTTAGATTAGAGGCAACCACCCCCACCTGAAGATGCTGTTACAGGTCAAGAGGCTACAATCTCTCAAATAGTAACTCAATAGTTAGAAGATGCTTTATCTACCTTACTTGCACAACTATAACATTACTTTAATGCTGGAAACCCTAATCAAGGAAATGTGAATTCGGAAAGTCAGGAGAACGCTGGAAACACTACAGGATTAGAGGAACATGATGAGGAAATAATAGAAGGAGTCTAAAAAGGATGCTCATACAATACTGTTATGTCTTGTAAACCTCGAGATTTTTACAGAAAAAGAGTAGCTTTCTACGCACTACGATGGCTAGAAGAAATGGAATTAGTTTTGAATATCAGTGAATATTCTGATAACTACAAGGTTAGATTTGCATGACATTCCCTTATTGGAAAAGTATCATCATGGTTAAAGGCCTAGCTACAAGGAAGAGGAATAACTACAATCAATAAAATGACCTGGGAGAAATTCAAGGACCTAGTCATTAAGAAGTACTATCTATATAATGAAATGGAAAAGATACAGCAGAACTATAGATGAATGGAGTTGTACACCTTGATTACATAGATCAGTTTAATGAGCTTTCAAGATTGGTGCCACACCAAATGACACCAGAAACTAAGCGGATAGGTAGATACATTTGGGGTCTAGTTTTGCAAATAAGAGAAATGGTTAAGACTCCGATGCCAAAGACCTTTCACAAAGTGGTAACCCTAGTACGAAGTTAATGGACGAGATGGTCCATAATGGACCATTAAAACAGAGAGTAGGAGAAATAAGAAAATGGAATAAGATTAATCCGGGAAGAAAGATTAGTGGAGATCAGGATGAACAAACAAGTAAAGGCACCATTAATAATGTTAAGGGAATGGTGCTGGAAAGGAAGGCATATGTGGGAACACAACCATGGTGTGAAATATGTAAAAGAAACCACACGGGGAAGTGTCAGTGTTGATTTGTTACAATTGCAAGAAGAATGGAGAATCCTTTAAGGATTACAAAAATCAAGGAATCCAAAGGTGGTGTGTTATCATTATGAAAACAAGAATCATCTTTGGAATGAATGTCCAAGGCTAAAGGGAAAACTTATAGTTGTAGCCAATCAGGAATGTGGTCAAGCATTCATACTTCAAGCTAAGGAAGCATGACATGCATGAAAAGTTGTTACATTCCTCATTAACAATCAGTAAGCGTCAATGTTCTGCATATGGAGCAACCTGAAGTTTTGTTTCCACTAAGTTTAGAACTTTACTTAATTTACAATCTCAAAGATTACAAAATATCTATATTATAGAATTATGTGATGGAAAAATAATAAAGGCTGATGAAATTATACCTCATTGTACCTTGAATTTGGATGATCACTGCTTTACTATAAAGATGCATATTGATTTAGTATGTTTTAATATCATAATATGAATGAAATGGTTAGATAGGAACCATGCGGAAATAATTGATGGATGAATAATGATAAAAATATCTCTAACCAATAACAAAACACTTTTCAAACAAAGGTATTCATTAAAGACTATTTCCTCTACGAAAGCCTGAAAATGCTTGAAAAAGAATTGCTTGGCATTCCTAGCTCATATAATTAACACGGATTAAAATAAAAGGAAACTGGAAGAGATTCTGGGAGTTTGTGAGTATCTTGAGGTATTTCCTAATGATTTACCTGGAATACTACCCCCTCGTCAACTTGAATTTAGAATTAAGCTTGTACTTGGAACCACACTGATAGCAACATCTCCTTACTGCTTGTTGCCATTAAAAATGAAACAACTTGTGAATAAACTACATGAATTGTGGGATAAAGGATTCATCTGACCGTGTGTATCACCATGGGACTTTTAGTGGTCATGATACGATTTGGGTCATAGTTGATAGATTGACCAGGTTAGCACATTTCTTGTTAATTAGAGAAGATTTTAAGATGGAGAAGTTAGCCATAATATTTATAAAGGAGATAGTGGAGAGGCACAAAGTACCTATTTCTATCATATTTGATAGAGATAGTAGATTCACATCAAGATTCTTGCAAATGTTACAGAAGGTGCTAGGAACACGTGTAGACATGAGCATCGCAGATCATCCATAAACAAATGGGCAAAGTGCAAGAACCATTAAAAACTTTAGAATATATGCTGAGAGCTAGTGCTATTGATTTTGGTAGCAACTGGGATACACACTTACCATTAATAGAATTCTCCTACAACTACCATGAAAGTATCAAGGCACATTTTTGAAGCCCTTTATGGGAGAAAATGTAGGTCACCATTATGTTAAAATGAGATTGGTGACAATCAGTAAAATAAACCTTATATTATTTAGGAAACAACTAATAAAATTATGAAAAACTAAGATAGATTAATTGTAGGTCGGGATAGAAAAGTGAGTTATGCAGTCAAGAGATGAAAACCCTTGGAATTTCAGATTAGAGGGAAAGTCTTACTAAAGCTAACTCCATAGAAATATGTCATTTGATTTGGGAAGAGAAATAAGTTGAGCCCTAGATACGTTTATTGTTTTTAAATAACAGAAAGAATTGGTCAGGTAACTTACAAACTGAACCTGCCTTAGAAATTGAGTAGCATACCTAATACAGTTTATCTGTCAAACCTTAAGAAATGTCTAGTGGATGAAACTTTGATAGTACCAATTGAAGAAATTAATGTGGATGAGAATATGCCCTTTCTAGATGAGCCAATACAATAGAAATAATGGATAGGAAAATTACAAAAGTGAAATGAAGTAGAATACTTACAATAAAGGTTAGATGGAATTCTCGAAGAGGACCTGAATTCATATGGGAACAAGAGGATGAATTAAAACAAACATATCCTTACTTATTTGAGGTTAAACTAAATCAAAAGGATTATCAACTAGCTAACACTCAACCCTCCAGATCAAAAGATAATGCTAAAGAAGCAAAATTTTGGGACGGAATTACTTACCTAGTTAGTGACTATGACAACCTAAGAAATCTAGGTTTGACTTTATAAGGATATTTAAAATGTTATGATTAGTATAATGTCAGATAAAACCCCTAGGATTATATAGGATTACAATGTCTATTATTTTATGTGAAATGTTAGGTGTATACATGTGTGATATTAGTGTATATACATGTAATTCATGTGGGTTAATATGTGCATGTGTGTTATTTTATTTGAAACTTTTTTAGGATATGTGTTATTTTATGTGAACACTATTGCATGTGATTTTGTGTAAGATTTGTTGTATAATTAGTATGTATGCCTACATTTTGATAAAACCTACTTAAAATAATAATTGTCATAACCTAACTTAAGCTTCATTAAACATGAATCAAACCTATTGAGACATAAAAAGGATGAAGCTAAACAAACACTATTTATCATGTTCAGTGTTGAATCTAACTGATATGCCAAAAGATGAGTCTATCTGCTGACTTGTCACACTCTCGCTAGAAGCGGAAACACGAGGATGCGACGGACGGGATCGTCATAACACATTGGGGGTCTAAGAGAATCACTAAAGGTATTCTCCATAAATGGGTCATGACGTGGCCCGATACATAGGAACATGTGTCCAGTACAGTCAATTCCAAAACGTCATTCCATAAATGCATAAATAATCCAAAGTTCCATTTAGGATCAAAGAAGCACAAGTACCAAAACAATTCCAAGTACAAATCCAACAATTACAATTCAACAAAACAAACAAGTCCAAAACAAGTTCAAAAAGTCCCATGAAATGTCTATTGCTCCCAAAGGAGCGATCTTGTCTAAAGTCCACAGCCAAGCACCTAAGCCTCATTACCTGAAAAGACATGCTCTAAAAAGTCAACATACGTTGGTGAGTTCACAGGTTTAAAAGTACAAATAATTTTCCGTGTATAACATGTATATAAGGTTGTATGTGAGTAAGAGTACATGGCAGCCATAGATATCGACACAAGTTTAAGATCAGTCCAAGTCCAATTACCCGGATTATATTCACCCAAGGGCAAGCCTAGGCCAAGTCAGTCTCAACTAGTATACCGAAGACAAGGGTGGGGGTGTCAACCCATTAGTACTAACAATACCTCTCCATGATAACCAAGCACAAGAACAAGCCCAAGAACAAGCACAAGCACAAGTACACACTCATGAATGAACATCTAGACTCAAACCAAGTAAAATATATTAAAAAGGGGCCATGAAACTCATCTCAAAATAGCAAAGTCCTAAAGTCCACGGTAAGAATGTCAAATCACTATAGAACACATAACACCAAACAGATTACTAAAGGCCAAGTTGACCTAGTTGGGTGTAGTCCTCGAAGTCTAGTCCTTAATGTTCATTCCGATTATTGTTTTTAGTAAAAATCCATTTTTATATCCATTGCTAATATTAGCGTCCCAAGTCCTGCCTCATATTTTAGTCCAATAATTATGTATTAGATCGTTAACGTCCCTCGATGAACCTTTACCAAACCATTATTAATAAGTTATAAAATTTTATTATTTAAAACTTTATACACTTACATTTACTTGTTTAACCCACTCATTGTTTTTATTTAATAATATACTCACAAATTCTTATCACTTAAACTTGTAAAATAAACTCAGCTTGAATAGATGATCTCGTCGAAACAGTAACAAAACATCACATAATAGATGTCAAATGAAATCTAGGACATCAAACTAACTTTCAGAAGAAGAATAAACTCAAACGGGTCACGAGTGAAAAAGGTACGACGCGATGAACACAGCCTAACATTCTGCTCGGATTTGACAGATTTGATCCTTAAACTTGGTTACTGACTTTGAAGGACCAAACGATATCGAAAAGGTACGAGATCACTTGGGTTAGATAGAGGACTCATTGAACTTAACTTTAGATGAAAATTTTGACTAAACTGAAATTTTTATGACCACAATATGACCTGCACAAGATGACCCATTTTTCTGATAGTAAACTGTCCAAATTCTTAGCATTGTCTATTGGATTCAAAAACTTGGTTTTCGATCTTTATTGACCCGAATCCTGTAAGAACGTTTAATATAAGACCCCAATGACCAAAACAAAGAATTAGATCATGGATTAAGACAATATTACTGTCCCAACTCAGATTCATCCACTTTTACTCTCCCGGTTCCAATTTTTATACGATTATCTATTAGATTAACTATTCTATCGCCACAATCGATCCCGTAACAATAAATTAATGATTTTTAATAATTAATTAGTATCAAAAAATGTCCATTAAGTCCAGATTTCAAGAGGTTATAATCCCAAATCGAAAGATCAATGAACAATCAAGAATAAATGCACTAGGGTTTTACCGATTGTAAATCCGCACTTGAACGCCCAGATCTTACAAGAGTTATCACCCCAAACAAGAAAAAAGAAGAACAAGTGAATAATCTTAGTATAGGATAATGAATTTCATCAAATACAATGATAAAATCAAGATAATATCGATTTTTCTTACCGGAGAATGAAGGGATGAACGATTCGAATCAAAATTTGATCTTGAATGAAACAATACACCAAAAATTGATGGTTTGTTGAATGCGGATGATGATTTTTGATGGATCAAGGTGAAGAACAAGGAGAATTGGTTGTGGTGGCTAGGGTTTCCAAGGAGAGAGCTTTTTGGTGAATTAGGATTGCAAGAATGAAGAGAACAAGGGGGAAAGGCCCCCTTGTTGATTCTCGGCCGATTAAGGGGAGGGGAAAAGGCCTTCGGGCCCTTCGCCCATCACGTCCATTCTCATGTCATCTCATTTCGCGTGTCGTTCAATTTTACGCTTTTAAATTCTACGCGATTAAACGATTCCAATGAACTACTATATGTCATAAAATTACTAATTTTGATGTTTTTGAATTAATTTTAAGCTTATTCCTTATTCTATAAACAAAGTACACTAAGGCTCAATTTCTAATGTATGAAAACATAAACTTTAAGGTTTCATGTTTTATCAGTTCAATATCAAATCCAATGCCCACGACCATCAACTAAGTCAAATTTAGTGTTCATCCCCTAACACCAATCCCAGGCCCATTAACATATGTTAGACCCATTAGCACACATTTGGCCAAGAATGTACAAATTTTAGTACTTAGCGTGTCTACAAGCGTCTAACACACCATTCACAAATCAAGTTAACGTTAGGTTAACCTTCAAGTCAAAGCCCACATTAGACAAAGTCAAGGTGAAATAGTCCAAGTCAATGGTAAACACACCTATTTTGGTGACGGATGTCACATGACTGATCACACCTTCCTAATGAAGTACTAAACAACTGTGAAGCAGCATATGTGCATCTACTGAAGTCCTGAAGATCTGCTGGTTCACTACTTTTGTAGATAAAAGAACTATGCTAAAGAGTAATGATGGCAACATTACTCTACAATTGTTGATATTTTGTGCTTCTTATTTTTGTCTATGCTGTATATTGTTTTGTAACCAATAGTATTACACATTCGTGGAATGCCATAATGTATAGGTCAATGGCTGGAACATGCCATTTATCCTAAGCCTAGAATATATTGTCAAGATTTGTTCTAGTGTTTAGCTTTTATAGTATAAATACCTCACACTTGTAGTTTTAGGGCTAGCTAGTTTGCCCACTTGTTTTCCTGTTATTGCATTTTATATTCAGTGAATATAATCAAGTGAATACTTTGAAAGAACTTCAATTTATTGTTATTTAAGTATTACCTTTGTAATTGTTAGTAAGCAGTTAGTAAAGATTACACTTTTACTATCTGCTAAATCTCTAGAAAAGTCTTGTTCCATTCATGATCCAATAAGTGGTCTTAGAGCTTTAGCTCTTAATTTTTTAAAAGCTTTCTTTTAGCAAATCTCTTGTTTTTCTTTTGATCATTATTTCAAATACTCAAACACTTCATACTCATCACCTCTTTCAAAATAACTGTTGTTGCCATGTTTACCAAGTATGACTTGGAAAATAGTACTCAAATTAAACCTGTAGTGTTCACCATAAATGACTATGACACTTGGAAGATTCGGATGGAAGATTTTATGAGAAATCAAGATTAGAAACTTTGGATGTCAATAATGAATGGACCATATGTTTCAAAGGTTCAAGTTGCTAGTAAAGGAGGTGGAATGATTCCAAAAGATCCCACCAAGTATTTTGATGAAGATATGAAAAAGATGGATGTAGACTTTAATGGATACAGTGAAAAGTGTTCATGATTTGGGCAAAGACCTTAAGAATTTCTAAGAACATCACTATTCTCCATCTTCACTCCTTCTTCATCTAGAGAGCCTAATAGCTGCACATATCTAAGATATAATGCTATCATGGCCTTCAATAAGAACCAAATGAGTGTTTAGAAATAAAAAAGATGATAGAGAAATAGTAATCAATAACAAAGAAAGACTTATTGTACAAAGGTACACACAAGAGGAAGGAATATACTATGATGAAGCTTTTGCTTCGGTAACAAAACTTGAGTTAATAAGAAACTTCCTTGCTTTTAATGCCTCAAGAAACATCAAAAAATTTCAAATGGATGTAAAGAGTGCCTTTCTCTATGATGAAATAGATGAAAAAGTATATGTATGCTAACCACCTGGTTTTGATGGTCCTAAGTTCCCAGACCATGTGTGTAAACTTGATAAAGATTTGTATAGGCTACATCAAGCTATAAGGAAATGATATGATACTTTCTTTACCTTTATTTTAAGAAATGACTACACTAGAGGAATGATAGATAAGACTTATTTCATAAAAAGATGGGAACGGACATCATGTTGGTGTAAGTGTATATGGATGGAATAATATTTAGGTATACAAATGAAAGGCTATGCAAAGATTTTGAAAACCTCATGAATTAAAATCTGAAATGAGTTCAATGGGAGAACTCACTTTTTTTGGTTAAAGGTCAAGAAAAATGCATATGGAATCTTCATAAATCAATCTATGTAAAACACATTTTAGTTAGATTTCAAGTAACTAATGCCAAAGCTACAAAGACACCAATGTCCAAGGCATGTACATTATATCCTGATCTTGAGGGGGAAGTAGTTGATTAATAGTAATACCAGGCTATCCTTGGATCTCTTATACATCTTACAGCTAGCAGACCAAATATCATTTTTTTCACATGCTTGTGTTCAAAATTTCAAGCAGCTTCTAATGTAACATATGATTATTGCCTAGAGAATTCTAAAGTATCTCAAAGGAAAACCTAAATTGAAATTATGGTACCACAAGTGTGCTGACTTCAATCTCTATGGATATACTAATAGTGACTATGGAGGTTGTAACATCAGAAAGAAGTCTACCTTAGGGGTTTTCAATTTCTAAGAGGAAAATTGATTTCATGGCAATGCAAGAAGCAAACCTGTGTTTCTACATCAACTGCCGAAGTAAAATACATTACTATATTCAGTCGCTGTGCGTAGGTGCTGTAGATTTAAACTTAACTCAAAGATTATGGTATCAACTTTATGAACATTCCCATTCACATTGACAACAATAGTGCTATATCAATGACCAACATTCAAGTTCAACACTCAAAGACAAAGCACATTGACAGTAAGTATCATTTATTCGTGATTATGCAGAGAAAAATATTATTAAGTTAGTCAAGTTTTACACAAACTAACAATATACAGATCTCCTTACAAAGGCATTTGATAATTTAAATATTTTCTATCCATTATTAGCATGGTGAACTTTGAATAACTCACAATCTCTCAAAAATGTCTTTAAAATTGTTATTAATGATATTTATTTGAAAAATTGTCAAAACATGTTTTCTTGTCAAAATGCACTTTATTAGCACTAAGAAACACAAGGATCCGGTAGGGCCTACTCCTATTTTCCGAGAAGTAGTGGCTCTGTACTTCACTAGAAAAGACTATTTCGTCATTACAGAAACTGTCGAAAATTTAGTTTACGGTGGTAAGATTTTTAAAATATTACGGTTATATATTGTCCAATAACCATAATTCAAGTTTCTCTTTCCTTTCAACTATTCTCACGTCATTATCTTCACCTCTTAAAACACTCTCAATCTTTATCATCCATAAGATCCTTCTCAGAAATAGCCACGCAAAACCTTGATTTCATACCTAATCACAACATTACTGCTTTTCTCGAACCCATTAGAGAAAATTTATAAGGCCCCGTTCCCGAGACGCTTACAGTCGGTCGACCATTTCATAAAACATTTAAAATACATCATTTTTACAGCGAAGATATAACTTTTCATTAACAATTGAAATTGTGTCAAATCATCACATCGTTTTGTTTACATCTCAAAAATTGTATTAATACAACAACATTTCTCAAAAATGTGAATGCCAGAATTGAATCATCCCCAGTAGCTTATGCATCCATGCCTGCACCTCCTCAGCATCAACAGTTACCTGCCAGTTATTATGCATACAAAAGTCAGCGACGCTGAGTGAGTTCTTGTTTTATAATAAAATACTTTACTTTACGTTAAAACATCTCCTTTACTTTCATGCGTGATCATACATCATACATACAACTTGATAATAATTATTTATTATTTCATCATCGTTCATCATCATTCGTTTCGTTCGTTAACATCGTTCATCTTTATATATAGATCCTGCCACATGCAATACCCCTACGTCATGCCAAAGCTGGTACTGTACCGGGGTTTATAAATAAACCCCCACGTCATGCCGAAGCTGACACAGTACCAGGGTACGTGACAAGGATCCCATCACATCTTGGTCAATCTCAAGGATTGGACCCCTATGTGCATCATCAAGGGTTAGCTAAACCACACACAGTTGAGCAAACAACTACCTCATTGAGTTGTGAATCTCCATCATTTTGCTTGCAAGACTTTCATTCATTCATTACGTTCCACTTTTCATCATCGTTATCTTTCACTTTCATTACATAATACTTTACTTACATATACGTACATATCAAGTAAAGTCATATCATAAACATAACGTTTTAAAACCGTTTAATGTGAAAAGATATCATATCACACATCACACATCACAGCATACCATGCGAAAACTTGAACATAAAACATCATCACTCACACGAGAACCCAACATTTAGCGTGAGAACCATACCACAATCAAATCCTATACATCAAATCATCACTATCTCTCGAGAACTACAAGTCGCACGAAAACTTCATGTCGCATGAAAACATACATATCGCGTGAGAACTTCTTATCGCGCGAGAACGACCTGCCGCGCAAGAACTACCTGTCGTGCAAGAACTATCCCCTTTCACGCAAGAACTTCACAGATTCGAATTTCATAAAGTACAACTTAACTGCTCGCGTGAAAACTACGGGTTTTTCCCGCCAAGTCATAACTTATCGTGTCTGAGGCTGTTCTAACATGCTTAATATCATAACAACATCAACTCAAGCATAAACAAGCATTTTCCAACATGTTAGTATGCATAACAGCCCCAAAACATAAAAACTTGCATAAAAAGGGGACCAGAAACTCACCACTATAAGTTCTAGCACGAACACAACCTTCCCGAAGCCTTTATCGAGCGAAAACTACATAACCACGAGTTATATTCATCAATAATCCATTCTTAGTACATAACACGAGTTACTACACGAGTTACATACCTCAAACACTTGGATTCTTCACTTGTCTCTCTACGCAGCCGCTTTCTCTCTCTAACAGCAGCACTTCTCGCACGAAAATAGAGTCAGACTGGGTATTCTTAGCTATTTATACCCAACTCAACTTTTCACATGAGGTTCTCATGCGAGAACCTCCTTTCGCGCAAAAACTTTCTCTATTTTACTTTCTTGAAATTTTCGGGCGTTATAAAAAATCTACGACCCTGTGTTGAACTTTCTCCAGAATAGCAACTATGATTTTGCTATCATGTTAGAACCAGTCATTTGTGCTTTGCACATTCAACAATTCTGGAATACATGTTCTATTCAAAGAGAATATAGGAGCAAAGTGTTAATCGCCACAGTACAAGAAAGTCACTATCTCCACTACATAGATTTGGAATCATATACAAATATGGGATGCCGAAGGCCAATCTTCATTCTCGTGTGAAAATAGAGTCAGACTGGGTGTTCTCAGCTATTTATACCTAGCTCAACTTTTCGCATGAGGTTCTCGAGCGAGAACCTTCTTTCACGCGAAAATTTTCTCTGTTTTACTTTCTTGAAATTTTCGGGCATTACAAGTCCACCCCCCTTATTTAGGTTTCGTCCTTGAAACTTGTCAGCTCTCCAATAGCTGCGGATAATGCTGTCTCATTTCTTCCTCGGTCTCCCATGTAGACTTGGACCCCTTCCTGTGTCTCCACTATACTCGTACAAGTGGAACCACTTTATTCCTCAGCCTTTTCTCCTTTCTATCAATGATGGCCACTGGTTGCTCTACGTAATTGAGCTGTTCATCTACCTCGATATCCTCAAGTGTCACGATCATATCTTCATCAGCTAAGCACTTCCTCAGATGAGATACATAGAACGTCGGATGAATTCCACTTAACTCATTGGGTAGCTCTAACTTGTAAGCCACCTCTCCTACTCGAGCAATGATTCAGAAAGGCCCTATGTAACTCGGGCTTAGCTTTCCTTGCTTTCTGAATCGGATGATCCCTTTCCAAGGCGAGACCTTCAACATAACTCTATCACCCACCTTGAATTCAATTGGTCTAAGTCTCTTGTCGGCATACCACTTCTGTCTATCCTTTGCTACCTTCATAAAGGCCTTGATCTTCTCCAACTTTTCGATTGTAGCCTCGATCACCTCAATGCTCCCCAACTCCTTTTGTCTGATGTCACCCCAACATATGGGCGTTCTACACCTTCTACCATATAGCATCTTATAAGGAGGCGTATCAATGCTGGTATGGTAACTGTTGTTATATGAGAACTCGGCTAACGGTAAGTGTTCATCCCAACTTCCACCAAAATCAATGATGCATGCTCGTAGCATATCCTCCAGCGTCTGAATGGTTCTCTCCGATTGACCATCCGTCCGAGGATGGTAAGTCGTACTGATGTGTAACCTCATCCTTATCGTATCGTGAAATCTCTTCCAAAACTTTGATGTAAACCGAGTGTCGTGGTAAGACATGATAGACACTGGCACACCATGATGAGTCATAATCTCCCTGATGAAGAGATCCGCCAATCTCTCAGATGGATATGTCTGGCGGATAGGCAAAAAGTGAGCGCTCTTTGTCAGACGGCGACGATCACCCATATGGCATCGTATCCCCTCGCCGTACGCGGTAACTTTGTAATGAAGTCCATGGTGACGTGCTCCCATTTCCACTCGGGTATATCCAAAGGTTGGATCTTTTAGTCGGCTTCTGATGCTCCGCCTTCACTTGCAAACAAGTTAGGCACTTACTCACATACTCCACTATGTTGCGCTTCATTCCCGACCACTAGTAATCTTTCTTCATATCCTGATACATCTTTGTGCCACCAGGGTGAATCGAGTATCGAGTCTTATGAGCCTCATCCATGATCTTCCCTCGTAGATCTCCATAACAAGGAATCCACATTCGCCCGAATCGGGTTCTAACACTAAGAGTGTTCTCACCCAACTCCGCGACTAGTCCCCTCATCCACTCGGAGTTAATTTGATCTTCTTTCAGTGCCTCATCCTAAAATTCCTTGACCTGCTTCATCACCTCAGAGGTCATGATCATTTGATAAGCCTTTACCCGAATCGGCTCAGGTCTCTCCTTTCGGCTAAGGGCATCCGCCACCACGTTGGCCTTGCCAGGATGGTAGTGGATCTCGCAATCATAATCCTTGATCAACTCTAACCACCTCCTTTGCCTCATATTAAGATCCTTCTGCTCAAAGAAGTACTTCAAGCTCTTGTGGTCAGTGAAGATAGTGCACTTCGTCCCGTACAAGTAATGCCTCTAAATCTTCAATGCAAAGACCACTGCCGTCGATTCCAAATCGTGAGTAGGGTAGTTAGCTTCATGGATCTTCAACTATCAGGACACATAGGCTATAACTCTCTCTCTTTGCATCAACACACAACCCAATCCCGAATAAGAAACATCCGAATAGACCACCAAGTCTTCGCTCCCTTTGGGCAACGTCAAGACAGGAGCTTAAGTCAATCTCATCTTTAGCTCTTCGAAAGCATTCTCCTGCTCTAGACCCCATACAAACTTCACATCTTTACGGGTCAACTTAGTCAATGGTGAAGCTATCTTGGAGAAGTCTTGTATGAATCTCCTGTAGTAGCCTGCCAAACCCAAGAAACTATAAATCTCAGATGGTGTCTTTGGAGACTTCCATTGCAGCACCGCCTCAACTTTCGCCGGGTCTACCATGATCCCTTCCAGGTTGATCGCATGGCCTAGAAACTGAACTTCACGTAACCAGAATGCACACTTGGAGAACTTGGCGTACAGCTTCTCCCTTTTAAGCGTCTTCAGCACCTCCCGAATGTGAACTACATACTCTTCTTTGCTTTTTGAATAAATTAGGATATCATCGATAAACACAATCACTGATTTATCTATCATATGCCGACACACCCGATTCATCAGATCCATAAAAGCAGCTGGCGCGTTGGTTAAACCAAAAGACATAACAAGAAACTCGTAGTGTCCATAACGCATACGAAAAGCAGTTTTAGGAATATCCTGCTCCTTCATCTTTAGTTGGTGGTAATCAGATAAGAGATCTATTCTTGAGAACCAACTGGTACCTTGGAGCTGATCAAACAAGTCGTCAATTCTCGGTAATGGATACCGATTCTTTACCGTCAACTTGTTTAGCTCTCGGTAGTCGATGCACATCCTCATACTACCGTCCTTCTTCTTCACAAATAAGACCGGAGCACCCCATGGAGAGATACTCGATCGAATGAACCCCTTATCTAGCTACTCTTGCAGCTGAGTCATCAATTCCTTCATTTCAGAGGGAGCTAGACGATACGGTGCCTTTGTAACAGGTTGGGCACCAGGTATCAAATCGATCTGGAACTCGATCTCGCGGTCAGGTGGCACACCTGATAGATCTTTCGGGAATACGTCTGGGAAGTTACACGCAACCAGTACATCCGACAATCGTGGTACTGACATATCCACATCCTTCACATAGGCTAGATAGGCACCACATCCACGCCTCATACACTTCTCTGCCGCAACCATCGAAATTCCCTTCGGAACCGTACTAACACTATCGCTGTAAATTGTTGATCTCCCATCCAAAGCGTTCAATCGAATCATTTTCTTTTGACACACGATGTTTGCCTCATAGGCTGCTAGCCAATCCGTCCCTAGGGCTACATCAAATCCACATAAGAGCATCACAAACAACCTAGCAGAGAACCTATGACCTTCCAACTCTATGTCACAATCTTCTACCATATCAGAAATCCTGGTAGACTTACCAATGGCAGTTTTTACATCGAAGGGCTCATCAATCTTTTTACTCCTAATGGGCAACTTACCACAGAAGGTGGCTGAAATAAAACTCCTACTAGCACCGGAATCGGAAAGCACAGAGGCACAAGTTTGGTTTACTAGGAATGTACCTAACACAACATCGGGGTCCACCCTAGCCTCCTCCCAAGTCATAGTGAATGCCTTGGCCTTCACCCTTTGCCCCTCCTTCTCCTTCTCAATCCCCTTCTTCGCCCCGGAGCTCTCAACCCTCGACTTCTTGTAGTCTTTGCTCATGTGCCCAGTCTCGCCACAGCTGTAACATTTCATCACTTGACAATCCCTTGCCATGTGGCCCTCCTTCCCACACTAAAAGTATAGATTCGATCCCCACTTACATTCCCCAGATGCTCCTTCCCACACTTCCTGCATGCCTTCTCTCCCCCTGTTAACGCCTTCTGGTCATCCACACCCATCTTCTTACCTCCAGCCACAGAACCACCACCGATATACCACTTCCCATTCCCATTCCTATCATTTCCCCACTTCTTCTTCACATCCACCACCGCCACCGCCTCTCGCTTTTCATAAAGTCTCCCCGCCAGATCGACCACCGACCTGAACGTACCTGGCCGAGCGGCGATCAAGTGTCTGCGGATATCCGCTGGCAGACCTTGGATGTATCTCTTTATCTTTCGTGACACAGGCATCACCTGATCTAGCACCAGCCTTGCCATCTCATTGAACTTTGTCGTACACTGCTGGTGTGTCATGGTTCCCACCTCCAACTGTAGGAACTCTCTCTCGATCTTGTCGAGTTCCCTATGAGGACAAAACTCCTCGATCACCAGCTTCTTCAGTTCACTCCACCTCATCCTTCCAATCGCCCTGCTACCCTCGGCCTGGACAATGTTGTCCCACCAGCTTAAGGCCAAATCCACAAACAAGTCGGTAGCAAACTTCACCTTCTGATCCTCTCGGCACTCACTGATATCAAGTACCACCTCCATCTCCCTCGTCCATCCGTGAGAAGCAGCAACACTCCCATTCCTATCGAAAGTTGGGGGCTTGCATCTCTGGAATGCCCAATAGTTGCACCCCTTCGCAGTTTCCTGCACAGCTTCCTCCTCCTCGTCATCCCTGGAAACAACCATCTTCGTCTCTGGTTGCTCCCTTTCCCCTGAACCTCCTTCTTCGCCCCCTCGCCTAGCGGCATTCTTCTTTTCCTGTTTCTCCATCCTCTCGTCTTCCCTTACTGCTCTAATAACCTCGATCACAACAAATGACAGAATTGTCTGCATGACCTGATGAACCTCCTCAACTACCGCCTCCTTCACTGAGGCCCTCAGATTAGCACTCTCATCCCCACCTTTGTGGTGATGAAGCTCGGGCTCTTCAGGTGCCGTTTCAGCAGTTCTAGCCCTATTTCTCGTGACACGTGACCCAGCACCACTACCACCACGTACTCCTCCTTGGGAAAACCTTCGAGGATCTACCACCAGCCATCTCTAAGCGTTATAAGATTCAAACACCAACACGGTCATTCAAGGTAATAACTCAGATTATGTCAAGTATAGTAAGTCCCTAATTATAGTGGCCAGTTGTGATTAGCCACTTACTTTACTCTTCATTCCCCAAGCATTTCCTATCCTGACTACATCATTATCCAAATCTACTAAAGGCACATAAATCACATAACATGCGCACATAATTCATTTCCATTAACTTACATAAAACGTTTACACAAACATTTACCTATAGGCATGTAGCTACTAGGACTGGCATCCCTTCCCTTTAGTCCCATTCTCAGTTTAAGTTTTAGGTTTATTTTTGAAAATATTTTACCCAATTCTCTTAAACTTTGGCTCTGATACCAGCTTGTAAGGCCCCGTTCTCGAGACGCTTACAGTCGGTCGATCATCGCATAAAACATTTAAAACACATTATTTTTACAGCGGAAATATAACTTTTCATTAACAATTGAAATCATGTGAAATCATCACATCATTTCGTTTACATCTCAAAAATTATATTAATATAACAACATTTCTAAAATGTGGATGCCAGACTCGAATCATCCCCAGTAGCTTATGCATCCATGCCTTCACCTCCTCAGCATCAACAGTTACCTGCCAGCTATTATACATACAAAAGTATGCGACGCTGAGTGAGTTATAGTTTTATAATAAAACACTTTACTTTACGTTAAAACATCTCCTTTACTTTCGTGCGTGATCATACATCATACATACATCTTGATAATAATTATTTATTATTTCATCATCGTTCATCATCATTCGTCATCATTCGTTTCGTTCGTTAACATCGTTCATCTTTATATATAGATCCTACCACATGCAATACCCCTACGTCATGCCGAAGCTGGTACTGTGCCGGGGTTTATAAATAAACCCCTACGTCATGCCAAAGCTGACATAGTACCAGGGTACGCGACAAGGATCCCATCACATCTTGGTCAATCTCAAGGATTGGACCCCTGTGCGCATCATCAAGGGTTAGCTAAACCGCACACAGTTGAGCAAACAACTACCTCATTGAGTTGTGAACCACCATCATTTTGCTTGCAAGACTTTCATTCATTCGTTACGTTCCACTTTTCATCATCGTTATCTTTCACTTTCATTACATAATACTTTACTTACATATATGTACATATCAAGTAAAGTCACATCATAAACATAATGTTTTAAAACCGTTTAACGTGAAAAGATAACACATCACACATCACAGCATACCATGCGAAAACTTGAGCATAAACCATCATCATCTCGTGTGAGAACCCAACATTTTACACGAGAACCATACCACAATCAAATCCTACACATCAAATCGTCACTGTCGCGCGAGAACTACAAGTCGCGCGAAAACTTCAGTCGAGCGAAAACATACATATAGCGCGAGGACTTCCTATCGTGCGAGAACTACCTATCAAGCGAGAACTACCTGTCGTGCAAGAATTATCCCCTTTCACGCGAGAACTTTGTAGATTCGAATTTCATAAAGTACAACTTAACTGCTCGCGCGAAAACTACGGGTTTTTCCCGCCCAGTCATAATTTATCGCGTCTAAGGCTATTCTAACATGCTTAACATCATAACAACATCAACACAAGCAAAAACAGGCATTTTCAAACATCTTAGTATGCATATAGGCCCAAAACATAAAAACTTGCGTAAAAAGGGGACTAGAAACTCACCACTAGAAGTTCTAGCACAAACACAACCTTCCCGAAGCCTTTACCGAGCAAAAACTACATAACCACGCGTTATATTCATCAATATCCATTCTTAGTACATAACACCTGTTACTACACGAGTTACATACCTCAAACACTTGGATTCTTCACTTTTCTCTCTACGCATCCGCTTTCTCTCTCTAACAGCAGCACTTCTCGCGTGAAAATAGAGTCAGACCGGGTGTTCTCAGCTATTTATACCCAGCTCGACTTTTCGCATGATGTTCTCGTGCGAGAACCTCCTTTCGCGCAAAAACTTTCTCTGTTTTACTTTCCTGAAATTTTCGGGCATTACAAAAAGTGTACGACCCTGTGTTGAACTTTCTCCAGAATAGCAACTATGATTTTGCTATCATGTTAGAACCAGTCATTTGTGCTTCGCACATTCAACAATTCTGGAATACATGTTCTATTCAAAGAGAATATAGGAGCAAAGTGTTAATCGCCTCAGTACAAGAAAGTCACAATCTCCACTACATAGATTCGAAATCATATACAAATATGGGATGCCGAAGGCCAATCTTCATTCTCAAAGGAAGTGGTGTGTGGAACTTCTAAAGAAATGGGATATGAAGGAACACTTCCTGCTTCGACCTTCTCTAAATCACTGGTATATCATAACTAGAGAATCATTATTCATGTCTTTCTCCATTGTCTCTTTAAAAATCAGGGGGTGGGGATGAAGTGCCATTATAAACCTAAGTTTCTTACAACAAATTTTACATGGAGAACTGGGTAATAAACTTAAGCTTGAAGAGGATGTACATGCCCTTGCACCTCTAAGCAATGCAATGTTTACCAAATTCAAAGCAACCCCAAAAATTTTTCAGGTAAAGAGTCCATATTATTTGCCAACATGCTGGAGGTCACTAAGCCTTAGGGTCACATTGTGGCTACACCCTCTACTATTGATCCCACACCCTCAACTTTAAAGCCCACAATTCAAAATCCAAAAAGTAATGAACCCTTGCATCCTTTACCGAGATAGTACAGGCTCCTAAATCCCCTCCATCAAAAAAGGCAAGGCTGGAAACTATGGTTCCAGATAAGTCAAAGGTGTCAACTACACCTAAATCAGGCTCAATAAAGAAAATTTCTCTTCCTTCTTCTGAGCAGGCCCACACAAAACTAATAAGCCCTTAATTAGAGTTCCAACACTCTATTAAGAAACCTTAAAAAGATACCCACATCTTTGATGGAGCTTTCGCGGTAGCAACCTCATTAGGAATTGGTGTACATCCTGAACTAGTAGACACAACTCCTCAAATACAATCTTAAATATCTATTACCTAGGATGAAGATGTCTATACTCACTTTTAGCATGATCCATTATCTCCTCAAAGCATGCTACATAAATAAGTGGCATTGAATTGTATGTAGAAACATCTACCCCACATCCTTCAATAAAAGAGATTGACCTTATGGAAGAAAAGGTTAATGTGGAAATGGTTGTCTCTACTACTGATACATCAATTGATTAGCAGGTCAGAAACAACATCACTAAGACCTTAACCATAACAACTCACTTTAAGGATGCATCTAAGGAGCTATATCCAAAGGAGAGGACTCCAGGTTCCAAGAAACCATATACGATGATGAGGGCACAGAGGCTAGGCCTAGGACCTCATCAAGATCAAGGATTCCATAACTATGGATGAGAAAAGAATGCAACTAATAGATGAATTGATGGCTACCAATCTTGATCTTGCCCAAAGACTATTAGCTTTGTAAGAAGAAAGCAGTAGATTGCAAGGGTATGCTAAACAAGCAATTGTTCTTGAATTTGAGAACTGTTTGCTGAAAGCTTTAGTAGATAGAGTTATTAATCTGGAAAATCAGGTCAAAATTCTACAAGATTAGGCTACAAGGGTTGCTAATTTGAAGTCACAAGTAAGCACTCTTCAATAGTTATAAACTAGAGTGATCAACCTTGAATTCAAGGTAGATACTCTTCAAGAAACTATTGACCTTCGACAGTCCATCATTATTAGCCTTTAGGAGTTACTAGTACCACAAGAACCTTTAGATGTGCCTTCCTCAAAGACATTGGTCTCATCTGGAATCTCAGATGATGCGACCAAAAAGGGGGAAGATGAGCCCTAATGATTTTCATCAATTGGTCAAAGAAATAGTCAGCAGATTGTAGCAAATTCCATTCTCCTCAACATGGAACGAAGATTATGAGACTATATTTGAAGCTGAGGTCAAGCTAAATACTTTATTAAATGAGCATGAATACGATAGCTCTAAGGATAAGAGGATGGAATTCAAAAAGACTATGAGCAGATCGAACAAGAAAGTACAACTCGGCAAAAAGAATCTTTTTCAGCTTAAGAAGTCAGGTGCTTCTTTCTTTTTTAAAAGAAAATGATGGATGATCAACATAAAAGAGAGAATTAGTAATGCCACTTGAAACCATCCAAAAGTCATCTGCGAAGGAAGAAGCTCCTATGCTCATAGTTCTATCTTAAGTTGTGGAGGTACTTGAGAAATATGCCGAAGAGACAACTGCTGAATCCATAAGGCAGGAGATCTAGCCAATGGTTGAATCCACTGTTTAGATGATAGTCTACACAAGGTGATCCCAAACAATAACAGATGATATAGAAAGACATGATATTTCTCTTAAAGAAGAAACAACTCAACTTCAAAAAGATCAAGGGGACACACCTACTTCGGGTTCAAGGAATCACCTAAGGTGATATTTGGTCAACCAAATGTCGAGACTAAAACCCGAGTTAACTTTAAGCTGAATGCTGATACAGATGGCCCAAAAGTCACCAATGAAGCTAAGAGATTTCAAAATCTATTGATGAACCCATTACAACTAGTGAGGCAACAAGTATATCTGTTGAGCTCGCAACAGTCAGACATACTACACCTTCTTCTTCCATTGCCTTTATAGACAAAGAATAGAGGCCTATGATTGCTGAGAAGAATTAGAGGCTTAGTCTCAGGAAAGGAAGAAGAGATTCTTGATAACCAAGAGGATGGTTCTTTTCTTAAGAAAAGTAGAAAGAAAACTTATAAACTTGCACTCTTGTAAAGCTTAAGTAGTTTTAATGAAAAAGAACATTGTTGTAAGGATGAGAACAAGAATCACTTCTAAAGGGGAGTCTAGAAAGTTAAAATTTACAGCTCCATCCAAAACACAAGCAAAAGCTATCAAGAAAGTACTCTTCAAATCCACTGATCCATCTACTGAGAGTACTATTCAAAAAAGAATCACCCAGCAACCCAATAACCACTACTGATCCTACAAAATGATCCAATCTTAGGGTTCAGAGAAGAAGGATAAGGACTCAGAATAGTATAGATTGCCAGTTTAGCTTGAACAAAAATGCCTTTAACTTCAAGAAGGTTATTGGATAGAGTTTAGGTGAACTCAAGTTAAAATTGATAGCAGTAACTCATGCTAAAATCGTGAAATAGGTTGAGTTAGAAAGAAAGAAGAGAGCTGATCTGAAGGAAGGAAAATATAAAGATTAAGAACAGAGTTGGAGACAAGCAGCAAAAGAAAGTGCATCTCAAATACTATGGTTTCACTAGAAAACAAGTGGGACCAATAAGTATGTCTTCTCTTGATTTGAATATCATATAAAATGGAAAAAGAGTTGTAGCTGGCGAGCTTCCAAGTTTTTAGTAAGCCAAGGAGGCATGGGAGAAGGAACAAGGAAAAGTGAAGAGAGCTACACAAAGGACCTCCTGTCATACCTTCTATAACAACCATTTTAGATGATGACCAACCTCTTTTATCAGTCATACCTATAATAAAGTTGAACCCAAAGGGTAGTAAAGGCCAGACTAATTGATTAAATAGTTAAAGAGAGGTTGATTAAAAGAACAAAAGTTCTTGGTGCAAGATATTTGAGGAGATGGAGAAATATAGAGTGAAGAGGCAAACGGGGTCATCAACGAATATAAATTCTTGATTTGCCTCTAGAAATTCTAGAGCATATTGTAGAAGTTCTTAAGATATTTGAAAGCAACTATAAAAACACAAAACTTCTGCTCTAAAAATTTATATCTATAGTTCATTTTTTAGTATGGTGAAGATATTCCCGAGTCTCCCTTATCATCATATGATCCAATTCAGGAGTGAGAATATGATCAAAGCCTAGATACTTTCATCATCACTAGATCAGTAGTTGGAAGAGTAGCTTATTTAAGAGGATTTGTTTTAGCAGATTTGATATAACCGACTTAACTAGACTGAGGCTTAGAAATCCAAACGTCTGAGGCTAGAAAGGTGGAAAGGATATTTATGAGAATATACATATCACATCTCAAGAACACAAGGCATGCTTCTAAACAAAAAATAAAGAAGAAGGAAGCTGAAACTGTTCAAATATCTATATCTACCGAACCACCACCCTCTACTGAAACTCTTAGTACTCAACATGCTGAATTACAACTATATATTTCTCATATCCAATCAATAGATCAAAGTGCTGAGCTATCTACTTCCTCAATCCAACAACCACCTCAAGCAGATGAACCATCATTAGAAATCCAGTTTGTTTCTTAGCAAAAGAAAAGAGTATCTTTCATTAGCTGAAAGGATTAGATGATATTGGAACAATCTGAAAAAAGATTTTGAAAATAAATCTTCAAAGACTGAAAATGAAGAATCCCTAAAAAGTGTCCAAGTACGCATCACTGATCGGGGATATGATTTGAAATCTGAGAGATATTTCATTGAGAGAAGTGATGGATCTAGTTTTTTTCATTTGAACGAATAGGAAGTTCTAAAGCTCAACCAAGACGATCTAGAAAGAATGCACTCTCTTATCAAAGAATATGAAGGTATGCCAAACAAATACAAATCAATGGCATCTATTGTCAAGGTGAAGATTGGTCAAAGGGTTGATACTGAACCAAGTAGAAATGTTCAAGAAGATGTCTTACATGTAACTCCTCTAAATGTACATGATTTAATTACAACATGGAGTTTTGAGTCACCAATTAATTCTTTCTACTTAACTTTTCCTGGTGTTAGAAGAATCAGAGTGAGTGAATTCTACATACTTAGATTGTCTCGGCACAACATGAGAGACTTAGTGGAGATCCCTCTTGATAATCCGATAAGGGTTCCAAAAGGCTACATGTATGAGGACCTCTTGATAAGAATGCTTGAAGGTTTATCCATAGTTTTTGTAGTATTATCCTAGGGGGAATTTGTTGAGACATGAAGAGGTAGAAGCTACATAAATAGTATATATATCATGTTCTGTGCTGAATCTAACTGATATGTTAAAGATGAGTCTATGTGCTTACTGATCACACTTTCGTAATGAAGTACTGGACAACTATGATTTAGCATATGTAAATCTACTAAAGTCCTGAAGAATTAACGGTTCACTACTTTTGGTAGACGAAAGCGACCACACTAAAGAGTAGTGGTGATAACATTGCTTTACAACTGCTAAACTTTTGTGTTGCTGATTCTTGTCTATGTTGTACATTGTTTTGTAACCAATATTATTACACGTTTGTGGAATGCTATAATGTGTAGATCAATGGCTAGAACATGCCATTGATCCTATACCTATAATAGACGGTCAAGATTTATTTTAGTCTTTAGCTTTCATAGTATAAATACCTTACACTTGTATAGTTTTGAGGTAGCTTGTTTGCCCACTTGTTTTTCTATTATGGCATTTCTTTAATCAGTGAATATAATCAAGTGAATACTTTGAAAGAACTTCTGCCCATTGTTGTTATTCAAGTATTACCTTTGTGTTTGTTAGTAAGCAATTAGTAAAGATTCTGCATTTACTATTCGTTGATCTTTAGAAAGTCTTGTTTCTTTTCACGATCCAAAGAAACCATTTGTACATAAATGTAAACATAATTAAAAAATCATAAAAAATTAAATACATATGCCCACGTTAATAGATGTATATCTTACACCATTAAACCACCACAATTGACCTAACCATCTTGTGTTATAACTAAGACAACTAAATTAAACTTAACCTAACCTTAAGTGATTATAGTTAACCTAGAATTAATTACTCACAATACACATTAATAACTCCCTATGACTACCCTAAACCCATTAAACCACTCGATGACACCTCCTAACCTGACCCTTATTTTTCTCGACACCTCACCCCTTCCCTTGACATATCACTCACCTAAGGACACTAAACACTTCTTATTAAAGGCAACACACAAACCTAAAATTCTTATTAGGCTAACTTAAGACCTAAACTAATCATTACCACCCAAGCAACCATCCCTAATTTTTGATTCCCTTTTGAACCTGAATACACCACCAAAACTAGTTCACCATCAACATACAACTCTTTCTTGGTTCTTCTACACCCCATGAACATGATCATCAACCACCACTCTCATTATCAAAAATCATCACCACCTTCACCTTAAACATCTTCCACCACTTTCAACCTCATCACCTACTCCATACTAATTAGATTCCAGCAAGCTCTCGACTATCCTTTGCGAGAAAAACAGTTCCAGAATCTTTTCTTCCAACTAAGCCAGGTAACTACCTATTATAATAGATCTAAAGTTCCTATATCATCTTTGAGCATCTATAATCCTTAGTGGTGCATGGATGAGCCTTAAACCTAATTCTTGTGTGCATTGCACATGGGGTTTGGGGTCATTTAGTAACTAAACTAAATCCATGATGAATCCTATGATGAAAGCGTAAAGTTAAAGCTTCAAAACTACATAACCATTTGAAAAACTTAAATTACACATGTGTAATTAAAATTAAAAATTTGGTTTCTTAAGCCGTTAAATAAGCAACGATCCAAAAACTAATTTTTAAAGCTAATGATTCTGCAAACATATCATGGGTAGGATCATTAAAGTTATAACAAATATGAGAAAAAATAAAATTATGCATTACATTGGATTAATTGTTGATATTTATATGATTATTGGAAAAATAGAAATATTAATTATTTGAATGATTTTGATTGTAGGAATACATTTATAGGCTAATTATTATTAGTATGAGTTTTTGAAAAAATAAAGATCTTATTTTTATTAATTTGTTAAAAATTATTAAATTTAATTTATAAATTAAGTTAAAACTTAAAATATAAAATCCATATTTCCTAAAAATCTAGAAATATTACAAAATATTGGTTATAATATAATAATGTTATAAATTAATTTCATAATTAATTCTTTATTTTAGTAAATTTTCAAAACTTAAAGTAATAATTAGGAAAAATATTAGAAAAATAAGTTCTAATTTGTTTTAGGTCACGACTAAAAACACGAAGACTTGCAATTATTTTAGAAATATGACATAAAAATTTCATACTTAGAAATCAGTTAAGTATCTTTACTATATAATAAAAAATTCCTAAATAATATATGTTTTAAAGTAAAAACCTAAAAGTTATTTAAGATCTAAAAATTTTACATTAAAAAGAACCCAATAATTTTTGTATGTAAAAAAAATTTCAAAATTTATTAAGATGTTTATAAATAACTCAAAACTATGATTTAATTATTAATTATAATTAGAGATATAATAACTTAAGGAAATATGAAATTCTTATAATTATTTTAGGAACTTAGGTAATAGTAGATAAAATTTAAATAATTTAAATAAAAGAACTAATTAATATTTTTAAATAAAAGAACTAATTAAATCTATTTATGTCAATAAGTATAATATATTAATTATATTCTTAATGATAGTATTTTATCAAAAATAATAGCTATTTGTGAAATTAATTAACTATCAAGTTTTGGACCTAAGATGAGTATCGTAGCCCATTTTTCCTTAAACTTTTATTTTATGGAAAAAAGTGTCTTGTTGTGTTAATACTGTTTGATACATAATTAAATAAGGATTGAGTATGAGATTTTCTATTAGTTATATGTGCCCTTGTTATGAGAATTCACAACCATTAGTTCTATTTGGAACTTCCAGATAATATAGTAGTGTTGCGTAGGGTTTTGCCCTTTACTAGTTAGAAGCTCAACAAAGAATCCTGATGTAGGATCATGTGTTATATTATCTGACTTGAGTCCTTGTTATGAGAATTCACAACCATTAGTTCTATTTGGAACTTCCAGATAGTATAGTAGTGTTGCATAGGGTTTTGCCCTTCACTAGTTGGAAGCTCAACAAAGAATGCTGATGTAAGATCATGTGTTATATTATCAGACTTGAGTGTTTATTACCTAATAAAGAATATAGATTATTCATGTGAGTTATCATATGCAAATGTGTTATTTTATATGAACTCATATAACTATACATGTGATTTTACATGTGTGGCAATTAGTTAAATGGCTAGTATACATGCATAAGCTTTGCTAGTACCTATGAGATGAGAATGATCACAATTTAACCTAAATCTCATGTTATATAAAAACATGGATGAAGGCTTAAACTAACACATATATCTGTGTAAACTTCTATAAGATAACCCTAGAAAAACAAAGTATATACCTACATTTGAAACATTTTTCCCCACACCATAAAAATACCAAAATTTGACCTAACTATCTTGTGTTACAACTAAATTAACTAAACTAAACCTAACCTAACCCCATGTGCCTAGAGTTTACCTACAACTAATGATTTTTAATTAACACTAATGACACCCTAAGCATGTTTATCCTATCTTGACACCTCACATCCAAGGACAAAAATGTTAGCTTATGAAGTGCCAACACATATCCATACATGCTTACACATCAAGACTAGAGATCAAGTGTCATGATTATACTCCTAAACCATCACCCTTAGCCTCTTAGTCGAATATCCACTTCAAACACACATTTTCACACATCATCAACCGAGACCACCACCACACACTCTTCTTTTTTGGCTTACTCTGCTCCCCACGACAACCACCATTAAGCATCACCTTTATCACCACAAACCATCACCATTACCACTAGAGAACTGTCATTTTCACCTCTACACTTCACCACCATCACCAAAATCTCAAAGATAAGCAAATTCACGAGTCTTAGTGGTTCCAAGATCACCCTCATTCCATAAACATGGTAACCCATATAAACAACCTTATTTCGAGTTCTTATGTTTATCATGATCATGTACACATGTGATCATGTAACTGTCGATCTTTGAATCCTAAAACTTAATGGATTTGGGATGATCTAAATGATTAATATATTCTATAATAAACCTAGATAAAAACAAAGACCCCAAAGTTTTAAAACAACTCAAAACCCTCTTAAAACCCTAATTTACATACGTGTAATTGAAACTAAAACTTGATTTCTGAAACCCTTGAGCATGTAATAACTAAGCATTCATTTTTGAATGTTAATAATATTGTAACAGTATCATATGCGACATCATTATCAAGTTTAAGGAAATAATACTATATATTAAATTAGCTTAGTTTTTAATATTCACCATTTAAAAAACTAAGAATATTAGCTATTTGAACGACTGTGATTGTTAGAATTGCATTGGGAGTTATACATTTCATGTCATAACCTGCTAGAGGGAGGCCAAACTGTAGGTCATGTTAGCTACATCGATTTTGTGGCTGATTGGCTTTTTATTTGATCAAAGCAGAGAAGCTCATTTTCTTGTTATCCAAAAGCAAAATTAGGTCCAATCAGCTTTTTGTTAGAGTATATAAGTTATTTATCAGCTAAATATATTTTTGGAAGTTTAAAATCTGTTTTTTATAGTTTTATAAACATTAATAAAATTAAATTCTTAAAGTAAGCTGAAAATTTAAACTGGAAATCTAAATTACTTAAGAATCCAAAAAAAGTAAAAAATACTTATAATTTAATAAGGTTATAAACCAAATTTCATGAGCTAATTCTTCTTTTTATAAGGTTTCAAAATTCTAAGTGATACTTAGGAAAAAAAGTTAAACAATTAGGACAAGATTGATTTTAGAACATCATAAAATTATAGTAAACTTAGAATAATGTTAGGATTATTGTGTAATTAGAGAATGATTAGGTATTTCTAGTAAGTAACCCTATATAATATTTTTTAAATAAAAATAGAAACATGTTTAGCACCTAGTAATTTTACACTAAAAACAACATGATATTATTACCTTAAAATAAGGTTTCAAAATTTATAAAGTACTTAGCTATTATTTTATAATTTTAGATTATTTAAGTATAACTTATTTTAATTATTAATTTTAATTACTAGAAATCTAATAAGATATGAAATTATAAAATTCAAAATTTAAATTTGATAAATTAAAATTATTTAAAAACTTGGGTAATAATAAAAGAAAAATATTTAAAATACTATAATTAATTAAAATTTATTTTTAAAGCAATTAACTATTTAAAATTTATTTAACTAATGAAAATATTATAAATAAAACTAGAATATTTATTAAAGTTTAAATAACTATTAATAATAATAATCTTTCATCTAAATGATAGGCATTTCTGAATTTAAGTGATGGCTTAAGCATTGCACCAGAGGTGAATATCGTAACCTTTTTTTTATACTTTTATTATAAGAAAAAAACCATACTCTTATATTGTTACTATTTAATGCACTATTATATAAGAATGAGTATGCGATTTTCTCCCACTACGAGAATTCACAATCATTAATTTTGAACGCTAAATAATATAGGTAGTGCTACTTAGGGTTTACCTTGTAATAATTGGAGGCCCAGTTAAAACTGTTGATATGAGGTTGTGTTATATATTATATTGAGTGTTTATATTATCTGACACAACATAAATATATGAGATGTTTTGAGTTATGTGTCAGGTTTGGTTGTAATTTCTTTAACTATTACATAATATATGTATCTATCTGATACTTGTTTTATTTATATAAATTATATGTGCTCACCAACTTAATGTTGCCGTATTTGACTATGTGTTTTTAGGTATTCAAGATGTATTATAGCTTGGTAGTGTAGAGAATGTTTAAAACCTGGTTTGCCTAGGAGTTTTGGATATATGTGTGTGTGCGAGTGGATGTTGAAGATCTAGTATTTTAGTCTCTGTTTATGTGCACTAGATGGTAGTGGGCCTACGTGGTCAGATTTTGGGGAAAGATGTAATAGTTAAACATAACAATGTTGTTGAACTCCCGTTAGGGTAAATTTTGTATGTAATTGAATATATTAGTGGATGATATATTAGGTAATCATTTAAACCTATTAAATGATATATGTGATGGTTAATAATCAATATGTTTTGAGCCATATTCACATTTCAAACTCTCAACACGATGTGACTATTATATTGTTATACGATTTTTTTATATTCATTTTTCCTTAAAGATTTTCTTTTTTGATTTTTTTTGTTTTAATCTTTTTATATTCTGTTCCTTTTGTTTCATTTATTTTATATTTAATTTGTTACTATACACATTACACATATTTTGTTCGTTTAGTTTTTATAACTATTTATAGTAGTTAATGGATTTTTCTACAATATACTTTTTCTGCATCTAAGTTTCATGGGTCATGATTTAACATGGTATTTTATTCATTATACGTAATTTTTTATATTCATTTATCATTTTCTTAAATTTTTTCCTTTCCGTTGTACCATTCTGCTAACGTATTTACTTTTATCGAGATTCACAGTTCAACCCCAACCCACCCCCCCCCCACCCCCCGCGGGGCATCATGCAAACAGATTTATGTAGTGGTCTTGTTTTTTTATAGAGTTTTGAGGACGTTAATATTCCCGTGGTCACGGGTTTATGAAAAGGATTCGGTCATTTTATAATGTTTTAGAATATTACTTTTTCTCGTGGTTTGACGCGCTACAACGTACTGGTTTAATACTAGTTTAAACACAAAATAATTAACTTGTTAGGAGTACCTTAAGGGTCTCAAAATGGATATTGATATTATCATTTATAAAACTTATAAATAACAACTTGTCCCACCCATTAATGAGATGCATATGCATGTGAGCTAGGCGTTTAGATGACAAATAATTTATGCAGCAAACGATAGTAACATTCAAAGAAAATATTATATTTCATAATAAATGGTATTAGTTGATAAAATGATGTAGATAAATGAATAGATTAATATTGATCTAGATTAATAGTGAATGGTTCAACAAAATGCATACAAAAATAAACAGCAGGGTAAATAGCATGGGTCATGCGTTATAATTTTAGTTCATTTATGTTTCAATATTAGTTAATTCTAAATTTCAATTAATGTTTAATTTTAAACACAACTTTTTAACGGACAACAAATACTATTAAGTCTGGTCATTCGGGATGACGAAAAACCACCCATGCCCGTGAACATAGACAGTGTTGGCGATCCGGCCTGCTCACCAATCCAGGGACAACCCGGCCACCACCCAATTAAACACAATTAAATTAACGAATATGACCAACTATGGCTTATTAATATGACTCCAACATGATCATGATTATGATGATAATAATGATGATGATGAAGATAATGATAATGCTTAGAATAACAACGACAACAATGAAACTTTCTAAAACATCAAAGCATGCAATTTCCCCCAAATTTTTAAACGTTTATGACTTTCATATACGTCAAAATTGTTTAAAAAATTACACCGTAAAACCAAGCATTTTTATTTTTCAACGAGTATAATATTGCTATACTTTTTATAGAAAAAAGACCTCGTTAAACTTGGTGGGAAGCATTGGTTTTTCAAAATTAGATATTTTTATGGTGTTTTAGAACTGAGTGATTTTATTATGTTTATAACAAGATAATTTTATGGCATTTAAAAACTCGATGAAGTTTTGGTGTTTTCAAACTGACTTACAATAAACGAAAGATTGTTATAACATCATAACAAAATTACTCTCTAAAAAAGTGCTGTGAAAATAAATAATTTAATAATCGAATAGAAGTATAAAGATTTCAGAATCTGTACATGACAAAACGTCATATCCCAAAAGTTTAAATTGTTGTTGATTATTGTAGATGGATGTGAAATTTAATGTCAATATAATACTTAACGATAAAGAAAAAACCAAATCATAAAGAAAAAACTCCATATAGAAAAGTTTAAACGTTTATTGATTTTTATAACTGATTTACATTTCATGTCAAGAATGTAAAACAAATTATTAAAACTAATCGTCATGTTCATTTTTGATGCCAAATATATTATACATCATCACAAAGACATGAGAAACTCATCCTGTTTAAAAACACCATAAAGTTATCCGGTTAAAAAAATACTTTAGTTTTAAAACGTCATAAATTTGTATAATTCTATAACACCATAAAATTGCTGAAATCTTAAACACCGTCAAGTTCTAAAATTTCATAAAATTATCCGGTTTTAAAACACTATAAAATTATTCAATTTTAAAACACCATAAAGTTGCCTATTTTTAAAAGACCACATATTTGCCTAATTATAAAACACCGTAAAGTCATCAAGTTCTAAAACATCATAAAATTATCCAGTTATAGAGCACCATACGACACTATGAAATTACCTAATTCAAAAATACTATCAAATCATCAAGCATTTTTGAACTAAATGATTTACTTATATATTTGATTAGATGTTTTATAGTGTTTTTTAAACTAAGTAATTTTATGTTGTTTTTTACCTGAGTGATTTATTGTGTTTTGGAGGTAGGTAAGTTTATGGTATTTTTGACTTGAACGATCTATTTTTGTTTTAGAATGCGGCAATGTTATGGTGTAGAAAACATAATTGTTTTAAAAATTTTATATAACAATGGCATACTCACATTAAAGATAAAAAAACGTTTATTATTATGGTATAATTTTGTTTTAAAAAATTATAACCTATAAAAAAGTTACGAACGCTAAAAAAAAAGATAAGGGAATATGCATAAGACTTGCATGTGCATGCTTTTACTTGTCGTTCCTTAGTCTACCATTTTAGCTGGTTTCTTACTTGCAACTATTTACCAAAATATCACCAAGTGAATCTCAACCGCATGACATAATGATCCTGTGACTAAAATTTATTTTTTACATTTTATAAGGTTTTCCTCTTTTTAGCTTAACACTATACTATGTGTATACATAGGGGTATATATATGTGTATATATGAATATATATATATATATATATATATATATATATATATGTGTGTGTGTGTGTGTGTGTGTGTAAATTTATAGGGTCAGGATCATTACAAAATCATTTTTTTTATTTTTAGAACCAAAAGAACCATTGATTTACATAAATGTAAATTACAAATCATTGATTTAAATAAATGTAAGTTAAAACTGATGATATTTAATTGTTTTATATAGTTTATTGTTCATGTCTGATATACACATATATAAAATAGATTTAGTATCACCAAACTTAAGTTACATTAATGTAAATCAATGGTTCTGTGATTTTAAAAATAAAAAGTGGTTCTGTAATGATCCTAACCCTAAATTTATATATATGTAAATATAGGGGTATATAAAGGGGAGGCTTCATAAAATTACCAATAGTTATATGAAAACCAAATAAAATCACGAAAACCACTAACATAAATTATAACTTTTTAGTTCTTTTGAAGGTTGACAGGGTATTTAACTATCTATTGCAAATATGTTGACCATAAATACATGAATGAAGAGTGTTATATAACTTGTAATCTTTGTGTCATATTGTCACACCCGCACTGATAGCAGAAATACGAGTATGCGACAAACGAGATTGTCACAATACATTAAGGTTTATGAGAATCACTAAAATGCATCCTCCATCAATGAATCATGAGGTCACCTGACACATAAAGAATTAATGCCAGGGGTAACCATTACCATAACAAAATATCACATAATCATAAACATTGTGTAAAAAAGTCAAAACTAGGACAACAAGGGCAAGACACGCCCAACCAAGTACAAAACACCAAACTAAACAATACAAGTCACATATAATTCCAAAGCCAATCATAAACAACCTCAAACATAATGACTAATGCTCATTAGTAAGCGGTCTCATCTACCGGTCTCCTTCTAGTCCAAACAATCAATCCCAAGCGTTATTACTAATAGTTATATGAAAACCAAATAAAATCACGAAAACCACTAACATAAATTATAACTTTTTTGTTGTTTTGAAGGTTGATAGGGTATTTAACTATCTATTACAAATATGTTATATGATTTATTTTATATTCATTTTCCCTTAAAGATTTTATTTTTTGATTTTTTTATTTCAATCTTTTTATATTTTATTCCTTTTGTTTCATTTATTTAATATTTAATTTGTTACTAAACACCTTAGACGTATTTTGTTGGTTTCATTTTTATGAGTTTTTATAATAGTTAATGAATTTTTGTATAATATGCATTTTCTGCATCTAAATTACGTGGGTCATGATTTATCACGGTATTCTTTTTGTTATGCATAATTCTTTTATAAAATGCATTGTTAGTATATCACGTGTTTACTATTATCGACAATTCGTAATTCAACGCCCCCCCCCCCCCCCCCCCCAACATGACGCGAACGGATTTATGTACTGGTTTATTTATAGAGTTTTGAGGACTTTAATTTTCCCGTGGTCCGGGTTTACGAAAAGGTTTTGTATAAAGTTTCAATGATATTACTTTTTCTCGTGGTTTAATGCGCCGCAACCTGCTGGTTTAATACTAGTTTAAACACAAAATCAACTCCCAAGTAACTTCCTAGGAGTACCTTAGGGTCTGAAAAATGATATTTTCATTTAGAAAACAAATAAATAACGACTTGACCTACCCATTAATGAGATGCATATGCATGTGAGCTAGGCGTTTAGATAGCATATAATTTATGTAGCAAACGGTAGTGAACATTCAAAGAAAATAATATATTACTTAATAAATGGTATAAGTCTATAAAATGATGTAGATAAATGAGTAGATTAATATTGATGTAGATTAATACTGAATGGTTCGACAAAATCGATACAAAAATAAATAGCATGGGTCATGCGTTATAATTTTAGTTCATTTATGTTTGAATGTTAATTAATTCCAAATTTCAGTTAATGTTTAACGGTTAACACAATTAATTAACGAATATCACCAATGAAGGCTTATTAAGATGACTCCAACATGATCATAATCCTGATGCATGATGATAATGATGATGATGAAGATGAAGCTTTCTAAAACATCAAACATGCAATTCCCCCCAAATATATAAACGTCCCTAACTTTCATATACGTCAAAATTGTTTAAAAAATTACCCTGTAAAATCGAACATTTCTATTTTTCCATCGAGTATAATATTGTTGTATTTTTTATGAAAAAAAAGGCATAGTTAAATGATGCTTACAAAGTGATCTAACAAAAACAATTTAAATCAGACTCAATCTATAAACACAAATTAACCAAAAACTTGATGCTCACAAAGTGATCTAATAAAAACAACTTAAATCGGACTCAATCTATAAACAAAAATTAAACCCTTAGACAACCTAGACCTAGACCACTAGATAGGCAATTGAACCTAATCAACTGTAGACAAGACTAAGGAAGAACGGAATCGAACCCTAGAGACACTGTTATAGAATAAACTAGACTCGGAAAGAACTAAAATGATTTAATATGGGGGGGGGGGGATTTTCTTTTTATAAAGGAACCTAGAGAAATAAAAAAACTACTTTTAATTAATTTATTTAAATATCGATTTACCAACTAGAACTCGAGAAAACAATAACTCTTAAAAAATCAAGAATGGGGAAGATACTACCCAGGCGAATCCTAGTTGCGATCCTTGAACTTCAAATGGTTATTAAACTATTATGGAATCGAGATCTAATAATACGAACCTCTAACATACTTAATTGATCCTGGATCATTCTCCAGGTGTGACCAAAAAGAGAACCTAGAACACGAGTGAAACTACCAATTGGTCAAATTACCGCTAAGTCTCTTTGACAACACTTATGTACCCGATTGATAGCTAATCTCTCGATCTAACTAACACAATACTTTAACAACGCAAGGGGCAACTTTTAAACAATCTATTGGACACGAATAGCAATGCAATTAACAAACTTAGGGAAACCTTCTTTCGAACCGCTTATTCCTAATCACCTACTCACAAAGACAATTCGATTAACTCTCACCTCTTGGACTCAAATTAAGAAGAGCATTAAGACTTGATTATCAATTCAAGCCAATTCCTATGGTTACTACGTCTAGCAAACCATCAACTAATCAACAACACAAAGTAATCGATCTAGATATGCAAGTTTCTATGGAAAATATTCAACAACTAATATAAGGAATATAGCAATCATCAACAACTATGCCAAAATATTCAAACTCATCAAGTAGATCGAATAAACGTCTTTACATAAGCATTAACCACAATAACCGTTCAATAACCAAAATCAATTCAAGTTAACTCAAACCAATCATCAACCTAGGTAGTATTATGATTTTAGCTACTCATATTTAGTAGGAACATTAACTTAAACAATCAAAATAGGCTCAACATGTTCAAAACAATGTAGGATAAACAAAGTTACGAAGATAAAAACTCGTGTTCAAACGTTTACAATAGTTCCTATGATCCTAGCTTCAATCTTTGGCTTCCAACACTTCTAAAACCTTCAATTTTTCCTTGAAAGTGCTCTTGAAATCCCTGGTGGTCGAACTCCCTCTTATGGTTGAGAAAAGTTGTTTAAATACAACTTTGTAAAATTTCCCCGAATATGCCATTTATGCGATACGTGTAACCGATTGGCCTCACCTGCGCGTACCACATAGATTAAAAAATACCCAAAACCCTAATTTATGACCTATGTGATACGCGCAGGAGGGCCTCTCCTGTTGTGCGTATCGCATAGATGGACTTTTCCATCAACTTTGAGTTTGACACTTAGTAAAATTTCTAAGTGTTGGTCTTTTTCCATCACTTTGCTCTTTTCTTCATTTCCCACGAGTTTTCATCACTTTAAGCATCCAAGCACCTATTAAACCACAGAATAACGAAGAATAAGTAAAAACTAACGAATCTAACTACAAATTAGACAAAAGTGACCCTAAAACGTGACCTAAAATGGATGTGTTTTACAACACATCAAAAATACCCACACTTAAACTTTTTTCATCCTTGAAAAAGTATGAAATGGAATCATAACTAGGAATCAAGTTTTCAACATATTAAAATATTTAAATTGTTTCCACAAACAAGCAAAAAACCACATTAATCGTCGGTATTGTTTCCAATTAACCCCACCACTAACTAATCGGGTCTCTTCTCATGTCTATTTAAGTAAAAGTGATATCCCGTCATCTACCGGGTCTCACACTTAGAAAGTTACAGTTCAACCTGCTTAATTGATTACTTGGCTAGGCACAGGTTAACTCAATTAGAGTTTTCCTACCAATGCAAACTAGGGAACTTATCCCACTTGAGAATCATTGCCATATCAGGGTGAATGAATAATGGATGAATTTGCAAGCATAGACTAGTTTATTTCTCTTTTTTTCAAGTTCACCTCACCCATGGGTGTATCCTCCAAGTCGCTATCCCTGAGGGTGACATATAAGTTGTTGGCTTACTTTTTTTCGGATTGATTTTTATTTTCAATCTAATGCTCTATGGAATAGAATTCGTGGAGCACCACTTCTTTCGGATTCATTTTCATGAAAAGAAATAAGCGTGCTATAAATTCCTTCTATGGCAATCACTCTTAACTAGTCTAAGTTCTAAAGTCTACACGGGTACTTAATTTATTTAGTTAAGGCCTCTCTGTTTTTCTTAAGATGATAACCCACGAGATTTCTTGATTTAAATAGGTAATTTTAAAACACTTAAAGAAACCCTCAAAGCTAACTGGGTCACCAACTGATTACCAATTGACACATTCCTGTTTGTTTGAAATATTGTTGTTTATTATTGTCATTTTTTTCTTTTCCTTTCTTGAAAATCAATTCCCAGTTTTTCTATCATTTTCCATTTAATTTGCACAACTCTTTCGAAGACATTTTGCCATTTTTCTCTTTTATATAGCAAACATATGCAAACGTATATCCCCCATACCCACACTTAAAACACACATTGTCTCCAATGTGGCTTGAAAGACTATCCAAATAAACAATTAAAACTAAAGAAAATTACGAAGAAAACAAAAGAAAATAAAGATAAAGTATAAGAAAATGGAACAGTATCCCCTGGTGTATGCGGAAAGAATCTAAGTGAGTCTATTTCCATTCATGCCATCTAGTCGTCCGGATCATCAATGCCACCAGCACTACCCTGCCTCCATAATCTCCATACTACGGAGGGTAACCCTGGTAGGGGTAAGTAAACCACGGGGGCACCGGTATGTTCTGCAGCTCCATCATACATCTGATCACTCCGTCTTGGCAATCCAATCTACCCTGAACCATCTGATCAGTTGCCTGAATTGATTTCGGTACATTTCATCCTACTCATCCATTCTCCAAAATAACTGGTCTCGCAGGTCAAAAGCTACGGGTGGAAAATCTCTCAAAGGATGTTGTTGCTGAGGATTTTCATGACGAGGGCGATGGATGTTCATCTGTCTGTTTGTTGGCGCACCCATCTGGATAGCATCTGCAGCTGCAGAACCTGCTGGTGGTGGAAACTACGGGCCCAAGTGTACCCCAACACATCTGATTGGCTCATCGCATTCAATAGTGTTTGATTGTCTAAGCTCCTATAATCCAAACATGCCTGTATCTGGCCCTTTAGTCAAATGAAGTTTCGGATAAAGATTAAAAACACGTAAATGATTTGTAATGCGTGTGACATAAGGACACAGATCTAATCTTGCATTGGGGCCACCCTTTCTACCCCTCGTGAATGAAGTCAGAAGATAGCACATAAGATTGATGTCTCTCCTATTCGCAATACAATATAAGCCAAATAAATCCTCATTCATAACCTTGTCTTTGCCTTTTCTACACATAATAGTACCAGCGAGTAAACGATGATGTACTTCAAAAACAGGTCTGTAATAGCTAATGCAACCATGTTAGATGAAAAAGTACCATCACTAATCGATCTCCAAAACTCACCCAATTCGGCTTGAGAAACCGTATGCTCCACATCTTTCTTGTCCTCACCCCTCAAAGCTAGTATAAAACTTGGCAGTCTAATCTCATCCTTAGTATATAGCCCAGTGGCTACACTAAATTGTTCAACACTCATTTTATAGACTTGTCTACCCAAAGAAAATGACACTGCATCGGCCCAACTGTACCATCTCGCCTTATATTTCAGAGTGGAATGAAACTCCACTGTCAGCTCTGAATACTATGGCTTAACACACTGAATAGCATTCAACCATTTTGGCCCCAAAAACTGAGTAATCCATTGAGTAGCATTCAACTGATTCATTAAGTTCTAATCAATTGTTCTATGTATTAATAAGTCTATATCTGCAAACTTAATACATTGGTCATATTCCTCTGTTCCTAGTGCAAATCTTAGGAAGGTGTGTCTAGTCAGATCTCTCTCATCTTCTGGAATACGTTGATCATCTAGGTCCGGGACCACATAATGTGCATCATATCCGATGGTCAAGGTAATAAAATGAATATGTGGTTGGTCCTCAGTAGCTTCCCTAGCTTTGTGTTTTCTTGCTTGTGATGAGCTTGCACCTCTATCCATATCTAAAAAGTGAAAACATTTATTAGTCAGTAGAGATGTCACGTAAATCCAATGACTGTATAGCATTTCATCGCAGTCATTTGAACAAAACAAATTAAAACAGGAAATAACAATGCTAAATAAAAGAAAACTCAAACAAAGTAGGGGTTTGTTTTTTACCCGAACCTGAATATGAAACCCGAACAAAATCAACCCGAACCCAATTAAGAACTAACTCGAGCAACCCAACCCGATTATTACATTAACCCGATCCCGATTTTTATTAATGGTTTGGTCTTTGGGTTGAGTTTGTAAGATTCGGGTCAACCCGATTAACCCGAATATTAGTTTTTAATAAATTCCAAGATTTATATATATATGTGTGTATATGTTTATATCTGTGTATTATGCTACCATTTACAAGATTTGAAAACATGATTTTTTAAACTTTATATTATATTGTTGTGGTTTAATTTTATTATATAAGCTTTAAGGATAATTAATATATAATGTCATTTGTGTTGGATCATATGAGGCTGGTGCAACCAAAACAACACTTAGGGTATTTTTGAATTACAATTGAAGAAGTCTTGCGAAGGTAAAGCTGCTCTTCCGAAGACAAGTTGAAGATCTTCCGAAGCTTAAGTATGAAGAACTTCAGAAGGAAAAACTAAGTCTTCCAAGACTAAGTAGTTTTACTTCCGAAGTATATGAAGAACTTCCGAAGGTAGAACCAAGTCTTCCAAAGGATATGAAGACCAAGTAATTCTCCTTCCGAAGCATTGACACCTAGAAGATCCAAGACAAAGTCTTCCGAAGAATGAAGTCACAAAGACTTGCAGAAAAATTGGAAGAAGTTGATTCTTCCAAAGTGTAAATGGCCTTGGAAGAACTTATTCTTCCGAAGCCATTTTGCCTTCGGAATAATCAACTATGAACCAGTGGACATAAGTATAGGCTGTCTGACATCCGTTGACAATTCTGATACACTGCATGGCATTTTCCTACTCCCATGTAGTTGACCATACTTTAATCCACTATTTACCTTTTTCAGTTAGTACAGTTACCATACTTAGTTGGTGACAAAAGATAAGTCATGGAGTTATCATGACTACTTAATCTAGGATATTATTTTATCTTAGATATTTTACTTCTAGCAATTTAGTATTTGCTTAGCGGTAAATTTCAGCTGGTTTTCCAGGTATAACTGGCTGTAGATAGTAGTATATATATTTTCTCACTGTAACTTATGTAACATGCTTGTAAAAGTCTTGTAATACTAAGTTGAGAAATAATATATATAAGTATCTTGAAAACCATTCTTGCGTTCATTAACTTATTATATTATTGTCAACTTAGTTAGAGATTCCTCTTCATCAACCGAGTGAGACTTAGTGAGTTTGTGAGATACAAAACTTGTGATGAGAGACCAACATCAATCCTGCAATTGGTATCAGAGCTTTTTAGGTTTTTGATTGTGAGATCTAACCATCCTAAATCACCCTCGTTTATTCACACTTACTCACTTCATTCAAATGGCTCTTAACTAAAAGTTTTCTGGGTCCAAGATGGGAACCATGACCAAGGCTCCTTTCATCACCCCTGATGATTTTGGAACCTAGTGCAAAGGTATTGAAGGTTTTATCAAGTATCAAGACAGCTGCATGTGGAGATCTGTCACACATGGTCCTTACAAGCCAAAGGTGGCGGACTCGGCTAGTAATGGCACCATGATTGAGAAAGCTGTTGAAAACTACTCTGATGAAGACTTTAAGAGGATGGACATCGACTACAAAGCAATGATTGTGTTGCTTACTGCTATACCAAAGTCTATAATGGCAGGCTTTAAGCAATGCGAGACCACCAAAGAACTCTTTGATGCTTTAAAGCTGATGTAGTCTGGTCCCACTGAATCAAAGGAAAATAAGAAGGATATGCTAAAGCAGAAGTTTGAGAACTTCACTTATGTTGTTGGTGAGAACTTGAGCCAACAATACTTCAGGTATATGGACTTGATCACCTCTCTTCGGACTATAGGAGTTGCTCTTGAGAAAAGAGACATAGTTAGAAAATTCATGAGTGAACTTCCTCATGAGTGGACTTTTTACTATGTCTCAATCAAGAGAACCGAAAATCTCAACACTCTCACCATGACTGAACTGTATGGAATCCTTGATGGATATCGTATGGAGATGGAGACTCAAAAGAGCCAATAGATGAACAGACCCTCAAATCCTGCAGTCAACAATGCTCTACATGTTGCTAAGGGATCAAGAACTCCTGAGCCTCAGTTGTACCTGAACTACCCCTAACAGCCATCATCCTCTTATGGACCGTACATCACTTTCCCTGAACACACTCCCTTCCAGGAGAGTTGTGCTTTTATTTCAGGGAGTGAGCACTCTGGAGATTTTCAATACTGTTTTGATGATCTAGAGTGTTTCAGCCCAGATGATGTTGAATATATTGACATTGTCCAACAAATGCCTCTTTTAACCTATAAAGCAAAGAAGTTCTTTAAAAGAACTAAAAGGCAGTTTCCTCAGAACCCAACCAATAGCAAATTTGGGTTTGACAAGAGCAAGGCCAAATGCTATAATTGTAACTAGCTTGGTCACTTTGCTAGGGAATGTAAAGCTCCAAGATCTAATCCTGGAGCAGCTCAAGCCTCCAAACATCCTGCTACCTCAAAGGCTACAACCAAACCAACTGAGCCACAAATTACTGTTGTTGCTCAAGAGGTTGACTGGAGCTTTATGGTGCAAGATGTCACTCCTGCTCAAGCTCTTATGGCTGGAACTGAAGACAGCAAGGTATATGAACATCTCTGTACTACAGCCTGTATTGCTAAGATTAAATTGAATCAGGACTACAACATGGAAATTAGATCTGATATTGAGTATTTAAATATCCTAAAATCTGATTTTAAGAGAGCAGAATCTGACTATAAGCTCAAAATAGAAGAGTTAGAGAAAACTGTGTTCTTTAAAATATGAATATACAAACTATAGAACTCAAATAAAAGATCTAATATCCAAGTTAAATGAAGCTCAAGCCCAGCTAGTCATAGCTGAGGCTAAAGCAGAGAAGTATGCTATTCAAGAGCATAACTTCAACACCATTATAGCATCATCCTCCCACTCCAAGGTATGCTATCAAAACAAAAATGGGTTGGGATCCAATGAAATTGCTCCACCACACTCTATTATGTCTATTAGACAGCCAAGACATGATACTGATGAGTAAGAGGTTCCAACTGCTAACCCACTACCTAGTGAGCAGAAGAATGATGCAATAATGGAAACCACCACTGAAAAGGATAAGGTAGAAAACCTCATCCCCACAGTTGATAAACCCTTGACCACCAAAGCAAGAAAGAACCAGATCAGGGCAGCAAGAAAAACTTCCAAAAAGGTGGTTGAGACTAAGATGAAGATAGACCCAAGGCAAAAGGGTGTATTCATCTCAGCTGGATTCCAAATGGTTGGAAGTTCTGATTCGGGAAAGGAGAGTAGTACCAGCACTCCTATCCAGCTGAAGGATCATAAACTAAAGGGAAAGGTTGTTGAAGAAGAGAAGAAGTGCAAGAAAAAAATAGCCCACATGTCCTACCAAGATTAACATTGAGTGCATAATCTGTGGCCTGCATAACCACATGGCTAAAGATTGTTACTACAATCCAGCAAGCACACATTATGCAACCAATGTTAAGAAAGAAGGAGTCAAGGATAGTTTCACATTTGGACCTTACCATATGGTCCAAGTGTTAAGGAAAGAAAAGCTTGTTTCCTAAGCCAAGTTGCTTTCGGAAGAAACTCATTCTTCTGAAAGGAAAATAGCTTCGGAAGACAAGCCAAAGAACAAAGAAAGAAACAAAAACATTTCCTTGAAACCTTCCAAGAAGAAGGCTGCTTCGAAAGAAAAGGTGGTGAAGACTTCTTCCGAAAAGAAAGAAGCTTCAGAAGCAAGTCATGCTGCATAAGCCTCCTCAGGCTCATCAACACATGTCAACCATAGGATGGAATTGAAGACCAAAAAAGATGTTGCAGCACAAACCTCTTCTTCACAAACTATAATTGAGCCCCCATGCATACATTTTGGTTCAGTTATATCACCTGCATTAGAAGAACCCAAGACCAACAAGGCTTGGGTTTCCAACAATAACTAATCATTTCACCTTATATGCAGGGACATCCACATGACAAGAATGGAAATGTTTAGATTATGGATAGTGGATGCTCCAGGCACATGGTATGACATCGTCACCAAAATAGGAGTATTGATCATTGACTTTGACCATTGACTTTGACTTTGACTTGTGACTTTGACTCTTTGACTATGACTTGATCTGTGTATAGTACATTAGACGCGTGTAGACATGTAAAGTTCTAGAGCTGTGCATTATGGCTTAATATGTTCTGGAGGGCCTTGGACATGGTGATAGTGGACGTTCATCATTTTGGATTTACCATGATAGTTGTGTGCTTAAAATTGGACTAAAGACTTAAAAATGTAAGAATATACATATTACGTTAAGCACGCAAACAAAATTGAACATCAATGGGCTTTGCCTAAATTCTACAAAATAAACTTAATTCAATTTAAAAATATAAATTTTATAGTTTATATAGCATATAATAGTCCGTCGCAACCGTTTTAGCGCGCGGAATTTAAAAACGTAAAAGATGGTCGACACGTGATTTGAGACGCGACGGTTTAGACAAGATGGGCCAACGGCCCGAAGGCCCTTGTCTGTCCCTTGTTGCGGCCGAAAACGATGACAAGGGGGAATTCTCCCCATGTTTCCTCACTTTTGTAAACTTTCTCTCCAAGCCACTTCCATATTGCAAACCCTAGCCAGCACAACCCAATTCCACTTTGTTCTTTCTTATTCCAATAAAAAATCAGCCTCACTGTGCCATTCTATTGAGTTTGTGATAATCAAGACATTCAAAATCTCATTCTAAGCAAGACTGGTTCATCTTCTAATCTCTGGTAAGAAAAATCGTTTCTTGATGATTTTATTCCTTGATCTACTTCAATTTCAATGATATTCATCATCTAAACACAAATTCATCATCTAATATTTTTATATTTTTTTTTAGACGTTGGATCGTGAAAATCTAGGTGTTACGAGTGTTGGACTCTCTAACCAGTATAACCCTAATTCTTGGACTTTGTATATTCTTTGAATCTATCAAAATTGGGTTGTAATCTTGGTTGACCTATTCATAATCGACATCTTAGACTTATAAATCGTTTTTGAAATCATTAATCTTGTTCTTGAATGGATAGACATGTTTAGCGATCAAAACAACGAATTAATCAATTAATGTTGCAAACCGGGGAAACTAAAATCCAACAAACAGTTTTGGGACTGAAAATTGGAATAATCTAAGTGTTTAATTAAAATTTTGGACAAATAGAACCTGGAATAAGTGTTCTTTATATACTCGGGTTGATAATGGTCAAATATTAAAGTTTAGGATGCAAAGGAACAAGACTAATGAACTGGACAGCTTGCTGTTAGGAAAATGAGACATTTTGTAGATTTCATAACTTGGCCATAATACGTCCAAATGAGGCAAACTTTGCGTCTAAAATCAAGTTCAATGATTCCTCTGACTAATCCAAGTGATCTCGTGGCGTTTTGACATCGTTTGTTCCTCCAAACGTGGAAAACAAAACTGAAGGTCAAAATTGACGAATTTGGGTAGCAGATTGATCTATATTCATCGAGTCATATCTCTCTCATATTATTTCCAATGGAGACGATTCTTTTTCTGGAGGTTAATTTAAAGTCCCATATTTCAAATGACATCTATTACACAACGTTTCATTATAGTTTCAATCTCCAAACAGCTTATGCAAAACTGGTGCGCAATCAGATATACATGCTGAAGTATTTTGATAGACTTAAAATAAGGTTTGAAACTAAATAATCAAATAAAGGCAAGTTTTGTATCTAAAAGTGGTTAAATGAAATTTTAAAAGAATAAGTTAATAAATTAATATAAAAATGACAATAAAAACCTTCATGGGCGTTAAGGACTGGGTTACAAGGATTACACCCGTGTTGGTCATTTTTGTTCTATAGTAATCCTTTTGTGATTTGTACTTTTAGTGCTTGCTTTGCATATTGTGGGATTTGGACTATATTATCTCAAGGTGAGTTTCACGACCCTTTTTTAATATATTTTACTTGGGGGAAAAACATGCTCATGGTTTTGGACTATCCCGTGTCGTAAAAATTATTTTGGGAACATTGTATGTGGTTTGGGTCATGGTTTGAGTCTAGATGATCATTCATGAGTGTGTACTTGTGCTTGTGCTTGGACTTGTGCTTGTTCTTATGACTTGGAAGTCATGGAGAGGTATTTTTAGTACTAACGGGTTGACACCCCCACCCTTGTCGTCGGTATACTAGTCGAGACTGACTTGGCCTGGGCTTGCCTTGGGTGAATATAATCCGGGTAATTGGACTTGGACTGATCTTAAACTTGTGTTGATATCTTGACTGCTATGTACTCTTACTCACATACAACTTTCTGTACGTGTTATACACGACAAACTATTTTTACTTTTAAACCTGTAAACTCTCCAACGTATGTTGAATTTTTAGAGCATGTCTTTTCAGGTGATGAGGCTTAGGTGCTTGGCTGTGGACTTTAGAGAAGACCGCTCCTTTGGGAGCAATAGACATTTCATGGGACTTTTGGACTAGTTTTTGACTTGTTTGTTTTGTTGAATTGTAATTGTTGGATTTGTACTTAGGATTGTTTTGGTACTTTTGCTTCTTTGTTCCTGAATGAAATTTTGGATTATTTATGCATTTATGGTATGACGTTTTGGAATTGACTGTTCTTGACACGTGTTCCTATTTCTCGGGCGACATCATGACCCATTTACGGAGAATACCTTTAGTGATTCTCTTAGACCCCCAATGTGTTATGACGATCCCGTCCGTCGCATCCTCATGTTTCCACTTCTAGCGAGGGTGTGACAGATTAGTATCAGAGCCATTGGTTATAGAGAATTAGGTGGTTTATTTGACCTTGACTATAACCTAAGTACCCACATATAGTATGCATTATAGGATTATGTGTGTACAGCTATACATGTGAACGTTTTATGTGCATTAACTGTTGTGCTGTGTAGCCTGCCTTATGTGTTATCTGTGATCTTCTTATTTGGAGAACTTTGGTTGTTGTATTATCTATGCATGCCTTGAGAAAGCATTAGGTAAGGACACCCTCTCGTTATGCGCTTGACTATTATTTGGTCTGGATTGACAAGTGCTTCCATAAGGATTCTTTTAAAAGGCCTAGGTTATTAAGCCAACCTTAATATGTGCGTCTACTGGTGAGACCAATGTTGTGAGTTGAATCTTGGGTGATGAACACACTAGCTGATATGACACCAATAGACAAGAGCGATGGCGTACTCAGGTCAGATGATTGCTTTATTGGATTTCGGACTATACTAAATGGATTTCTTTGACTGTTTCTTACCGAAGTGAATGCTTTCTCAATCAATTCTTCTGTATAACTTTGGTTACTTAACCTTGGGTTAGTAACCATATCCTTGATTCTCCAATCATGGATAACACTCTGTACTTGGCAAGATGCGTTGACTCCGGCAGGAGGAGCTAGGGGTGACCATGCAAAGCAAATTACCATTACAGGGGCACACGTAATTACAATTTGCACTGCATCTGAAATCTGGCAAACCCTTTCGTGAGGTAATGCTCATAGTTAGTATGAATCTTCCATTCTATACATGGGACATTGGAGTTCCTCTTCTTGTAATAATCAATGGTGTGGAAACACCAATCTCATTTGTCCTTGCATAAGTACAAATAGATCTGGAGCCTTCATAGAAATCATACTGGGACATTTTAGCCCAATATCTATGAGAAGTTTCTCTTGCTTTTGTTTTTGTGATATTGGAAATTGACTACATGTTCAAAATGTACTTGGTCTTTGAAGAGTTAAAGTAGAGAGGTGAGTCTCCGTGTACCTATGATGCTTTGTTCAAACTGATCTTAATAGGTGGAGCATTGGTTGCTGAGACATTATAGCATTATACTTGGTGGAGTAAATGGATGTCATGTAACCAGTTTATACGTCATCCTTCGTATATCGTTGGTGTGGTGGGAAAGCTACGGGGAACCCTATACATAAACATCTTTGGTATGCTAAGGATGTGCCTGAACTGGGCTATGTGATGATCCTAGAGGATTAGAGTTGGACATGGTTAGACTAATAACATGGAAGGAAATGACACTAGAGGCAGGATTGGTTGTACGTGCACGAAGTTCATGACGTGCAAGCCAATAGAGTACAACAGGAAAGATGGAGCAATAGCCCTGACCGGTTGCATAGAGAAATTGGAAACGGATGTGGACATCGAGATCTGTGCTAATAATCAAAAGGCAAAGAGTGTTGTTTGGCCACTAGTAGGCAAAGCACTAACGTGGTGGAATATCCAAGTTCAAGTACGAAGTAGAAAAGTTGTGATGGCTATGACTTTGGACAGGCTTAAAGCATTAGTAATTAAGGAGTACTGCCTCATGGACAAGATGCAAAATATAGATCATTAGTTTTGGAGTCAAGTAATGGTGGGATCCTTAACAATTTTTATAAGCTGGCAAAGCTGGTGCCATATTTGTGACACATAAATCAAAGTGGATGGAGAAGTACATCAGGGGGCTGGTTCTACAGTTCGTGGAATGATGGTTGCTGCTGCGACCCCAACCATTTAGAGTGCAATACTAAAGACATGTACTTTGGCCGATGAGATGGTTAAAATTAAAGCCTAGAGAAAACTAGTGAGACGTAGAAGGATGTTAGGGAATTAGGTGATCTAGTAGATGTTAAAGAAGAAGGAAAAGGTCTAGAAAGGATATGTAGTTACCATACTGGCAACGAAGGACTTTAGTGTACTACATGCAATTTGCACCATCTGACTATGATGTCACGTCCTATGTGTTTCAATTTCAAGGAATTGGAGCTCTTAGTCAAGGGTTTTAAGGTGCTGATGAACCTAGTTATGTTAGTTAATGCGGTCAAATTGGCAAGCGTTAGACTTTGACATTATGAGTGCGGAAGCCAGAAGCATTATCGAAATGCATATGTGTGGTTAAATAGGGCTCAAGGTCAAATGGTCAATCAAAAATGAAAGGAAAAACAACAACACAAATCTTGTCTGTAATTTGTGCAAACCTAAGGCAAGGTAATATGGCAACCCTGTTCATAGAAAGGCATTTAGGATCAGTGTCAAGGATGCCCAAAAGGACCCATACATAGTGACTTTGACTTTTGTAACTAAGTTGGGCTTAACCACAGTCATGAGGATATGTGTTATTAATAGGCCTAGGGAAGTAATATGGGACGGTACTACGCTATTAGAGGATCATGCATTTAAAATAGATCTTTTACAATTTGGGCGTGAAAGTTTCAACATGGTCGCGGGTATGGATTGATTGTCAAGGAATAGTGTTGAGATCATCTGATGTGAGAAGATTGCTTGCATACCATTGTCAAATGGTGAGACACTTGACGTGTATGGTGAGAGCTCAGAAGAGGAGAACACGTAGATTTCAAGCATGAAGGTTAAAGAATAAGAGTTAGATGATATGCCTGTTGTGTGAAAGTTCTAAGAAGTGTTCCCGAAGGATTTGGTATGATTGCCTACTTCACAACAGGTGGACTTTTGGATTGACTTGGTACATAAGGCGATGCCTGTTCCCAGGGCTTCTTATCGCTTAACACCCTTGGAGATGCAAGATCTTTCTAATCAACTTCAAGAGTGGTTCGGTAAGGGTTTTATACGGCCCATTCACTTACCATAGGGCGCTAGTGCTTTCTATCGAGAAGAAGGATGGATCGTACAGGACATGCATGGACTATCAAAAGCTGAATAAACTAATGGACAATAACCATTATCATTTTCCAAGGATAAATGACTTATTCAATCAGCTTCAAGTATCGACGTACTCTCTGAATATTGATCTCCATTCGGTAATCATCAACATAAAGTACATGTGGATGACATACCAAAGAAAGCGGTTAGAACTCGTTACGGACATAACGAGTTCCTAGTTATGAATCTTGAGCTAACAAAGGCACTTACGGTATTCATGGACGTGATGAATTAGATGCTTATGCCATATCTGAATAAATTTGTCATAGTGTTTATTGAGGAAATTCTGACTTATTTGAGGATAGGGAGGATTATGAGAATCATATGGGGACAGTTTTGGAATTGTTAAAAATGAGAAACTATACGCTAGGTTCTCCAAGTGTGTCATCTATACTGACCACAAGAGTTTTCAACATATTTTTCACCAAAAAGAACTAAACATGAGATAGAGATGTTGCATTGAATTGTTCAGCGACTACGACTGTGTAATCTAGTATAACCCAGAAAGGAAAATATGGGTTTAGACGTGTTGAGTTGTAAGGAGAGAGTCAAACCCGTGTGGTTACCTCACTGCTACTCAAGTCGAGTAAAAAGAGGGGACTAAATATGGAGAATGAGGCTTTGAGAGGTCTAAACAAATAGTTTGTACAAAAAGACGATGGAGGATGGTACTTTATTAAGCGAATTTAGGTTTCAGTTATGGGGAATGTGTAGACATTAGTGTTAGACGAAGCACACAAGTTTAAGTATACTATTCATCCTAGTGATAACAAGAGGTGGCATGATCGTAAGGACTTGTATTGGTGGCCTGGAATGAAAGGGGACATAGTTGACTATGTGTGCAAGTGTTTGACTTGTTCAAATGTTAAAGTGAGGCATCGAAGGCCACCTAGCCTATTACAATAGTTTGAGATTCCGGATCGGAAGTGGAAAAAAAACATGATTGTGAACTTCATCACGAAGCTAATAAGAATTAGTAGTGAGCATGATTTGATTTGAGTCATTATGGATAACATGACCAAATATTGTCATCTCCTGACTGTTTGTGAGGACTACAAGATGGAAAAGTTGGCAAGGATTTATGTTAGTGAAGTTGTGGATTGACATGGAGTACCTATGTCGATTATCCTTGTTCGTGTCAGTCGCTTCATGAATCGATTCGGCATAGCTCATAGTAGGCGCTGGGTACACGTCTGGACATGAGTGAGACTTACACTATCATACTGATTGTATGAGTGAGTGACCTATTCAGACGTTGGAGGATATGTTAATGTATTTTATCATTGACATAGAGGTAGCTAGAAGACTCACCAACCATTGGTTGAATTTCCTATAACAATAGTTGCAATGAGAGTCTTATAGGAGCACTGTTCGAGGCACTAAATGGATGTAAGATCCTATTGCTGATGTAATGGGTAGAAGTTGTGTAAAGTTAGATGACTGGACCATAAATCATTCAAGAGACGAATGATTAGGGGTTTTGGATCGCAAACAGACTAAAGGCAGCTCAAGATCGTTAGAAATTTACACTGACAATCAAAGGGACCCTTGCTTTAGGCACATGTTCTTAGACATTGGTTGATTTGATAATTAGATACAGTTGGTGACTGGTACACTATCAAGGTGTTAGTATTGTGGTGGGTTAGCTGCGATACACCCTATATATAAACACTATTGATACCATGAATGTGAAATCGGAATCCGGATTGGAATCTAAATTTTGGTTATGGACAACAGTCATACTCTGGAATATTAGTAAATTGGTTGTAAAACCTAAAAAGCCATCTCAAGAGACTTTGTTTTTATGGGCGGTATACGAGTTGTTACCTTAGAAGGCATTGTCTGCCTTGGCAAATGAGCAAGTTAGAACCTATATTGGTAAGTGCAATTAAGACTTCCAAACATATTTGGTCATGGGATTATTGGTTTGAGTTACAACAAGAACCTAGATGGGTGCATGACACGTTCCATGGACGGTAACTTCGATTCGTCGAAGAACTAGCTGAGATCATGGCTAAAGAAATTGAACTTTGATTATTAGTAAAATCCTGATCTAAAAGATTAGATGGAACTCAAAGAGAGGACCCCAAATTTATCTGTGCGCGGGAAGGTCAATTGAGGACTAAGTACTTTTACCTATTCACGGAAAGGCATTGCTGTTGATAACTCTGACTGAATTTCGGGATGAAATTCTCTCAACGGGGGGATACTGTGACATCTGTCACCAAATCAGGTGTATTGATAATTGACTTTGACCGTTGACTTTGACTTTGACTTTTGACTTTTGACTTTGACTCTTTGACTATGACTAGATCTGTGTATAGTACATTAGACACGTGTAGACATGTTAAGTTTTAGAACTATGCATTATGGGCTTAATATGTTCTAGTGAGCCTTAGACATGGTGACAGTGGACGTTCACCGTTTTGGATTTAGCATGATAGTTGTATGCTTAAAATTGGACTAAAGACTTAAAAATATAAGAATATACATCTTACGTTAAGCATGCAAACAAAATCGGACATCAATGCGCTTTGCCTAAAGTCTACAAAATAAACTTAATTCAATTTAAAAATATAAATTTTATAGTTTATATAGCGTATAATAGTCCGTCGGAACCGTTTTAGCGCGCGGAATTTAAAAACGTAAAAGATGGTCGACATGCCATTTGAGACGAGACGGATTAGACAAGATGGGCCAATGGCCCAAAGGCCCTTGGCCCTCCCTTGTTGCTGCCGAAAACAATGGCAAGGGGGAATTCTTCCCTTGTTTCCTCACTTTTGTAAACTTTCTCTCCAAGCCACTTCTATCTTGCAAACCCTAGCCACGACAACCCAATTCCACTTTGTTCTTCCTTATTCCAATCGAAAATCAGCCTCATTGTGCCATTCTATTGAGTTTTGTGATAATCAAGACATTCAAGATCTCATTCTAAGCAAGACTCGTTCATCTTCTAATCTCTGGTAAGAAAAATCGTTTCTTGATGATTTTATTCCTTGATCTACTTCAATTTCGATGATATTCATCATCTAAACACAAAATCATCATCTAATATTTTTATATTCTTTGTTTTAGACGTTGGATCGTGAAAATCTAGGTGTTACGAGTGTTGGACTCTCTAACCAGTAAAACTCTAATTCTTGGACTTTGTATATTCTTTGAATCTATCAAAATTGGGTTGTAATCTTGGATGACCTATTCATAATTGACATCTTAGACTTAGAAATCGTTTTTGAAATCATTAATCTGGTTCTTGAATGGATAGACATGTTGAGCGATCACAACAACGAATTAATCAATTAATGTTGCAAACCGGGGAAACTAAAATCCAACAAACAGTTTTGGGACTGAAAATTGGAAAAATCTAAGTGTTTAATTAAAATTTTGGACAAATAAAACCTGGAATAAGTGTTCTTTATATACTCGGGTTGATAATGGTCAAATATTGAAGTTTAGGATGCAAAGGAACAAGACTAATGAACCGGACAGCTTGCTGTCAGGAAAATAAGACATTTTGTAGAGTTCATAACTTGGTCATAATACGTCCAACTGAGGCAAAATTTGCATCTAAAATTAATTTCAATGAGTCCTCTAACTAACCCAAGTGGTCTCGTGTCGTTTCGACATTGTTTGTTCCTCCAAACATGGTAAACAAAACTGAAGGTCAAAACTGACGAATCTGGGCATCAGATTTGTCTGTATTCATCGAGTCGTATCTCTCTCATATTATATCCAATGGAGATGATTATTTTTCTGGAGTTTAATTTAAAGTCCCAAATTTCAAATGAAACCTATTACTCAATGTTTCGTTACCATTTTAATCTCCAAACAGCTTATGCAAAACTGGTGCGCAATCAGATATACATGTTGAAGTATTTTGATAGACTTAAAATAAGGTTTGAATCTAAATAATCAAATAAAGGAAAGTTTTGTATCTAAAAGTGGTTAAATGACGTTTTAAAAGAATAATTTAATAAATTAATATAAAAGTGACAATAAAAACCTTGATGGGCGTTAAGAACTGGGTTACAAGGATTACACCCGTGTTAGTCATTTTTGTTCTATAGTAATCCTTTTGTGATTTGTACTTTTAGTGCTTGCTTTGCATATTGTGGGATTTGAACTATATTATCTCAAGGTGAGTTTCATGGCACATTTTTAATATATTTACTTGGAGAAAAAGCATGCTCATGGTTTTGGACTATGTCGTGTCGTAAAAATTATTTTGGGAACATTGTATGTGGTTTGGGTCATGGTTTGAGTCTAGATGATCATTCATGAGTGTGTACTTGTGCTTGTGCTTGGACTTGTGCTTGTTCTTGTGACTTGGATGTCATGGAGAGGCATTGTCAGTACTAACGGGTTGACACCCCCACCCTTGTCGTCGGTATACTAGTCGAGACTAACTTGGCCTGGGCTTAACCTTGGGTGAATATAATCCAGGTAATTAGACTTGGACTGATCTTAAACTTGTGCTGATATCTTGACTGCTATGTACTCTTACTCACATACAACTTTCTGTACATGTTATACACGACAAACTATCTGTACTTTTAAACCTGTGAACTCACCAATGTTTATTGACTTTTTAGAGCATGTCTTTTCAGGTGATGAGGCTTAGGTGCTTGGCTGTGGACTTTAGAGAAGACCGCTCCTTTGGGAGCAATAGACATTTCATGGGACTTTTGGACTTGTTTTTGAATTGTTTGTTTTATTGAATTGTAATTGTTGGATTTGTACTTGGGATTGTTTTGGTACTTGTGCTTATTTGTTCCCGAATGGAACTTTGGATTATTTATGCATTTATGGTATGTCGTTTTGGAATTGTCTGTACTTGACATGTGTTCCTATGTGTCGGGCGATGTCATGACCCATTTACGGAGAATACCTTTAGTGATTATCTTAGACCCCTAATGTGTTATGACAATCCCGTCCGTCGCATCCTCGTGTTTCCGCTTCTAGCGAGGGTGTGACATATGACAGGGAACAGATCTCTCCTACAACAATTTGAACATTTTGATGGAGGTCCTGTTCAGTTTAAAGGTGAAGCCGGAGGATACATTTCTGGTAGAGGTAGTGTATCCAATGGTAAGTTAAACATTGACAAAGTAAACTTTGTCAAACAGCTTGAACACAATCTCTTGAGTGTTTCTCAATTCTATGATCAAAAGCACCAAATGCTTTTCATAGAACATGAGTGCATTATCCTTAAACCCGGGATGACAATTCCTCATGAATTGGTGCTTCTTAGATCTTCCAGGAGAGGGGATATGTACAAGCTTATTATGAACAATACTTCTCCACTAGGTGAAGTATCATGCTTTCTTTCCAAAGCTAATGGTGATGAGTCAACTCTTTGGCATAAAAGAATGTGTCATGTTAATTTTAAAACCATGAATAAGCTGGTCAAAAATAATTTGGTACATGGTGTGCCTAAAAAGGAATTTTTCTGTAAAGAAAACTGTGTTGCTTGCCTGAAAGCAAAGAAACACAAGGTTTCTCACAAATCCAAAGAAGTTAACTCCATCACCACTCCGTTACACTTATTGCACATGGATCTTTTTGGTCCCGCAAGTATAATGAGCATTGGAAGGAAATCATATTGCCTTGTGATTGTTGAGGATTTTACAAGATTTACATGGGTATTCTTTTTAAGAACTAAAGATGAAACGACTAAAACTTTAAAATCTTTTATTCTTAAAATTGAAAATCAAAAGGATCACAAGGCGAAAATCATTAGAAGTGATCAAGAGACAGAGTTTAAGAATCAAGTTCTTGACTCATTCTGCAACTCAAAAGGGATCTCCAGACAATACAGTGCTCATAGAACTCCTCAACAAAATGGTGTTGCTAAGAGGAGGAACAGGACACTTATTAATGTCGCAAGAATTATGTTAGCTGATTCAAAGCTGCCTCTAACTTTCTGGGCAGAGGCAGTTAGCACTGCATGCTATGTACAGAACAGGGTTCTCATTGTTAAGGCCCATGGAAAGACCCCTTATGAGTTACGGAACAAGAGGCCACCGTTTATTGGCTTTCTTAGGTCCTTTGGTAGCAGGTGTACCATACTCAACACAAAAGACAATTTAGCAAAATTTGCTGAAAAGTCGGATGATGCTATCTTTCTTGGATATTCCTCAACCTCTATTGCTTATAGAGTATATAATATTAAAAATCTACAATTTGAGGAATCATCCAATATTGATGTTAATAAGCACACTCCTTATGTTAGAGGGAATGGGCCTGATCATATCTTCAATCTAGAATTGTTTCCAAACTATTCAAAACCATCTTGTGAGAATGTTTTAGCTAGAACAGGAACTCAAAGTGACATCTATAAAGATCAAATGTTTGAGTTACCCAGACCTATTCCCAGTTCTCTAAGAGGAATTGAAGAACAAGCTCCAACTATTGGAAGTCCCGGAAGCTTGAACATCTCAGGAAATCATGGAGCTTCAACAAGTTGTCAGCCAACTGAGCCGCAAAACTCACCAGCTGACAACTCCAACATTCAACACCAAGCTGATAAAGACAGTAATCTGGAGGAACAGGAAACTGTTGATACTACTTCTCAGTAGAATATCATTGATGCTATCACATATTCATTCAATCAGTCCTCATTGAATGAGTGCGAGACATCAGCTGGTCATGTTGTTCAAAACCCTGAGCAAAACTTATCAAATCTAGATCTATCTATGCAACTAGATATGATCCCTAGGCTCAGGATACATAACACTCACCCAGCTGAGAACATCATTGGGGATGTCTCAGAAGGTGTGAGAACTAGGAGTTAGACCCACAATAGGAATGAATGCTTGTACTCATGCTTTCTCTCTCAAATGGAACCAAAGAAGGTGGAAGAATCCCTGAAGGACAACAATTGGATTGAAGCTATGAAAGAGGCAAAAGGTATGGAACTTATGTCCATTACCACCTGGCCAAGTCCCTATTGGCACCAAGTGGGTGTTCAGAAATAAGAGAGATGATAGAGGTTTGATCATCAAGAACAAGACAAGACTTTTTGTTCAAGGATGCACACAGGAGGAAGGAATAGACTACACTGATGTCTTTGCACCTGTTGCAAGACTTGAGGCTATAAGAATCTTCCTTGCTTTTGCAGCATCCAAGAACTTCACTGTCTATCAACTTGATATCAAATGTGCATTTTTATATGGGGATATTGATAGAGAAGTATATGTGTGTCAGCCACCTGGATTTGAAGACGCATAGCACCCCAACTATGTGTGCAAACTGGATAAAGCTCTCTATGGGTTGCATCAAGCACCTAGGCTATGGTATGAGACCTTGTCTTAGTTTCTTCTTAGAAATGGCTACACCAGAGGCACCATAGACAAGACATTGTTCATAAAGAAGTCTGGGAAGGACATGCTGCTTGTTCAAGTCTATGTTGATGACATCATATTTGGTTCCTCAAATGACCAAATGTGCAAAGACTTTGAAAGCATCATGATAAAGAAGTTTGAGATGAGTTCAATAGGAAAGATGGATTTCTTCCTTGGAATTCAAGTGAAGTAGATGGAAGAAGGGTTCTTCATCAATCAATCTAAGTATGTCAAGGACATCTTAGAAAGATTTGAGATGAAAGATTGTAAGCCAGCCAAGACACCCATACCCAGAAATCATAATCTTTGTCCTGATTCTGAGGGGGAGGATACTGATCAGCATTAGTACAGGGTGATTATTGGATCTCTGATATATCTCACTACAAGTAGACCTGATATCATTTTTGCAACCTGCATCTCTGCAAGATATCAGGCTGCTCCCAAGGTGTCTCACCTAATTGCTGCCAAGAGAATTCTTAGATACCTTAAAGGAGCTCCAAAACTGGGTCTTTGGTATCCTAAGAATAAGGACTTTAATTTCTATGGGTACACTGACAGTAATTATGGTGGCTGCAACATCAAAAAGAAATCCACATCCAGGGGATGTCAATTTCTTGGTGCAAGGATTATCTCCTGGCAATGCAAGAAGCAATCATGTGTCTCTACATCAACTGCTAAAGCTGAATACATTGCTGCTACGAGCTGCTGTGATCAACTGCTATGGATTCAGAATCAGATGCTGGACTATGGTTTCAATTTCATGCAGAATCCTATCCACATAGACAACAAGAGTGACATTTCTATCACAAAAAATCCAGTCAAGCACTCCAAGACAAAGCATATCGACATCAGGTATCATTTCATTAGAGATATTCATGAGAAAAATATAATAAAGCTAGTCAAAGTGAATTCAAATGAACAATATGCTAACTTGTTCACCAAAGCATTTGATGAACAAAGATTTAAATATTTAAATACAACTATTGGGATGATTAACATTGACTAGTTCTTCTTTTTTGAAAAACCTTTTTTTAAAATATGTATTGTCTATGTTGTCTAACCACAATCTAAGCCCAGTTACAAAAAGGCGTTCTTCAAAAATCTAAGTGTAAATACTTCCGAAGAGAAATTTACCCTCGGAAGAAATCTTTATTCTTCTTCCGAAGGCAAATTCCTCTGCCTAAATATTATCTTCCGAAGAGTTTTTAGCCTCGGAAGAACAATTGATCATAGATCAGATTTACTTTCGAAGCTTACTAACTTCTATTCTCGGAAGAAGAGTGTACTCTTGGAAGCAAACTTGTCATTGAGACATCGTTTGCTTTCGGAAGTAAAAATGACTTCGGAAGACAATATTAAGAAACACAAGTGTTTTCTCTCGGAAGCAAGTTTACCTTCGGAAAAACATCTTTACTGTGTAACTGAAATCTTTCGGCCCCACTATGTAAAAAGTAAGATTTTATTGATGATTGTCGAAATATTTTAAATGTTTTATCTTACTGCCTCTGTCAAATCGAAACCTAAACTGTCCTTTCACCTTATCGGTTTGCTTTTTAACCCCCATTTAAAATTTCCGACTCTCTCTCTTTACTTTCTTTACCACAGCAAAAGCCCCAAATTACCACCATCTTCTTCACTCACTCTCAAATTTCTTCAATCCTACCATACCTCTTAACAATGGCCCTAAATCCACAACATAATCCGGTCACTATCCTTGACTCTTCAAAGGATGCCGACTTTGCCCCTATCATTGAATTTATGTCCCAATCGGCATACTTCACAGCCCTCACCATTAACCCCACCATCTACTCTAACCACATGGCCAAATTCTGGGCCAATGGTCAAGATGAAACGCTAAATGGCGAATGGGTCATCCATTCGAGGATCTGCGGACAGGAGATCATCATTGCTGAATCAACCATCAGGGAGCATCAAAAGCTTTATGATGAGGGCGACCCTACTGAGTTCCCCAAATCTAAGTTAGAAGACACTTACACTCAGATGTGATATGGTAGCGATGTGCAGAAGTCTACAATCTACAAGTTTAACTTCTCCTACAATTTGAAGTTCTTGTTGCATATTGTCCTGCACTGCTTATCCAATAAATCCAGGGGATGGGATCAAATCCCATATGATTTGGGCTGCATCGTCCATGGCTTGGTAACAGGCCTGTGCTTCAACTACTCAAGATTGGTGCTGAACAACCTAAGAGGCAGGGATCCATTCTACATGTATCCCCGGTTCATTCAGCACATAATCAACTGTGAGCTAGACCAGGACAGATTACAATGTGCAGATGTTCTAGTGGTCCATCACATACGGCCTTGCATCTTCAAGACCTTGAAGAAGGTGTCCACCAACTTCTTTAGAAGATTCACCGATCTTCTTCCAGGTATGCGTGAGCCAACGGCTCCTGGTGACATCCCTGCAAGCCCAGCAGGTGATTAACCCACAACAGACACCACCACTCAAATGCCAATCACTTCTTCCCACCTAATCAAGATTACATACACTAGATGCCCCAAACGAACCCCTGATCAATCTACTCTGATTGGTCAGGTCCCCTATGTTCTATCCAAAAAGGCTCGAGTGGAACTCAGGGTCCCACTCAGCCAGAGGTCCAACCATCCTCCACCATTGACCTCAATGTCAGCGTTGAGTCTCCTCAGTCTCAAGCTGACGAGCCCACAACCCAAGCCTTTAGCCCTTAGGGTGAGTCCCAACACTCCCCTGAGAAGCCAAAACGGGAAACCAACATAATTGGATCATCTGCTCTTGCAGAAGAACCCGTAGGTGCTGACCAAGGTCCCGGGCCATTAGATTTTACCTCCCTATCCCTCATTGACCTATCAACCCTACCTGATGAGGACATTATGTTCCATCCGGGCGGTGATGTTGATCTACCATACCACTCTCTAGATCAACTAAGCCCCAGGGAACCTCTAGTGTCTAGCCCACATCAGATATACCTAACTGAGGTGAGTCAAACTGGTGTGAAGGTGACTCATGTAGGCTCAGCAGCCACTACTGAGAGTGTTTCAATAACCTCTCAGGACAGTGGTAAGATAAGTGGGACTGAGTCTACAACAACCTTGCCTCTTGATGAGAGTCATCAGCAAGCAAGCGTATCCAGGGCATCGAGAAACCATTACTGGTGGTGATGATGAACATACCAGGTATGTTATCTCATTTCCCAATGATTCTTCGAAAGAAGATTAGCGTAGCCTGAAACTCATTATCAGAGACCTGATTTCTAAAGTCTTAAACCTTGAATCAAAGGTTAAGACTTTAGAGGATAAGTCTGCCACTTAAGAACTTGAGATTGAAGATGTCAAGGCACAACTAGCTAAGACACAGATTGAGAAGTGTGTTAGGCATGTACATACTCAGGTTTCTTTAAGTTCTTCCTCTAGCTTATCTACTTCTCAAGATGATGCTACCAAAAAGGGGGAAAATGTACAGAAACAAAGACATGAGGAACCCTGCCTTGCTATAACAACAACTTCCTTTGATGTCATATCTTCTTTGTACCCCATACAGCAACACTCGACAACCACCTTCCCTCAACCAACTCCCATTACTATCCAAGTGGATCCAAAAATGCTTTTAGACCTTAACAGGTTTTTAATCACATTTTTTATAAGCTCATCCATTGAACAACCTTCCCCTGATGTAGTCGTTGCCTACTTTGGAGCTGGGGAGCTTCAAAGATTGAGTGCACCACCTACCTCTGAAAAGGAAGTTGGTCAACCTAAGGTCTCTGTTGAACCCGAGATTAACTTTGAAGGGGATACATAGACTCATGGCCCAACAACCAATTTGGAATGGACAGGTAGTGCAGTTCTAATTACTTCTGAAGCAGAAATACAAGCTGCGGAAGGAATAATTGAACTGTCTTCCTCGTCCAATGATCTGTTCATCACAAAGGCTATTCTTGACCTAGCCTCTGAGATAAACATTAAGGACTTCCTTACAATCCCTCTCTCCTAAACACCATAAGTCCAACCCCACTCTGCCCAACCTGAATCTTCTAAAATTAAGTCTCCAAAGGCTGAATCTTCCTCTGATCCTAAGGGAAAAGGAAGCTCACTGCTAAGGAGCTTCTAGAGGAGGAAAGGTTGGTAAAGCTTAAGAAGAAGGGAAGAATTGATACTGGGAAGCTGTTGGCTGCAAGCAGGAAAGCAACAACAGCCGCTCAATAAAGTATCAACAACAAGAGGAGAGTGGAGGTTATTGACAGGCTCATCAGCCTGGGAGTAGTCAACGAAGACATCCTTCTACTCCCACTTGATGAGCTTGTAAGGCTAGAGAAGGCAACCTTGCTACAAAAGGAAAAGGAAGAAGCAGCAAGGTTGGCCGAAGAGGAGGTGAAGAAGAGGAAGAGGAAGGAGGAGGCTACGGAAAGGTAAAGGAAGGAGAGAATAGTCTTTCACTGCTCAAGAGGCTATTCTCAAGAGGAGCTGGCACCTCATGATTATGACACAAACTTGTTTCTTTTCCATAAAGAGCAAGTCAAATCAATAAAGAGAGGAAGAGGACTACTAGGGAAAAGTTGAGGGAGAGAAAGAAGAAGGAGGAAGAGGCACAACTTGCCGCTGCCAAGAAGGTGGGAGATTAGGAATGGATGAAAGCCTATCTCAAATCCCATGGCTTCACGGGTAGGAAAGTGGGTCTGATGTCTAAGAAGACCCTACAGCGACATGTCAGTGACCTCAAGGCTGACATTCGCTTAGGAAGAAGGCAGGAGGCAAGTCAATTATCAAGTGTTTAGAAGAAGGCATCAAAACCAACACCAACACCCAAACCAGCATAACCTACACCCACACCTCTTCCTTTCCCTATCAAAACCAAACCAACCATTGAGCCTTGAACCCCTAAACCTACACCATCAGCCTTAACTACACCCTTACCCACTGCTTCCAAACAACCACCACCACCACCTATCCTTAAACCCAAAACACAACCTAGAACCCAATATTTACCCAAACCTTCTTCTGAACCTTTTAAGCCTCTATCCTTAGAAGAATTCAAGGAGATCAAGAGAAAGCTTATCAACTGCACAACATTGAGCGACATCTCTTGTGAGGAAGAGTCAATTAACCTGAAATACACTGATGGCTCTTTTAGTTCCCTCATAAGAGATGTATTCCTTGATCTACCTAGGGGAGCACTAGACCAAGCTCTCCAGCTTCTTGCAACCAACTCAGATATTTTTACGGAAGTAGAGAAGAAGTTAAGAAGGAGGCTGGTGACTCTACTGGACACTAGAAAGGGGGACAAGCTTTCATCCAAACCCCTCTATCCTAGAAAACAAATAGTCCAGTGGAGGTTTGATGAACCTTCCCATAGCTTTGTTGTGGAAAAAGAGAATGGTGAGGTAAACAGGGTTGATGCTTTATCTCTGCTACATTCCAGTAGATTTGACCTTTCTGAGTTAGCTGAGAAACCATTCTCCAATCCCTCCAACTCTCAGGTTGCTGCTCACATTAGAAATCATCTGAGCAGTCTTCATCTGGCTGAGCTCATAAAGAAGGCCAAGACTAAAGAAGAGTTGAAAAAAAGAGCAAAGGACGAGGAAGAAGGCACAACTACAAAAGGAAAACCATTCTTTCAGATGGTTGAAGGCTCAACTTCTGATCCTATAGTTAGATGTGAGTATGACTACAATTCTCATCAACTAACTCTCTTCAGAGGGATGCAACAAAGGGTGCATGTCATTCAAAACAACAGACTTGATCTATTATCTACGAATGACTTGTACCAGCTCCTCACCACCATATCAGGGAAGAACAAGGAAATAGATAAATATCTTCTTTCCCTGGTATTGAAGACCATAAGGAGCAGAAGGAAGTGAAGTTTTAGTAGCATCAGCCTAGGGGAGTTTGTTGGATCATATGAGGCTGGTGCAACCAAAACAACACTTAGAATATTTTTGAATTATAATTGAAGAAGTCTTCAGAAGCTAAAGCTGCTCTTCTGAACACAAGTTGAAGATCTTCCGAAGCTTAAGTATGAAGAACTTCCGAAGGAAAAACTAAGTCTTTTGAGACTAAGTATTTTTACTTCCGAAGTATATGAAGAACTTTTGAAGGTAGAACCAAGTCTTTCGAAGTATATGAAGACCAAGTAATTCTCCTTCTGAAGCATTCACACTTAGAAGATCCAAGACAAAGTCTTCCAAAGAATGAAGTCACAAAGACTTACAGAAGACTTGGAAGAAGTTGATTCTTCTGAAGTATAAATGGCCTCAGAAGAACTTATTCTTCCGAAGCCATTTTGCCTTCGGAAGAATCAACTATGAACCAGTGGACATAAGTATTGGTTGTCTGACATCCGCTGACAACTCTGATACACTGCATGGCATTTTCCTACTCCCATGTAGTTGACCATACTTTAATCCACTGTTTACCTTTTTCAGTTAGTACAGTTACCATACTTAGTTGGTGACAAAAGGTAAGTCATGGACCTGTCATGACTACCTAATCTAGGATATTATTTTATCTTAGATATTTTACTTCTAGCAATGTAGTATTTGCTTAGCGGTAAATTCTAGCTGGTTTTCCAAGTATAACCGGCTGCAGATAGTTGTATATATAGTTTCTCATTGTAACTTATGTAACCATGCTTGTAAGAGTCTTGTAATACTAAGTTGAGAAATAATATATACAAGTATCTTAAAAACCATTCTTGTGTAACTTATTATATTATTGTCAACTTAGTTAGAGATTCATCTTCATCAACCGAGTGGGACTTAGTGAGTTTGTGAGATACAAAACTTGTGTTGAGAGACCAACACCGATCCTGCAATTTGACATTTAAATATGCATAATAAAGTGAATGTAAATAGGCAAAAGCTTTCCGATCAAGATAGTAAACAAAGTTCTATATTGATAACACATGCTAAATCTCATACGTGTATTTTGATCATATATATATATATATATATATATATATATATATATATATATATATATATATATATATATATATATATATTGTTTACACAAACATTTGATATAACAAATAATTTAAAGCTTAATGGTTTAGTCTAACCCGATTACCGATTAACCCGACCTGAATAAACCCAAATACCGAAACCTGAAAACCGATTAAATATTGCTTATTTTGTTCGGTCTTCGGGTTGATTTCCTACACCTAAAAACCCGAAGAACCCGACCCGAACAACCCGAAATCCGAAAAACCCAAATCACACCCCTAAAACAAAGAAAAACTCCATGAAGAACGGAATTAAAAGACTAAATCAAATTTCTCCTGCCTGAATTGAGATTGAGTACAAGCAGGAAAAACCTGATTTAGGAAACATCTGAAACCTAGACTCAATGAAAACAAAATAGCTACAAAGTTGAAATCAAAATCATGACGTTGACAATACCCACAATTAATTTTCACGCCATTCGTATGTTAAATATGATGATATTTTGACATGATAAACCACAAGTTACAACCCAAGTTACATCCAATTTAGTTATATATTAAACCATGTTTAGCATAAACCAAACATCTTCAACACACGTCAGCCTAAACCCATACCAAAATTGATATCAAAACTCAATGTCATCCACGATGTCCAATATCTCAATTAAAATGAATTTTTTTTGAAATTAAGTTCAAACCGCACATTATCATTATCTACCAACCATACCCACACTTAATTTGACATGAAACCCCAATTTCATCCAAAAATTTTTCTAAATGTATCTTCAATTCCAAGCAATTCAAACCAATGTCAACAATTAACAGGGTTCAACTAGTGAAAAACCAAATAATATCCTAAATAAACTTACAATCAAACAAAACAAAACAAACATAAACATAAAATTAGAAAAGAAAGAGGAAACATACATTTTTGTTGAAGGAAAAATTGAACAAGAACACAAACAATTAAAACCTACTTCTAAATCTGTCACTTATGAATGAAATTGGAAGGGTTGAGTGGAAATTGGTGGAAAGGGTTTTAAGAAAGAGTGGGTTGTGGTGGTTGGTGATGGTTGCCTGGATAGGGGCGACGGTTGGTGATGGTGGAAGATGGTGATGGTGGAAGATGGTGATGGCGACGGGTTGGTGGGGATGGAGGTGGTCACTAGTGATGGTTTAGTGGTGGTGGATGGTGATATCAACGGTTTGGTGGTGGGTCTGTGGTGGGGATAAGAGAATTAGGTTTGTGTGGTTGTGGGGGCACAATTGGGTGGATATATTTTTTTCACTGAAAAGAGGATCTATGCGACACGCACAGATGGTGGCTTTTCCTGCGCGTATCGCATAAGAAGTAAAAGCTAGTCGTTGACTTTTCTTCTGTGCGATGCGCCCAGATAGTGGTACCCATATGTGCGTATTGCGTAGATGGTTTTTTCGAGACAGTTTTGCGAATTTGTACTTAGAAAATTTTCAAACCTTAAATTTCTTACCCATTATTTACCTCTCAAACCCGTTCCAATTTATGTTTTTATTATAGACAAACCTGGAACTTCATTCCTGCTCGATTCCCTCTTTAATTCTGATACGAATTCCTGCATAACAAAAACAATACCAAAGCACAGCACCCTGAAACACAAGAAAAAAAATGACAATGAACAACTAAATGAACTTAAAAATAAACGCAAATATTATTACAAACTTTACATTCAGGAACTAACCTGAAACTAACGTCTCAATTCTCAAACCTTAGGAACATCAAGGAGTGTTACATCCTCCTCGATTTCATTCTCCATAAACTCTCCTATGTCATGTTTCAATCTATGTCCATTCACTTTCCATGAACTACTGGAATCATCTTGAATTTCAATTACACCATATGGAAACACTTCTTTCACTATAAATGGTCCTCTCCACCTAGATTTAAGATTTCCCGAGAATAGTTTCAATCTTGAATTATATAACAACACTCTATCCCGTACTTGACCTCTTTCACCTCTTTTAATTTCCTATCATGCAACGACTTTGTTCTCTCCTTATAACTTCATAGTCTATCATATGCCTCATCTCTAAGTTCCTCTAACTCATTCAACTAAAGATACGGTTCTTACATGCCTTAAACAAGTCAATGTTAACTGCCTTAAGTTCCTAAAATGCTCTATGCTCTAACTCAACTGGTAAATGGCACGTCTTACCATAAACTATCCTGAAAGGTGTAGTCCCTATAGGAGTTTTGAATGTTATTCTAAAGGCCCATAGTGCATCATCTAGCAATTCTGCCCAATCCTTGCGATTTGCTCCAACTATTTTTCTATAATCCTCTTGATCCCCCTATTCGCATTTTCTACTTGACCACTAGTTTCGGGATGATAGGCGGTGGATAATACCATAACATGCTAACACCTTCTCCAGTTTGGCATTACAAAAATGTGTTCCTCTATCGTTAATCAATGCTCTAGTAGTACCAATTCTACTAAACAACTACCTCAAGAAAAATAGGACCACTCTCTCATTGTTAGTGGGCAAAGCTTGAGCCTCAACCCACTTGGACACATAGTATGTTGCTACAAGAATGTACCTATTTTCTCTAGATTTGGGAAACAGACCCATAAAATCTATACCCAGACATCAAAAACCTCTACTATCTGAATCGGGTTTTGGGGCATCTCATTACGTTTGGAAATGTTACCGGACCGCTGACACGCATCGCAACTCTTCACTAACTCACTCGCATCCTTAAACACTGTCGGCCAGTAAAACCCACAATCTAGCACCTTTTTTGTTGTGTATGATGGCATTTATAAACTTGAAGAATTTATGGTGTTTTCAAACCGAGTTACAATAAACAAAAGATAGTTAAAAAACCATAACAAAATTACTCTCTCTAAAAAAATGCAGTGAGAATAAATGATTCAATGATAGAGTAGAAGTATAAAGATTCAAGAACGTGTACATGACAAAACGTCATATGCCAAAAGTTTAAACTCTTGTTGACTTTTGTACATGGATGTGATTTTATGTCGATATAATACAAATGATAAAGAAATAGAATCATAAAGAAAAAAGTCCATATAGAAAAGTTTAAACGTCTTATTGATTTTTGTAATTGATTTACATTTCATATCAAGAATATAACACAAATTAGAAAACTAATCGTCATCTTGTTTCTTGAGGGCAAAAATACACATCATCACAAGACACTAGAAACTCACCCAGTTTAAAAACACCATAAAGTTATTCATTAAAAAACACAATAAAATCATATAGTTCTAAAACATCATAAAGTTGTCTAATTTTAAAACACCAAAAAATTGCCCAAATTTAAACACCATAAAGTTGTCAAATTTTAAAATTTCATTAAATTGTCCAGTTTTAAAACACCATAAAGTTGTCTAGTTTTAAAAGAGACGGGGAAATATGCATGACTTGCATGTGCATGCTTTTAGTTGTAGTTTCTTATTCTACCATTCTAGGTGGTTTCTAACTTGAAACTATTTATCAAAATATCACCAAATGAATCTCAACACATGACATAATGATCATTTGGATAAAATTTCTTTTTTACATTGTCTAAGGTTTTTTCTCTTTTTAGCCTAACAATATACTATATGTATATATACGGGTATATAAATATTATATATACATATGTGTATATGTATATGTGTATATATGTATATATGGGGGTATATATAGGGGAAGGTTTATAAGATAACCAATAGTTATACGAAAACCAAATAAAAGCACGAAAATCACTGACATAATTTATAATTTTTTTGTTCTTTTGAAGATTAAAATGGAATTTAACTATATATTACATATATATTGACCATAAATACAGGAATGAAGAGTATTATATAACATGTAACCTTTGTGTGACATATTGTCACATCCCTGCTAATAGTAGAAACACAATTATGCGACAGATGAAATCGTCACAACATATTGGGGGTTTAAGAGAATCATTAAAATGCATTCTCCGTTAATGGATCACGAGGTCATTCTTAACATAAACAACTAGTGCCCCTGGTAACCATTACCATAAAAAAAATATCACACTAACATAAACATTATGTAGAAATCCCAAAACCAGGACAGCCAGGGCAAAACACGCCTAACCAAGTATAAATCACCAAACTAAACAACAAAAGTCACATATAATTCAAAAGCCAATCCTAAACCATTTCAAACATAATGTCTAATGCACATTAGCGAAAGGTCTCATCCCCAAGTAGGGATGCAAACGAACTGAACATTCATCGAACAATTCGTGAACCATTTGGCAGGAAGTTCGTTTATGTTCGTTCGTTTAGTAAATGAAAAAACAAGAACAAAAAAATTCCATTCGTTTAATTAAATGATCGAACATGAACACAAGCCGCGTTCATTCATTTATGTTTGTTAATGTTCGATAATGTGTTCGTTCATGTCCGTTCGTGAACGTTCGATAATGTGTTTGTTTAGTTTCGTTAATGTGTTCGTTTATATTATTTATTTTTGTGTTAGTTATTTTTATGACTATTTTATCAAGTATTTTTCGATATTTATGTTAAGTACTTATTTATTTTTGATTGATTTTGTGTAATGTTTGTAATAAAAATGTAAATTTTATTTTAAAACAAATCTATAATCATTTGTATTCATTTGTGTTCGTGAGCTTCTTTGTCTTCATCATGTTCATGAACAGTTGCTTGTGTTCGTTTGCTTTTTTGCGTTCATTTGCGTTCGGTAAATATTCGTGAACAGTTCATGAGCATGTTTATTTTCAGAATGAACGAACACGAACAAGGAATCTCTTTCGATAAGTGTTCGTGAACAGTTAAAGAAAAAGTTTATTTCTTAATGAACGAACACGAACGAGCCCTTGTTTGTGTTCGTTTGGTCCGTTTGCAGCCCTAGTCCCAAGTGTTATTACCTTAAAAAACATGCTTTAAAAAGTCAACATACGTTGGTGAGTTTACCGATTTAAATAGACAAAATAAGTTGACGTGTAAGTCAAGTACAATAGTTGTGTATGTATTAGAACACAAGCAGTCAAAGATATCAACATAAGTTCATAACGAAACCTATCGACATACACGCCCCAAGAACAAGCACAAGCTCAAGTCAACCGGATACTAACAAAGTCTTAACTAAGTCCCCCAAGGCTCGTCCAGGCCACGTAAGTCTTAACTAGCATACTAACAAAGAGAGTGAGGGTGTTAAATCATTAGTAGTAACAAAACCTCTCCATGGCTCTCAAACTAGAGTTAAATAGTGATGAAAAAGAACATGAAAAAAGAATATGAGGACTTAGAAAAATAACACATCTCATATAGGACATCTAGACTCTAGCTTATGACCCAAACAACACATGTCAGACCAGGAGGTAAAAATAGTAATCGTAGCATAATCCAAAACAATTGAGCATGCTTTTTCCACAAGTAAAATATATAATGAAAGGGAGCCATGAAATTTAGATCATATAGAAGTACATATAAAGTCCAAAAAGTCCCAAACATCATAGAACAACTAGGGTTTACTAAGCCATTGATGATCAGAACATTATGTAGTGAATTCATCATGACCAAACCAACAAAACAAAGATTATATTATTATTAAATGATGATTTCAAGAATAGATGATAGAAAAACTTAAGAATATGACTTATTAGTTGTCATATTAATGAAAAGAATCAAATAGCACTTACCGAAAGGTGTAGATGACCTAATCCTCAATAAAATTCAATCTTGTACACTTGTTCTTTATCAAAATAAATGAAGATGGCCTATTGATGATGATGGCTATGATATAGAAAGATTTGAGAGAAAAAAATTGTAAAATATGAAAACAAACAAGAGGGCTCTCCCCTCATTGATGTTTACGGCCAATCTTAGGGCAAAAGGATGGCCCTAGGCATCCTGGTCTTCTTGTAATTTCTTGATCCATCAGCATCCTGTCTTTCTTCCCTAAACTCATGTTGTCAATGTTTACACTTGTTCTTTATCAAAATAAATGAAGATGGCCAATTGATGATGATGATGGAATGATGGCTATGATATAGAAAGATTTGAGAGAAAAAAATTGTAAAAAATGAAAACAAACAAGAGGGATCTCCCCTCATTGATGTTTACGGCCAATATTAGGGCAAAGGGATGGCCCTAGGCATCCTGGCCTACTTGTAATTTCTTGATCCATCCGCATCCTGTCTTTCTTCCCTAAACTCATGTGTCAATGTTTTTAACGTTTTGTGAATCTTCTTGCAATTTTAAGTTGTTAAAGACTTAAGTTTTTTTTTGGATTTTATGACTTTGAATTCTTAATTAAAGACTTTAGGTAAAGTCTAGTATTGGTTTGCTATCATTGCGTTTTTTATATAAACCTTTGTTATTTTATGCTGTACACGCACCAAACCAATTTTTCAACACAAAACTAATATATCAATCCTATTTATGTTTCCACCAAATTGTCAGTACTTTTAAATGTTTAACTCATCTCTTTAGTAGATGAAGGAATTACATCATAAAATTCAAGTAGTATGGGGCTGATAAAAGATCTTATCTTAAATAGAAGATTTCAAGAAGTCTTTATCCTATTGTCATGTTAAAGGTAAAAAGATTCATGTCTAAGAACATGGTTTCTTATAAAATGAGTGGGTGATCCGAGTTTATCCAAAGATAGCATAAATAGTCGACTCCGATTAATGGTACACAATTCGTATCAGCCAGAGTTTAGAAGAGTTACGCACTATGTTTATCCAAACAAGAGTACCAAAATGCCATGTCTTCAAAATGTTGTTATGTCTTGATGTCTAACAGGGTTCAAGTAACATAATGATCTAGGAGTCAATAATATCACTACATTATATTAGAGAGGCCATATCATCTCCATTTAGTGCCAAGTGTCCTAATCAGGGATAAAGTGTGTATACAAATAACATCTTAACGCCATCTAGTCTAAAAAGAGAAGTCCACTCCAAAAGTTAAATGGCATAAAACAAACAAGTTTATGTAAGTTTGATATTACCATTCTAGTGACTCGTGTTCAGCTCAACATTTGAATCTAAATGTTGTTTGGGAAGTATGCTTGTTTTGATTATCTAACATTCATCATTTCACACGAAATAGGTACCCAACATTGATATGAGAGGCATTTGTCCCTGTGTCAAGGCTAACTCATGATATGTGTCTAACACCCACATGTACCCTAAATTGATGTTGTTAAAATTGTTCAACATCGTTAGTAATTACAAGAGTTGAACCCTACTATAATACGTAACATGGTTGATGTGCATATCTAATTTGACTAATGAGTTCGTACAAAGAGTTTCTTATACCATAATGTCATGGAACAAGTTCAAGGTCATAGGCACGAGTGAGATCATATAATATGCTAATAGTTTGATGAGAAGTATAAAGGTCAAGTCCATAAGACGAATGTGGTGTGTGTACATCTTGTACCACGAGCTTAAATGTACTTGGATAAAGTAAGAAAGTCAAATTTTACTACAGTTTTTGTTTGGTGATCCTGTTAAGAATCAAGTCACCTTATCCACTTAGGTCTATATATGGTTGTATACATAACAAGGTAGGGGTCGACATGTCAAAAGATATATCTGAACTAACTCTATGTGAAGTCATCTTAGTAGACACAAAAAATGATCTAGCCTGCATGTTGGTCACTAGTAGTTTTGAAATGACATGGCTATTTGGGATGACATTTAGACAATAGATTGTTTATATTATGATGGATGAGCAATGAGTTAGATTAATACGGTAACACGATAAGTGTAAGGATAGGCATGTTTCCAAACAAAGCATATGAATGATATGACATACATATTTTGTTACACAAATAGTTTAGGTTTGAAGTGCTATACTAACATCATACTAAAGTCTATGCTTGGAGAAATTTCTCTTTCTAACAAGTCAACGAATGTTGTGTGGTCATTTTTGCCATCTAGATCCTCTTTGATATAGACTAGAATGTCTTGGGGTAACTCTAGTCTCCTAGACAAGAGATTGAATGGCCTTGTCTCATAAACAACATTTTGGGTAAGGTTTTTTTAGATAGAGTTTAGCTAGCTTACCCATTTGTTAACATTTGTAGAGTGTGGCTATTGTGTAACACCTATGGTAAGGTTGTACTGCAATTAAGCCACCACACTATCAACACCTTGAAAGCATATCGGTCACCTAGCATAACTAATTATTGAATCAGCTAACATTTAAGAGCATGGTCCTAGCTTATTAGAGCTTTAAATGGACATTTAGTACTCGTCAATTCAAAATTCAAACAAGACGATAGGAATAGTAAGGTAAAGATACAACAAATGATTTGTCGAGAGCATCACATGCTAAACCAAACCTTTATAATAGAACAATATACCAAGAAGAACACTTAATTACATGACGTCTTATTACTCTGTCAAAGTATAATGGTTGTATGTATAAACAGACAATGTTTAACAAGTCATAAGGCGAGTCCAATGAACAAAGTAATACGATTGTTGGAAGTCTCAAAACTATGTTGAATCTCTACAAAGTCCAAGTACGTATCAAACAAATAGACAATTTGCATGATCATATCAAGGCTATATACTACATATGGTTTGCAAGGGAAGTGTAAATACCTACATTAATCAACAAAGAAATTTTAATGCGAGGTAAGCTCCTTAAGAATATATTGTAGGTCTCCAACTCTCTTGTTCCATAAAATTAATTATGGAGTTTGTTATGTCTAAATGAGATAAATTTCTTTAACACTATGAGTGTGCTATGTATCGACCCATTATGCAGAGTCACAAGGATTATGATATGATACATACAATGTAAAAATCATTCACCTTTGTTGCTAATGTGCTCTAAATTATATATATAAATCACACCATTTGCACATTAATCATCTCTGAAACCCTTACAAAAAGTGATGATTTGGTACATAATTCTCTGAAGTTGCATTTTTAGGTTTGAAAGAGACCAAAATGAACAAAAAAGCTAAAATAAAAAGAAAACTAAAGAAAACCAGACTCCGGAAGCCATGCACATGTCGTTTAAAAGGAGGCACGCCCCTATGCCTAGCCTTGGCACACATCTATGCTAAACTTTTCAAAAGGGACAAAAGTATTTTTCTCCGAATTGGGAGAACATGTCTCGTGCCCACAAAGTATGGGGGCACCCCCACCCTAACATGAGGTCCTGTCGCATCAAGCATGGGGTTGTGGTCAACTTTTGTCGCATGTACCAGCCGACCAACTTTTATGTACTCTATACTTGATATTGGGTGTGTGCTATAAATAGAGTATCGTTTGCACCTATAAGGATAGTGGGTGAAGGACCTGATGTTTACTCTCAGGAATCCGCCATTTTGGAGGTCTTAAGAAGGCTCGAGAGGTCCATTCAACACTTAAAAGAGGCTCAAGATTGATTAACATCACTCATATTGGGTCATTGGTTCTAATGGTCAATTTTACCAATGAATCATTACTATCCTTTGCTTTTTTTGTAATGTTCAAGCTCATTAGCTAAACTCTTATTATCATCCTAATTTGGTGAAACTTTGCGTAACTTATGATGAACTAATGGTGTGGTAATTATTATGTTAATGCTATGGTAATCTTATGCCAACCTTTTGATGGATAGCATCTACATTTAAATCAGAAGTTATAAAGTTATGGTTTCTAATTTTGAATGCAATACAATGTTGAAAAACATATAAGCTAACTTTATTTGTGAAACTGTTCTTCATAATTAACTTATGGCTAATGAACTAGAAATGGTTATCAGAAATCATATCACCTTCACTTTCTAATCATTTACGAGTTCCTTTTTAGTTTGTTGTGAAATCTACAGTAATTCTTATGATTTCTTTAAAAGTGATGGTATGTTAAAAATAAACTTGATCAACTATCTTTCTAACATAAAAGTATTTTTTTTAGAAATCATAGATTAAAAGGGTGCACAATTATTCATTTTCACTACAAAGTCAGTTTATGATAACTCGTGTGGACTCATGTTTATAAAGAGTAACTTAATTTAATTAATAAATATATTTTAACCATACCATGTAATTCATCACAATTACCAAAGTGAAACTTAAATTAGGATGATAGCCTTCTTTTACCGAATAAATCATAAAAAGTCTATCATTTTCTTGTTTTATATTTGATTTAAAAATTGTTGTTTTGAAAATTTAAAATTTGGTCACCTTGAAACAAGCTCAACATATCTCTAAATTAATTTGATAGTAAATTATAAAGATTATGCATTTGGCCCTACTTGTGTCCATAGATTGATACTCAGTTCTTACCACTACTATATTACCGCATGGTAGGTACACTTGCTTTTTGTGTGTTTAGTTTAGTATAAGTGAAAAATATTTTAAAACTAAATTTATGTGAAAATATCTATAAAAATATACGTACACATCACACACATCATGTTTTTGGAGTTGTTGCCGAGGACACACGATAATTCACACACATCATGTTGTAGTAGATTAGTTTAAGTTACCTTTACTTTGTTCGTTTTTAAGTCATAAATAGTTTATGTTTCCATAAGTAGTGTATGTTTGACTCGTCTAGTCCTGAACTCATATCACAACTTTCGAAGCCCAGACAACTTTTACATCAAAGGTTAGGAGAAAGGCCAGGAGAAGTAGTAGTAACATTCGAAGAAGATATTTTGGAAGGTACATCATCCGAAGAACAATGGTCAAACCAAGACAAATAAATGATGATGACACACTAACATCGTCCGACCACCAATAGCATCCAACACATTTGAAATTACGTCTAGAATATTCAGTTAATATAAAAAATTGTTCAATTCCACCAAATGCTTATTTCTCGACTCCTTAGCATCTATGCAACTTTCAAAATCAGTAATTGTTAAGAAGAGTTTGTTCAATGATCCTTTAAGAAACAAACCTAACCCTAAAGGCATTCATCAAGTAGGCTCCTAACCCTTAGTTGCAGCATAATTAGAAGTGCTTACCAAGCGATTCAAGAGATTGCAAGCCAAAATGAAGAAGGCTCAAACTTCTTACGACACGTGAACAATTCTCATAAAGCCAGTGAATGTCTACAAGGCATGCTGATAGTGGAAGTTGTTGACTACGTAGTAGTCCTAAAAAATTCATACAACAAAAAATCGAATTGGTGAAACAACTTGACTTATTATGAAGGCAGCAACAGCTAACAAACCTCTTGGTTTAACAAAAGACTATCATACTAACAACCAAACCCATAATAACAAGGAACAAGCAACAATGGCAAACAGGAGGGTCAACCATGAATGATATATTGCAACAATTGCTAATATCTTACAAGCTACAAATGAGTATACTAGGAAATTCAACCAAAAAGATGAAGAAAGATTCCATAGAAATGAAGGGGTCATAAAAAGCTATAAAGCATCATTGCAAACCACTGAAAACCAAGTGGGCCATTTAGCAGAACTAATCTTTGAAAGATCCTAAGGTGTTTTGCCTAGCAACACTATAACAAACCCATATGCAAAAGTGAATATCGCCACAAGAAGTAGCCGAACCACCAAAGGTGATGCATTTGCATTACAACCAATCGTAGACGAAGATGAAACCGAAACTACAAGTAATCCAAGTGAAGACAAAGGTAAAAGTTGCAGAAAAAGAACCAGTGAAGAAATACATACCACCACCTCCTCATGGACCGCCACCTCTGTATCCTGGACATTTAAAGCAACAATGAATGGAGGCATAGTATGGTAAGTACCTAGGGCCGTTAAAATAGCTCCAAATTAACTAGCCACTAGTTGAAGCTTTAACTTAAATGCCAAGCTATAAGAAATTCTTGAAGGGGGTATTATAAAAAAAGAAACTGGAAAAGTTATCACATGTGTTTTAATGAGAAATGCTTAGCAGTTATTCAAAACATACTATCTCAAAAGATGACTGATCTAGGAAGCTTTACAATACCTTGCCTAAGAGGATATTTTTCCGTTAGCAATGCCTTAGCTAACTAAGGGGATAGTAATAACCTCATGCTTTATGCAGTTATGAGAAGTTGAACTTAGGAGAACCAAGGGGAATCATAGAAAATCTATTGGTTAAAATTGATAAATATGTATTTCCTATAGATTTCGTGATCTCTGACATGGATGAGGAAAAAACTATTCCTTCTATCCTAGGTCGACATTCCTAGCTACTACTCGAGCAATCATTGACTTTTGCATAGGCAAACTTACACTTTGAGTGGATGAAGGGGAAGAAACTTTCTAAATAGGATGATCCATAAAATACCCTCAGCATCACGATGATGCATTCTATTATATTGATATCTATGATTCAATCATAAGCTATCATTTAAAAGAAACTCTTGAAAATGAAGCTTGCAACATGTAATTGATGAAGTTAAAGTAGACAAGGTTGTAAACAAAGGACAAGCCATTCTAGACCTAGAAGTTAAGGAATTCTCATCTCATCAAGAAGTATACGAGATCATTGAACAAGAATTAAAACGAACCAAAAGCAACATCATTTGTCAAATACCCACCGATTTTAGAACTTAAAGCACTCCAATCTCATCTCGAATGTGCTTTTCTTGAAAAGACATCTAAACTTCCTGTTTTTATATCATCCACCTTATCAAATGATGAGAAGAACAAGCTACTTAGTGTCCTTCAAGCACATAATCAAGCATTTTCTTGGAAATCCATGGATATTAAGGAAATCATACTATTCTTTTTCGCTCCTAACATTCTGATTGAAGAAAATTTCAAATTCATCATCCAACCCCAAAGACGTCTAAATCCTAGAATGCAAGATGTAAGGATTAGACCCTAGATATGCATCCACATGGGCTGAAACAGCCGTACATCAGTTGAGCTAACAACTACATGGTCGTGCACCTCCATTCATTTTAATTGCAAGACTTTTCATCATCATTAGGGCCCAGGGTAACTTTTGTTAGGTTTTTAGTGTCATTCTTTTCGTTTGTTAATGTTCCACTTTAATCATAAGTAATAATTATAAGGTATCCTTTCATTATCATCACATAGCATGGAACATTATATATTAATCATACAATAACCACATAAAAAGCCTTAACAAAATCAAAGCATTAACCCAGATAAAATTACTAATTATCTTTTAATACAGGCAATAGTTACTATGCAGGTAATAGTACCTATCGGGTAACAGTATTCAGTTCTTAAACTAATGTGGGTCATACTAATGCGAGTAATAGTAACTAATGCGTGTTATAGTATGTAGGCTTGTGTTAACTTGGAACAAATGCAGATGAAGAACTAGTACTGTCAACCAATGCAGATGACCAACATTTAGTCACTCTAAACCTAGGAATAAATGTGAGTGTTGGTTAACAAGAACATGAGACTAATGCGGGTGTTATAACTAATGCGGGTACCCAATGCGGGTGACCAACACTTAGTAAATATGAAGGCTAGGAACAAATAAGGGTAAACTTAACTAATACAGTTGAGTAAACCTTCTGTCTAATTTCAAACTCAGATGTTTTATGATGTAATCAACTTATGCATGACTCTAATTCATAGATCTGGTCCTCATTTAGCTAGGGTTCACAATTAGAACACACCATGCATCATACATAATCATATATCTCATTTAAACATAATATTTTCATAAAAATGCCACCTTTATCAAAGAAAACATAAATTTAGTAAAGGTTTAACATCAAAGCATGCATATCTGCCCCAAATGAGTATAAAACATGTAAACAAGGGGATCTAGAACTCACCATAACCAGCATTCAAACAAAACCCTAAACCCAAGAGAGATCTACACACATGCATACGTAAAGATTCAAACTTTACATATAGAAACACAAAGAAACCATCTTAGGAGCTTAGATCTAGCTTAGATCTATGATAAAGCTCGATAAAAATTATACCTTGATGCATCTCTTTGGCTTTTTTTCTCTAAAATGTTGGAGCTTTCTCTCTCTAGAATATAAGAGAAGTTGGTTGCATGCAAATGAGGGAAAGGGGCGGCCCTTTCCCTTTTATAACCTCTTTGTGAAACTTTTCTTCTTTTACTCAACTTTGGTCCTTCCACTTATATAAATTCTCATGTCTATTCCTTTTCTTTTTTAAGATTTTTGGGTGCTATACAAGAGGTTCTAAAGTAAGTGGTAATCAAGTTGCTTGATGTAGGTCTGAGTCACCATATCTCTGATTCACCTTGGATAAGTCTCGTATAAGTTTTTCCAAAGAAAGGAGGAACAACGGTCGTAACCAATGAGAAGAATAAATTAATTTTGACACGTACGGTTACAGGGTGGAGAGTTTGCATTGACTGCCATAAACTCAATGATGCCACGAGAAAGGATCATTTCCCTTTGCAATTCATTAGTTCAATGCTTCAAACATTATTAGGGAAAATGTTCGATTGTTTCCTTAATGGTGTCTCAAGTACTTTCAAATTCTTATTGCTTATGAAGACTAGGAGAAAATAACATTCACATATCCATATGTTACATTTTTCGGCGTATACCGTTTGGGTTATGTAATGCTCCTGCTAAGTTTCAAATATGTATGGTAGCAATCTTTTATGACATGATCAAACATGACACGGATGTTTTCATGGATGACTTTTCCATCTTCAAAAACTCCTTCGAGCAATGTCTGCAAAACTTGAAAAAGAAGTTGGTTAGATGTGAAGATTCCGACCTTGTCTTATATTAGGAAAAAACAACTTTCATGGTGACGGAAGGAATGGTGTAAAGACAAAAGATCACTCGAGCAAGACTCGATATTGATCAGGAAAAAGTCAACACTATCTCTAAACATCCACCTCCTACATCTATGAAATCAATTAGAAGCTTCCTTGGCCATGTAGGTTTTATCTTACGATTAATCAAAGATTTCTCTAAAATCACACAACTAATTACCTAAATCCTAGAAAAAGACGCTCAATTCATATTCTTTAAAAAATGCATAAGTGCATTCAACCTGCTCAAAGAGAAACTAGCAATCACTCTAATCATGGTAGCCCTTGACTGGGCACTACCATTTGAACTAATGTGCAACACAAGTGACTTCAGGATAGGAGCTGTGCTAGGCTAATGAAAAAAAGCATTTCCACCTAATTTACTATGCGAGAAAAACCTTAAACAATGCACGACACAACAATTGAGAAAGAACTTCTTGTAATAGTTTGCATTTGACAAGCTTCACTCGTATCTCGTTATCCAAACCAATTGTGTACACCGATCAAACGGCCTTTCGATAATTGTACAACAAGTAAGATGCAAAATCCAAGTTAATACGCTGGATACTTCTACTCCAAAAATTTGACATCGAAATTTGTGATAAGAAAAGAGTAGAGAATTTCGCAGTCGATCATCTCTCGTGCCTTGAATGTTAAATCCCTTCGAAATCTGAGGAAGTCAAAATACACAACAACTTCCCTTATAAATTCCTTATGCATATTCACTCCACAATCAAAGAACATCCTTGGTTTGCCGATTTCACAAACTACTTATGTAAGGCCCCGTTCCCGGAACGCTTACAGCTGATCAATCATTGCACACAAAGCATAAAACATGAATTAACTTTACTAAAATATTGCTGCGGAATTCTTTTAAACAAACCATTTCATATATATATAATTGCTTTTGCAAAATAATACATCGTTGACGGGTTACAAAATATTACTCGTTGCATTACATCATTAAAACATTATAATTTAAACAACGGATGCCATCCAAAAAAATGCCAAGTAGCTGCCTCGTGCCATCCTCAGCAACATTACCTGCCAACTGGAAACACATAAAAGTCAGCATTGCTGAGTGAGTTCTAGTTTTATAAAATAAAATACTTTTCTTTCGTTAAAAAAAACCATTCTTTCTTTACTTTCACATGTGATCATGCATCATACGTACACATAGATAATAATTTATTATTATCTCTCATCGTCATTCGTTGACTTCCATTCATTCATCATCGTACGTCATCTTTACCATTCGTTATCTTTCTTACCGTACTATACGTACATTCATTAACTTCTGATGACATGTAGTGTACCCCGAACATTATGCACGAAGCTAACCCTTGGGCCTGGGGCAAGTACACTCATCATTATCATTCATCTTTCATTCCGGACCAGTGCCATGTGTTATACCCCGAACATTATGCACGAAGCTGGTTACTGGGCCTGAGGTCTATCATAGACCTCGAACATTATGCACGAAGCTGATTCCAGTACCTAGGGCAAGCGGCAAGGGTCCCATATATATGGTCAATCACAAAGATTAGACCCCAGTGTGCATCCTTCCGGGGTAGCTAACCCGCACACAGTTGAGCTAACACCCTTCATTCGGTGTGAACCTCCATACATTGCTTGCAAGACTTTCATTACTTTCATTCATTAATGCATGCATTCATTCATTCCTTACGTTCCCTTTTTCATTATCCTCCGCTTTACGTTACATAATAATTTCCATTTACTTTTCATAATCATACCACATAAAGCCACGGAAAATAAACATACATAATAAGGAACATAGCATAAACATAACCATACCATACATAGCTTCATCACATCACATATGACATCATAAGTCAACTTACATTACCCCCGGGAACATCCCGAGTCAAAGCCTACACTTTACATTTTCCCCAAAATTTCAAAAAATATTCTAAGGCATAGGCGCATGAGCACTATGCAGGCGCATGACCTTTCAGGACAATGGGAACACTTAGGCGCATGGGGAACTTTCAGGCGCATGGGCACTATTTGGGCGCATGGGTTTTGGGCGCATGGACACTTAGCCAAATTCAGCCTATTCTAGGCGCATGGATACTATTCGGGCGCATGGGTTTTGGGCGCATGGGGGACACTTAGGCAAATTCAACCGTTGGGCGCATGGGCCAAATCCAGGCGCATAGGCAACCAACATACTAATAACATCATAATCAGTCCCAACATCACCAATTCAACATGTTCTAACTTAGTTCTAGCATTAAAGCATCATAATATGAACATGGCATCATCATAACATCATAAATTACCCAAATCATAACCCACGCACATTCACACATACACACTCATACGGGTATAAAACCCACATTCATAAAAACACATAAACATGCATTTCCAGCCCCAAAATCAGTTAAAACATGTAAAAAGGGGGTTCTAGAACTCACCTTTGACAACCTTCGAGTATGACTTCCTTCAAACCCGTTTGCAAATGAGTTCAAACACCTAGAAACCCACCAAAAACACACACCCGAACACAACATACACACATAAGCATACAACCGAGGCATAGGCTGGCCAAGAACAACTTAAAACCAAGAATTCTTACCTTGAATTCGAATTCCTCTTCTTCTTTCTTAAAAAACCCGAGAGCTCTGCTCTTTCTCTCTCTAGAAAATCCGGTGAAAAGAAGATATGCAGAGAGGTGTGGGCGGCCATCACCTTTTTGCACCCACTTTTATTCTTTTTGTCCTTTTCACACATTTAGCCCTTAAAGTTGGGTTAAATTGTGTTTTCTTTATTTTATACACATTTATTCCTTCTTTCTCGTCTTAAAAAAAAAATAATACCCGGGTGTTACAAGTCCACCCCCCTTATATATGTTTCGTCCCCGAAACCTGTTATTCCTCAAACAAATGTGGGTAATGCTGCCTCATCTCTTCTTCAGTCTCCCACGTAGACTCGGATCCCTTCCTGTGCTTCCACTATACACGCACAAGGGGAACCACTTTATTCCTTAACCTTTTCTCCTTGCGATCAATGATTTCCACTGGTTGCTCCACATAATTGAGCCTTTCATCAACTTCAATATCCTCCAGTGGTACAACCATATCCTCGTCAGCTAAACACTTCCACAGATGAGATACATGGAATTTCGGGTGAATTCCACTTAACTCATCGGGTAACTCTAACCTATAGGCCACCTCTCCTACTCGAGCAATGATTCGGAAAGGCCCTATGTATCTCGGGCTCAACTTGCCCCGCTTCCTGAACCGAATGATACCTTTCCAAGGTGAGACTTTCAACATAACTCTATCGCCCACCTGAAACTCAATCGGTCTACGTCTCTTATCGGCATACGACTTCTGCCTATCTTTGGCTGCCTTCATAAAGGCTTTGATCTTCTCGAGCTTCTCAGTCGTAGCCTCAATCACCTCAATACTTCTCAAGTCCTTCTGACCGATATCAACCCAATAAATGGGTGTTCTATACCTCTTACCATATAGCATCTCATAAGGGGGCATACCAATACTGGCATGATAACTATTATTATACGAGAACTCATCTAATGGTAGGTGGTCATCCCAACTTCCTCCAAAGCCAATGACGCATGCCCGAAGCATATCTTCTAGCGTTTGAATAGACCTTTCCGACTGACCATCTGTCTGAGGATGATAAGCCGTGCTAATGTGTAACCTTGTCCCCATAGCATCATGGAATTTCTTTTAAAATTTAGATGTAAACCGAGTGTCACGATCAGAAACAATAGACACCGGCACACCATGACGAGTTACAATCTCTTTGATGAATATATCCGCTAATATTTTAGAGGAGAACGTCTTGCGGATTGATAGAAAGTGGGCACTCTTTGTTAAACGATCAACTATCACCCATATGGCATCATACCCTCTCACGGTATGCGGTAACTTCATGATAAAGTCCATGGTGATATGCTCCCACTTCCACTCCGGTATATCCAACGGTTGGATCTTCCCGTACGGCTTCTGATGCTCGGCCTTCACTTGCAAGCAAGTAAGGCACTTACTAACATACTCCGCTACATCGCGCTTCATACCCGGCCACCAATAATCTTTCTTCATATCTTGATACATCTTTGTAGCACCGGGATGAATAGAGTGTCGAGTCTTATGAGCTTCGTCCATAATCCTCCCACGTAGATCCTCGTAACGAGGGATCCACATACGTCCGAATCGGATTCTAACACCAAGAGTGTTTTCACCCAATTCCGCAACCATACCTCTCATCCTTTTGGAGTTAAGACAATCTTCTTTCAATGCCTTGTCTTGAAACTCCTTGACCTGCTTCATCACATCAGAGGTCATAATCAACTGATAAGCCTTCACCCGAATCGGCTCAGGTCTTTCCTTTCGGCTAAAGGCATCCGCCACTACGTTGGCCTTGCCCGGATGGTAATGGATCTCGCAATCATAATCCTTTATGAGCTCCAACCATCGCCTCTGCCTCATGTTTAAGTCCTTCTACTCAAAGAAGTACTTCAAACTCTTGTGGTCCGTGAAGATTGTGCACTTCGTTTCGTATAGGTAGTGCCTCCAAATCTTTAGTTCAAAGACTACAGCTGCTAACTCCAAGTCATGAGTAGGGTAATTCCCCTCATGAACCTTCAATTGTCGGGATGCGTAGGCTATAACCTTTCCTCACGGCATCAACACGCAACCCAACCCTGAGTAAGAAGCGTCCGAATAGACCACTAAGTCCTCGCTTCCTTCGGGTAATGATAAAACTGGAGCTTGAGTCAACTTTGCCTTTAACTCCTCAAAAGCACTCTCTTGAGCTTGACCCCATACAAACTTCACATCCTTGCGGGTCAACTTAGTCAACGGAGAAGCTATCTTAGAGAAGTCTTGAATGAATCTCCTATAATATCCCGCCAACCCCAAGAAACTACGAATCTTGGATGGCGTCTTTGGAGACTTCCATTGCATCACCGCTTCCACCTTTGCCGGGTCCACCATGATCCCTTCCAGATTCACCACATGACCCAAAAACTGAACTTCACGCAACCAGAACGCGCACTTGGAGAACTTGGCATATAACTTCTCTTTTCTCAACGTCTCTAACACTTCCCGAATATGACCGGCATGCTCCGCCTCACTCTTCGAATAAATCAAGATATCATCAATAAACACAATCACTGATTTATCCAACATCGGTCGACACACTCGATTCATCAGGTCCATAAAAGCAGCTGGCGCGTTGGTCAAACCAAAAGACATAAAGAGAAACTCGTAGTGTCCATAACGCGTGCAAAAAGCTGTTTTAGGAATATCTTGTTCCTTCACTTTCAACTGATAGTAGCCAGATCAAAGATCTATCCTCGAGAACCAACTGGCACCTTGGAGCTGATCAAACAGGTCATCAATCCTCGGTAATGGATACCGATCTTCACTGTCAACTTGTTCAGCTCGCGGTAGTCTATGCACATCCTCATACTACCGTCCTTCTTCTTCACGAACAAGACCGGAGCACCCCATGGAGAGATACTCGGTCTAATGAACCCTTTATCAAGAAACTCCTGCAGTTGCTCCATCAATTCCTTCATCTCGGTCGGAGCCAACCGATACGGTGCCTTAACAACAGGCTGGGCACCCGGTATCAAGTCAATCTGGAACTCGATCTCGCGGTCTGGTGGCACACCTGGTAAATCTTCGGGAAACACATCTGGGAACTGACACACAACCGGTACATCCGACAGTTGTGGTGTTGGCGTATCTACATCCTTCACGTAGGCCAAGTAGGCACTACATCCATGCCTCATGCACTTTCCTGCCACCGCCATCGAAATCACCTTCGGGATAGTCGTAACTCAATCACCGTAGATCGTCACCAAACTCCCGTCGGGCGCTGTCAGTCGAATCATCTTCTTACGACATATGATATTCGCCTCGTGGTCCGCCAACCAATCCATTCCTAGGACTACGTCAAATCCGCCTAAGGTCATCACGAACAGTCTAGCAGGAAATTTATGACCCTCTAATTCTATATCGTAGCCTTCTATCAGGTCAACAATCCTGGTAGACTTACCTATGGCTGTTTCTACATCGAAGGGCTCATCAATACTTCTACTACTAACAAGCAACTTAGCACAGAAAGCAGCAGAAATAAAACTCTTACTAGCACGTGAATCAAATAGCACAGAAGCAAGAGTTTGGTTTACTAGAAAAGTACCTGACACGACATCGGGGTCCGTCCTAGCTTCCTCCTGAGTCATCGTGAATGCCCTGGCGCTCGCCCTCTACCCCTCTGTCCTCGTCTTCTTCCCTGCCCCGGAACTCTCAGCCCTTGGCTTCTTGCATTCTCTACTCATGTGGCCCTTTCCACCACAGTTAAAACACCTTGCCACCTTGCACTCTCTTGCCATGTGGCCAGGCTTTCCACATTGAAGCACACGTTCAATCCCCACCTACACTCCCCGGTGTGCTCCTTCCCGTACTTGCCACACCTCTTCGACTCCGCACCGGATGTGACCACACGCCGGTCTTCCACCCGTGCATTCTTGCTGTTTGCCGGGGCACCACCCCGACCAAACCTCTTTCCATTCCAGTTTCGGTCACCATCGCCTTTCTTGCTCACCTCAGCCACCACCACTTCCCTCTCGTCGTACAGCCTTTCCGCCAGATCGACCACCGACCTGAACGTATTCAGCCGGGCGGCGATCATGTGCCAACAGATATCCGCCGGCAAGCCCTGAATATACCTCTTGATCTTTCGCGACAGAGGTGTCACCTGATCCGGCACCTGTCATGCCATCTCGTTAAACTTGGTGGTGTATTGCTGATGCTTCATGGTTCCCGCCTCCAGCTGCAGGAACTCCTTCTCAACCTTGTCGAGCTCCCTATGAGGACAGAACTCCTCGATCACCAGCTTCTTCAACTCTGGCCACCTCATTCTTCCAATTACCCTACTACCCTCGGCCTGGACAATATTTTCCCACCAACACAGGGCCGAGTCCATAAATGAGTGAGTGGCAAACTTCACCTTTTGATCCTCCCAGCACTCGCTGATATCAAGTATAGCTTCCATCTCTCTCACCCACCGGTGAGCAGCAGCAGCAATGCCATTTCCGTCAAAAGTCGGGGGCTTGCATCTTTGAAATGCCCCGTAGTTACAGCCTCGTGCTGCCTCCGGCACAGGCTCTTCTTGTTCTTCTTCGTTAGTTGAGACAACCGTCTCAGTCTCCGGTTGCTCTTTCCCTCCCAAGGACCTATTCCTCTCTTTCCTTTCTCCTTCTCTCACAGCCTTTATCACTTCGGTCACCACAAACGGTAAGATCGTCTGCATGACCTGATGAACCTCCTCTACAACAGCCTCCTTCACCGAGGCCCTTAAGTTAGCACTCAGGTCACCGCCCTCCGGATGAGGGGTCTCGGGCTCTTTATGAGCCACCTCTTCAGCTCTAGGCCTTACTCTCGTGATCCGTGGTCCAGCACCACGTCCACCACGACCTCCACCTCTAGAAGCCTTTGAAGATCTACCACTGGCCATCCTCTAACACGATATAAGATTCAAACACTAACACGGTCATTCAAGGTAATAGCTCGGTTTATGTTAAGTATAGTAAGCCCCTAATTACAGTGGCCAGTTATGATTAGCCACTTACTTTACTCTTCATACCCCAAACATTTCCTATCCTGACTACATCAGTATCTAAATCTACTAAGAAGCACATAAATCACATAACATGCGCACATAATGCAGGTTAACATCAAGAAAATACCTGATGGCACGCAGCAACTCGGATTGACATCCCTACCCTTTGTCCCGTTTTCAGTTTAAGTTTAGGTTTCTTTAGAAAATTTTAACCTATTTCACTTAAACATTGGCTCTGATACTAACTTGTAAGGCCCCATTCCCGGAACGCTTACAACTGGTCAATCATTGCACACAAAGCATAAAACATGCATTAACTTTACTAAAATATTGCAGTGGAATTCTTTTAAACAAACCATTTCATATATATATAATTGCTTTTGCAAAATAATACATCGTTGACGGGTTACAAAATATTACTCGTTGCATTACATCACAAAAACATTATAATTTAAACAACGGATGCCATCCAAAAAAATGCCAAGTAGCTGCCTCGTGCCATCCTCAGCAACATTACCTGCCAACTGGAAACGCATAAAAGTCAGCGTTGCTGAGTGAGTTCTAGTTTTATAAAATAAAATACTTTTCTTTCGTTAAAAAAAACATTCTTTCTTTACTTTCACATGTGATCATGCATCATACGTAAACATAGATAATAATTTATTATTATCTTTCATCTTCATTCGTTGACTTCCATTCATTCATCATCGTACGTCATCTTTATCATTCGTTATCTTTCTTACCGTACTATACGTACATTCATTAACTTCCGATGACATGTAGTGTACCCTGAACATTGTGCACGAAGCTGACCCTTGGGCCTGGGGCAAGTACACTCATCATTATCATTCATCTTTCATTCCAGACCAATGCCATGTGCTATACCCCGAACATTGTGCACGAAGCTAGTTACTGGGCCTGAGGTCTATCATAGACCTCGAACATTATGCTTGAAGCTGACTCCAGTACCTAGGGCAAGCGGCAAGGGTCCCATATATATCATCAATCACAAAGATTAGACCCCAGTGTGCATCCTTTCGGGGTACCTAACCCACACACAGTTGAGCTAACACCCTTCATTGGGTGTGAACCTCCATACATTGCTTGCAAGACTTTCATTACTTTCATTCATTAATGCATGCATTCATTCATTTCTTACGTTCCCTTTTTCATTATCCTCCGCTTTACGTTACATAATACTTTCCATTTACTTTTCATAATCATACCACGTAATGCCACGGAAAATAAACATACATAATAAGGAACATAGCATAAACATAACCATACCATACATAGCATCATCACATCACATATGACATCATAAGTCAACTTACATTACCCCTGGGAACATCCCAAGTCAAAGCCTACACTTTACATTTTCCCCAAAATTCTGAAAATATTCTAAGGCATAGGCGCATGAGCACTATGTAGGCGCATGACCTTTCAAGCGCATGGGAACACTTAGGCGCATGGGCACTATTTGGGCGCATGGGTTTTGGACGCATGGACACTTAGCCAAATTCAGCCTGTTCTAGGCGCATGGATACTATTCGGGCGCATGGGTTTTGGGCGCATGGGGGACACTTAGGCAAATTCAACCGTTGGGCGCATGGGCCAAATCCAGGCGCATGGGCAACCAACATACTAATAACATCATAATCAGTCCCAACATCACCAATTCAACATGTTCTAACTTAGTTCTAGCATTAAAGCATCATAATATGAACATGGCATCATCATAACATCATAAATTACCCAAATCATAACCCACCCATATTCACACATACACATTCATACGGGTATAAAACCCACATTCATAAAAACACATATACATGCATTTCTAGCCCCAAAATCAGTTAAAACATGTAAAAAGGGGGTTGTAGAACTCACCTTTGACAACCTTTGAGTATGACTTCCTTCAAACCCGTTTGCAAATGAGTTCAAACACCTAGAAACCCACTAAAAACACACACCAGAACACAACATACACACATAAGCATACAACCGAGGCATAGGCTGGCCAAGAACAACTTAAAACCAAGAATTCTTACCTTGAATTCGAATTCCTCTTCTTCTTTCTTCAAAAACTCGAGAGCTCTTCTCTTTCTCTCTCTAGAAAATCCGGTGAAAAGAAGATATGCAGAGAGGTGTAGGCGGCCATCACCTTTTTGCACCCACTTTTATTCTTTTTGTCCTTTTGACACATTTAGCCCCTCAACTTGGGTTAAATTGTGTTTTCTTTCTTTTATACACATTTATTCCTTCTTTCTCGTCTTTAAAAAAAATAATACCCGGGTGTTACAAATTAGCATGCAATATTCTCCTCAAGGATATAACATATCAACAAAAGAAAAAATTATTTGTTGATATTATGACACCCGATATTTTTAGTTCATTTCCTGACTAACATGAACATTTATTATCTGCTCATTCATACATGCATTTCATTTAATTATGTTTAGTTAAATGCGTCAGCCATTGCACAAATATTCACATAATGGTAATATAAAGAATTACCGGATCATCACGAGTCTTGTCCCCGAACATTGGTGTTTTATTGACATTTTAGATTAATATAATTGGTATGAAATTATATGTTATGTGATTACACTATTAAATGATTATCTTTTATGTGAAAATTGTGAATTTTTAGACTTTTACGAGTTATCACGTGTTCATGATTTTTATAATTTGATTGTTATAAAACTAGCTTTAAAATAATAAAATGAATGTTGTTTCATGTATCTAAAGTTTGAATTATATTATATGATTGTTTTAGCATGATGGATTAGAAAATCCAAATTACGTATCACCCGCACGATTTTTATAAAATTTAAGGGCTAGTTATTAAAAAAATTAGACAAAATCCCAACCATAGAACGCCCCCCCCCCCCCTCTTGCCACCCTTATCCCCCCACCCTTTCACACCTAGCACAACACACATAGGCAAATACAACCTCCTTTAATTTTTTTGTGTAATTATTGGCATGAAAAAACAACATTTGTGGGTTTTGTGTTATTGTTATTGTTATATCATCTGTTTATTATAGCGAAAACATTACACAAAAGTCTTTACATTCTCAAACCATTAGTTACGAGCTAGCGAGGTAATTTAGAGCAGTTTTACTGGGTTTGACAACCACCACTCACGTTAGTCATGCCAACTCAATGGGAGGTCGAACGGGTGTGTAGTTGACCTAATATTAGCTATGTTCTGTGATAAGATGTGAAAGAAGGCAAATAATTTACAAATGGTCAATCTCGGTTGTGAAAAGCTAACTAACTTGACATATAGACTAGCTACCTATTAATACAAATTTGTTTACTTTCTATGCAAACATTTAAAGCTTATTAGTTGTTTATAAACTTGTGAACTCACCAGCCATTATGTTAACATATTTAGTGTTTTATCACAGGTCTCTTTCATGCCTAAGGATTAGGTTGTAGTGATGGGGTCTCATGCATGTCAAACATTTAAATTGTTATTATTTTCATTAAGTACTATCTTTGGGCACCATGTTTTACTCATTTACTGTTATGGGTTTTACATTTACTTTACGCTTATGCATTTATTATTTTGAAACCGTATTTTACTTTGATGGAAAGAGCAAATTTTTTATTTTAAATTCATATAGTGTCATTCGACATAACCAATGATTGAGATCCTGGTTTATCACACACCTTATGGTAGAACCCCACATATGGAATTTTAGGGTGTGACAGATACTAAATATTATGATTGGGAAGATCTATACGCCTAACTCATTCATAGATGCGTATACGGGAATGCAACACAATAAATTCTAAGGCACTATTATGAAAGATTAACAGGAGGACACCATTAAGCAAGCCTTACTGCCAAAACGGCAATTGATTTAGAACTCTATTAGCCTATAATCCTCAAAGATGCTCACAAAATGGTATACGCCTATGATTACTGTCAAAGAGCAACCAATATCCCAACATGGGATACAAAATGTCTCCACCAGCCATTCAATCATATGAGATATTTAATATATGGGGAATTGATTTTATGGGGTCATTCCCGGAATCCTTTAACTATCGATACATTATGGTAGTAGTTGATTACGTCACAAAATGGGCTGAAGCTCAAGCATTACCTACCAACGACGCAAGAAACATTATCAAATTACCAAAGAAGTTATTCTTTCGCTTCAATACTCCAAAAGCTCTCATTAGCAAAAGCAGAACACATTTCTATAATGCTCAACTCGAAAGAGCAATGGCTCGTTATGGCATTCACCACCGCTTTACAACAACCTACCATCCATAATAAAATGGGTATGTTAAGGTAACTAATAAAGGCATCAAATGAATCCCATAGAAAACCATAGGTAATAACCGCAAGGATTGGCCTACCAAGCTAGATGACTCATTATAGGTTTTTCTTATAGCCTATAAAATTGTAATTTGCATTACATCATTCAAATTAGTGTTTGGAAGTCTTGTCATCTACCTATGGAACTCGATCATAAAACCAATTGGGCACTTAAAGCAGCAAACATTGATCTACATGTTGTGGGTCAGAATAGGTTTATGCGAATTTACAAAGTGGAAGAACTTAGAAAACAAACATAGGAAAACTCAAGGGTTTATAATGAGAAGACAAAGAGATTACACGATTCATTCCTAAATGGCAACAAATGATTTCATGTGAGAGTACATGTCCTGATATATTATTCTCGTATATGCTTGTTTCTTGAAAGGTTGAACTCCTAATTGTTTGGACCATATATGGTTAAAAATGTCTCTCCATATGGTGCCATCGAGATTGAAAACAATAAAGGGCTAAGCTTCAAGGTCAACAATCAATGGTTAAATCCTTATAGCGATGAACTGACTAAAATCTTATCAAAGGAACAAACACTCCACCCTAATAACAACTAAGTGTGTGGAAGGGTCTTGCCATAGACCTAAAACCAAAACAAGGCATTTGTACATAGATTTTCTTAAATTTTTAGCATTTTAAGGATTAGGTAGCCAAACAAGGGGTCCTACCTCACTAAGCACGCCCACGTGTCCCAACAATGTCTTTACTACGATCTTTGCTAATGACTCTGCAATGTTCTAGGATGAATTTATGACCAAGAATAGGGTTGTTCCCAGACCAATACACACCATACCCAGTAGTCTACCCAAGTATTTATGCAAGTCACTTGTTTTAGCCTTTCGTCACTCAAAATCACTCAAACCCAATCAAAAAATGAGATGTTGTAGCAATGGAAGCACAACCATATTTGAAAACTCAAGAGCCAACAATGCAAGAAATTTGTTGAAAGTACATCAACTTATCAAAAAGTTAACTTAAATGAATCGTCAAGCCAATTGACAGATAGTTGAGCTGATCCAAAAGGTTCAACAAATTAGTGACGAACTCGTCTTGGTCAAGCGCCAGCTTACGAAATTAAGCAAATGCACCACGCACTACTAAATTTTAACACTTCCATATGAAATGTGTGGAGGTTTCTTTTAAGAATGTAACATAATGACAAAATGAGCACAGGCACAAAATTAGAGGCTTGTTTTGCCCTTCTAGACTCTTAAATTTAAATGAACGTTATGATCGTTGGGTGGTAATAAATTGGAATGTTTAAATGTCTTAATTAACTGCCTTTATAGTAATAAACTTATCGTACTCGATGAATTGGAATTAATGAAAATTAATCGTGATAATCACGTAATTTGTAACATAGAAAGCCATTAAAACAAAAAAAAACCAGAAAAAATAGGTTTGAATGAGGGTCACACCCCAATTCCTAAGAAGGCACTCCCCTCTTGCTTGGCACCTACTACATAAAATAGCCTTTTCAGCCTTGGGTCACATCCATATCCAAAGACCACAACTTCGGTTTTCACCTGCAACATCTGATTTCAACTAATTTCTTACAGTTTTTCTTTATTTTCTTCTTCAAAAGTATGTGTTAATCATCCTGAGTTCGTAATCTTGTAAGTTTTCAACTTGATTACGTAATTAGGCCTCACAAAACTAAAACCCTAATCATTTATATATGAACTCTTGACATGTCTTGCTTATGGGATGATTTATGGTTTAGTTATAATTTAATCTTGTTTGTTTATGTTTATTATCTTGTTTACTTCAAAGAACACCCATAAAAACTTTTATTGATTTTATTTGGGTTTCAAGAACTCCATGGCCAAACTTTTGTGTGGACATTAACACATTGATAGTTACACATTGACGGTTTAGGCCAATTAGGCAGGTCTAATGTTTTGTTAAACATCCAATGGCAAAGGGTATTCTCTCTAGACCGTTAGTCTATCCTCAAACTCACCCTCTAGTTTTTTTCCACTTTTCAATTTAACATGATTGAGTCAAACCATTAGGATGATAATGTGGTGTATATTAGGTTAGGATGATAATGGCATTCGACATCAGTAGCCTTGTTTGGAGTCTATTTGGGTATATATACTAAGGCAGAACTTGAAAAAAACCAATGGCATAATGTGATGTTATTCATAAGTAATTCTGGAACAAAATTGTGGAAGGAAACTACAATGTAATTAGCATAAAAAGCAGCAAGCTTATGGACCCAGTCCACTATTATATCCATTGTCTCCTTAATCACTCGATAACCACGCTTGGTCAAAGCTAGGGGGTTGTGAACCTACGAGATCTTTTCATTTTGTATTGCATTGTGAATCACTAACCATGCAACATTGCTTATCTATTTTATACATTGTTTACAAAGAATGTTGTTTTAGGTGCCCAACTGCATTGTTTGGTGAAAGTTGGATTGTTAATATCTATGAGAATTTTGGGGTCGACTTTGAGGGTATCAATTAGGTTATGCCGGGTACGCTAGACAGAGACATTTTATCCGCATGAACATAATCACTTACTTTCCAAATGGTTAACATATTTCATTGAATCTGAGTGGTAAGTTTGGGATCCAGCTGATATAGATCATGCTATCATGGACTTGGCATACCAGCACAACACCAGTCAGCAAGAGTATCGTGTTCACATGGTGTTGAATTTCCATCGATGCTATACCCTTATGAAGCCATTTGGAACATCAGTGATTATGCCTGCAGATCACTCGATTTCTTTCAGCAGGCTGCTAACCAGCTTGACAATCTATCCACTAGGGCTGATGAACTGAGTAGTAATGTCACTTATATAAGGGAGTGGATCTACCACAAGTGGAGAGATATTCCACCTCGCAGTCCTTAATCACCTTATCAATTTCTGGGTTTGGCACATTTGTTTCTTGCTAAAACATTCTATTCTTATGCTTTATTTTATTTTCAATTTTAATTTTATTTTTCATGCATGTTTGGGACTTTAATTTTTTATCTTTTGAATAATGGTGATGTTATTAACTAATCCTGATGTTTACCTTGTGAAGCACAATTAAGGTAGCTATGGGCAACAACCACACGAGTCATTTCAGATAACATTCAAGGGAGTTTTTGTTTACTCTTCTCTACTTAATCTTTAATTATTGTTGAACACATTGTGGGCAATGTGAAATTAAAGTATGGAGAAGGGTACACAAACTTAATACTTTGCTTCATATTTGGTCCAAGTAAAATTTGTGCAAACTTCACTCTAATTTTAATTTGTATGGCAAAAACACCAAAAACATTAACAATTTTTAAGAAACAGAATATAAATATAAGTTTACAAGAAATAATTGTGAATCCAAGGATCGAATCAGGAATTATCAGTTTGATTAAACAAATAAAGATCGTGGAATTATCAATATTTTATTTTTTAATTTAATTGTTTGTGAAATTAAAATCGACTAACAAAGTATAAAACAAATAAAAAAGAGAACAATATAATGCAACAAAAGATTGTTTCAATTGTTTTCATTGATACAAAATCGATTACAATGACTAATGATGCTTTTGGTGATCTTGTGATCTCCAATGATGTTCTTGATGTTTTATTATTTTTGCTATATTGATTGAATAATTGATGGATATCATTTCTATGAATAGGTGACTCACTATTTTCGTATCGATATCTCTCAATCACGTATTCAATCACCTATTGATTGCTATCGATTACTTATGAATCGACTATCAATAGCCTCTCTATGTTTTCATAATGAGTGCATTCTTTCCTTGTATTTATAGGCAGAGGGATTTACGATTTACAATGGAAACTGTAACTTTCCTATTTGTGAAGGCTACAGCTGTAACATTCCTAATATGACATCCTAATTCCTCTGACAGAAAGCAAGTCTTTCGTAGATGTTGACTTGATGACATCACTTCAGGCAGCTTGACTTGTTGATCATGTGTTGGTATTTGATGAGTGCTCATGCAAGTTGTTCTTCCGCAGGAAATTGGTTTTCAGAGGAAATTGGTCTTCCGTAGGATTTCTGGTCTTGGAAATTTATCCTTAGGAGCAACCTCTTCAGCAGTAGGAGCTTGATCTCTGGACTTGTTCTTCAGTAGATGTTGTGCTTCCGCAGGAGATCTACGGATGCACATCACTTGTTCAGATATGCTCCGGAGAACATCTATGGAAGAACAAACTTGACCATCCATTGTTGTTCTTGTACTTGGTTCCACAGAACATCTATGAAGGAACAACTTGTTCATCAGCAGGAGTTCTTTCACTTAGTCAATTTTCAAAATTGACCAAGTATGATGTTTTCCTACAATCACATAAAATCAACACAAATAACATTTGGGTTAACATATATTTCATGCATTACAAAATGATATAGAATTACAGAAGTTCATTACAAGAAATGATTCATCATCTAAACCTATACAAAAGAACTAGACCTAACAATACTCCCCCTTTGGTTTAGATTCTTGTAATCATCGGTTCAGAGCTCTCAATTCTTGAACTCTTCTCAAAATTCTTGTGTTTAAGTATTCAATTGCATTCTTTTGATCATTAAATAAATACTTGATCTTCATTCTCTTCATTTTCTTTAATGTTTTGTAATTCAGTCCAAGAATGTCCTCTTCAGTGGTCAGTGTTGCCACTACACTGTTGTTTGACACCACTTCCAGTTCATCTTGTTCTAACATTCTGAGCTCAGTGATTGATGGAATGTCAGATCCCATAAGTTGACCTGCTTCAAATATTCTTCTTTTGTCAGCTTTAGCATGCAGTTTGTCAATCACTTGGATGATATGGACATATAAGCATAAGTCATCTTGAGCTACTTTGTCATTCAATTTTGGAAAATACTTATCATGTAGATAGGATGTGTAGCTGGGATGAAGGAGTTTGATCTCCATTAGGTCAAATAGTCTTATGCTAGAAGCTTTCTTCTGAGGATCATTCCTTTGTTGCATAAGCTCTTTTGTTCTCTCCACATATCCCCATTCTGTGATAGGGAATGAGTACTGATTTCCTTCAATGCTCTTTACATATGCTGAAGTATTGTCTTCATATCCAACTCTTCTTAAAAGTCCATCATCAACTAAGTGAGATAAGCTGGAATGAGACCTTTTCTATCTCTGTCTTCTTTGATTGTGTTCAGCATCTTCTCTCTTTGCTTCCTTTAACACATCACCTTTAAACTTGTTTTCGAGTTTTGCAATCAGCAAAAAAAATCTCTTCCCCTTGGACTGATTGGGTAATTGATGATAGGGATGTTTTGAAAATAATACAGGTCAGCATCTGGGAGTGATAGGATTGTCTCCATCTAATGAAAATATTGCACCATCCCAGATGCTCTCTTTATCACAGCACAATCCCATTCAGAATCAAACTTCCATGCTACAATTTTGTTTTCTTCTGTTGATCTTGGGGTGGTCATGCGCTTAAAAAGTTGGATCAGAGAAGATTTTTGTTCAGTTATCTCTCTCACAGCGGTTCCTAGGGGCCAGATTTTGTTGGGGATTACATCCCTTGGCTCCCTGATCAGTTTTTCTTTTCCTCCGTGCATGTCTTTGCTTTCTACAACTATTGGCTCAACAGGTGTTTGTTTTGTTTGTTGTTTGTAAGCCGAATTGGGAGCTCCGGTTCTGAATCTCACACCAGTTTCTAGCTCAACCTTCATTACATATTCCATCATGGCTCTTAATTCTCCCACTAATCTTCCCTTGAGCTTATGACACCCACAGTTATGACTTTGCAGCCAACAAGTCATGTTATATTTTGTCAGCTTCTTGGGGTCACAGTGACCCAAATCTTTTATTATCTTTTCAATGGCTTTGAACTTTGAGAATGTTTCATAGTTGCATACTGGCAGTATCAATCTAGAAGCATCAAAGTCTTTTAGCACTTGAATCATTTCAGCCATGTTCATCTTCTCAACCATGTCATATGGGAACCCATTGTTTATCAGATCCATGAACATTGAGGATTGGGCTCTTTCCTCAAAAATATCTTTAACGGATAATAGCTCTTCATCAGATCGTGCTTCTTCATCATCCTTTTGAGTCTCATCTTTTGTTAAATCTATCCATTCAGCATCACTTTCTTCTTCATCAGGTTCAGTTGGCTTGAGAGTAGAAAATCCACTGGTGGAGTGTGCATAGTAGAGATGGTTCTTGCTTTCTTTAGGGTATCTTCAAGTTGAGTAACTTCTTCTATAGTTTTTCCCAAATACTTTCTTTTCCTATGATATTTGATTGTTGGTTCCTTTGATTTGATCATGGAAAAGGAAGCAGTTTCTTTGATTGGCTTTTACAGGCTAACTCCTTCTTGTTCAGCCACTTTCTTTTTTAATCCTTCTATCTCCTCATCTTTGGCTTTTAGTAGATCCAACTGCCCAGAGATAGTTTGTAGTGCATTGTTGAGCTCAGCAATTGCTTTATCCTTTTCTTGTTTTTCTTTCTCAACAGATTCGTAGGACTCAGTTGCAAACTGATCCATCAAGGCAATAACTTCATTGTTAGATTCAATCTCCTCTTGTAACTGCTTGATTGTAGCTTTTAGCTTTGAGATTGTCTCATCTTTCTCAATTATCTCCCTTTTTTATTTTTCTCAACTTCTCCAACTTTTTATTGCCTTTGATGATGAGATTGTTGTATTTGGCCACCAGATAACTTTTACTCACATCTATCTCTTCATCTCTTAGATCATTTTCATCATAAGCAACTATGTCAATGTAGTTACTCTTATCTTGTTGTTAAACTACTTCATCATTCTCCCCTTCTACATCTAAACAAAACTCTTCTATAGCACCATCATTCACAGCATCATGCTCATCATCCTTATCAAGATTGACTAGTTTAGTATGAGTTGGGCTTTCAGCAGGTAAGATTGGTTCAGTAGGTGTGGGTGAGGAAGTTGGTTGTGTTGTTGGTTGTGATGGTGATTGTTGAATGTCATCAAATGAGAACACTTCTGTTTCAGTAGAGTTTATTGATGTTTGGGAAAGTGAAGGAGATAGTGGTTGTGTGTGTTCACTTGGTGGTGAGATGATATGGACAAATGGTGATAATGGTATGTTGGTAAAGGATGGTGGTGAAGGAGGATTGGGTTCTTGATGTTGTGGTTCAGGGGATTTAGCTGGTGGAGTTTGTTGTTGTTGTTGATCAGAAGATTCAGCTGATGATGTTTGTTGTTGCTGAACATTAATGTATAGAAGTTCTTGAGGAATATCAGCATTCTCATCAACTACATGTGCAAAAATCTCCATTTCTTCTCCTTGATATTGCCCACTGATCTTGTTGAGAGTAGATCTTCCAAGGTGAGCTTGAATAAACACTTCACCTTCTCTTTCAATATTGGGCATTGCTTCATTAATGATTAGTTGAAGAATCCTTGGAAACATATACATCTTGTTTTCCTTTTGCACTCCTATGTGGTCACATAAGCATCCCAGAATATATTTGACATAATTATACGTTCTCCCTTCAAACACACCAATGATTCTAGATGATATATGCCTTGAAAATCTATCCAACCCAGACTTCCTGTTTGACATGCATTTCAGGTACGTGTGATACAGGAATCTGTAGGGCTTGCACAACCTCCCCTTCTTGATTTCACCATTTTAGTAGTCACCATCATAACCCATTAAGTGAAATACTTTTTGAATGTATTCATGTTTGAATACATCAGGGTGACCCTCTTCTTGATCTCCAAACTCCAACACCCTCTTGATTGTTCGTTCATCCACCCTCAACCCTTCATTTCTTATTGAAGCAAAAATCACCTGTTCATCATTTTCTTCCTCAATCCTTGCAGAGTTCCCGAGATCCATAATGTGCGATTGAGAGATGACCGGATCCGCAGATAAAGCATAGAATAATCTTGATCTTCTCAAGTATCTGATAATATCCCTGCATTCATCGGCTGTTGTATCCTTTGGATTAAGAAAAGCACAGACATTATGATCTTTGCGAATCAATTGGCCATTTTGATGTTGTTTGAGAGGTGATTTAGGTGAGGATTGTTGTGTGGAAAGAAAATTTGATTATTGGCGAAGAAAGGGTTTTGAAAAGGTGAATAAAAATGACAACAGTAAGGTTATCATTTATACTTCCTTGGATAGTTTAAAAACCTTTTATTTAATGTTGTGAGACCCTTAACCATAATTACCCTGCCGTGGTTATCCATAAGTTTATTCTTCCTTAGATCATCTACGAAAGGCAAAACTTCCTTTTTTTTATTTGTTTTAAATTTATTCTTCCGCAGCACATCTACGGATGACAAAATTTATGTTTAGTTAATTCTTCCGCGGAACATCTACGGAAGGCAAAATTTGTTATGATTTTGTTGTTTATTCGTAGGGTACCAATCTACGGAAAGGCAATATTTTTCCTTGTTGATGTATCTTAACATCATGTTAGATCATTTGATGTTTGCTGTTGGACCTTGTTGACTCTGCTTCATGGCAAATTTGCAAAATTCATATTTAGTTAAAAACTTCAGATATCCTACAGCCAAGTTTTACTACTCCCCCTAAATAAAACACATTAATGATGAACTTTCTTCATTTAAAAATAAAACACATTAAACTTAGATTTTCATGCTGATTACTACTCCCCCTAAATTTATGATTAATGATGAACTTATGCATTTATCAAAAATTTATTAAGAGAATAGCATGAAAAGCAATTATCTGTCAATCTTATTAGCAAATAAAAAAACAAAAACAAAATCTTTTTGTATTTTTGTTTATAAGCAGAAACTTAAACTTATTTACAAGCATTTACATCATACAATAGGATCATACTATGACACTAAGCAACTTCCTGAAACAGCTTTGTTTGATGATAGAAGACATAGATCTAGTGTTGATTGCAAGTATTATGATCCATATAAATTCAAACAAGAGTGTAATTTCAACTTGTCATGTTGTTTATCATGTTTTGGCACTGATTATAGATAGACAAATATGGACTCCACATTCAATTCACATTAGAGTTTGTCCTCCGTTTATGAGTCAATTTATCATTTTTTCACACTTAAAACTATGTTCTTTAAGTTATAAGCTCTATCTTAAGATTTCTTTGAAATCTTATTAATGCTGATATGATTTGTAAGCTCTGAATTAATATACAGTTGATCACATTGGATTCTTTTAGAGTTGTTTCTTTTTGGAATCTTTTTGATGATCATCAACAGGACGCTAGGTCTTTACTTACGTAAAATAGAGGTGCCTGTGAACCCAGGTCTTTGTTTACACAAAACAAAGGGTCCATGATGTGCAAAGATAGAGGTTATAAAATGTCACAACATAGTGTGCTTAGGTGAATAAGTTGATCACAGCAGGATAAGACTTACTTGCTTGTTCCTCAAAATGGAATTGTCCATAATTAGTCACCTTGGCATTAAGTTATGCATGAACTTGTATAGTTTCCACTTAAGCTAAACCTACTCACACATCAAATCACATCTGATCAGTCTTTATTGTGTGATAAAATTCAGGAAATTAAGCAAAGGTATAGTGATCAGTCTTTATTGTGTGATAAAATTCAGGAAATTAAGCAAAGGTATAGTGTACTATCGTTTCCCATGACATGAACTGCTTATTCAAGAAAACATGAAACTAAGACAATATTTTTGGAATTTTATATGTTTTATGAATTTTTTTTGGCTTTTTCATATTAAGAAATTTAAGGACAGATCATGCTTTTCTTTGTGTTAATTATTTAATCTAAGTTGATCATGCCTAAGGACTCAATTAAGAAATTAAATCTCACTGAGTCAAAGGCTTTAGTGAATAAATCAGCAAGCTGATTTGTTGTATCCACTTTAATCAACTTGATTAAACCTTTTTCTGAACAATCTCTCAAAAAATGATATATGATTTCTATGTGTTTTGTTTTACTATGTTGCACTAGATTAGCATTGATAAACATAGCAGCTGAGTTATTAATATGTATTGGTGTTTGAAGAAAATTGTAACCATAATCAAGTAATTGGTTTTGCAACCATAAAACTTGAGAGCAACCGGCTGAAGCAGCTATGTACTCAGCCTCAACTGTGGATACTGATACATTTGTTTGCTTTTTGCACAGCCAAGAAACTAATCTTGGTCCTATGAATTGACATCCACCAGCTGTGGATTTTCTGTTATTGTTACACCCTCCAAAGTCACTATCAGAATAAGATTAGAGGTTGAAGTCTCCTTCTTTAGGATACCAAAGTCCTAGAGCTGGCTTCCCTTTAAGGTATCTGAATATCCTCGTCACTGCATTCATATGTGACTCCTTGGGGTCTGATTGGTACCAAGCACAAACACACACAGCAAACATTATATCAGGTCTGCTGGCAGTCAAGTACTTTAAAGATCCTATCATAGATCTATATAATCTTTGACCAAATGACTTCCCTTTAGGATCAGGTACAATCTTATCTATTGTTGATGTTGGTGTTTTGCATGAAGAGGACTCAGCAAGGTTGTACTTCTTCAAGATTTGCTTCACATACTTTTCTTGATTGATGAAAATGCCATCTGGTTTCTAATGAACTTGTAAACCAAGGAAGAATGTTAATTCTCCCATAGAACTCATTTGAAACTCAGATTTCATCAAAGATTCAAAGTCTTGACATAATCTTTTGTTTGTTGGCCCAAAGATGATATCATCCACATAGACTTGGAAAACTAAAAGATCTTGATGATCATGCTTCAAGAAGAGAGTTTGATCAATTGTGCCCCTTTTGTAACCATGCTTGAGCAAGAAGGATGACAACGTTTCATACCATTTTCTTGAGGCCTGATGAAGACCATACAAAGCTTTATCAAGCTTGTATATCCTGTGTGGGTAATCAGGATCTTCAAAGCCTGATGGTTGGGTAACATAGACTTCTTCATCAATTTTACCATATAACAAGGCACATTTTACATCCATTTGATAAACAGTGAACTTCTTATATGATGCATAGGCTAGAAAGACTCTAATAGCTTCAATCCTTGTAACTGGGACAAAGACTTCATCATAGTCTATCCCTTCTTCTTGAGTATAGCCTTGTGCTATCAGTCTTGCTTTGTTTTTGAAGATGATATCTTTGTCATCTAGTTTGTTCTTGAAAAGCCACCTTGTACCAGTTGGATATTGGCCTTTAGGAAGATCAACTAGATTCCAAACCTTTTGCTTTCTAAATTGCTGAAGCTCTTCTTGCATTGCTTCAATCCAGCTGTTGTCTCTCAATGCTGCAGTTATGTTGGGTGGAACCACTTGTGAAAGAAAACAGGAGAACAGACAAATATTGGTGGCTCCCCCTTGACTTCTTGTGGTTCTTTCATTAAGATCACCAATAATTTTTTCCATTGGATGATACTTATGAATTATTGTTATTGGTATTGATTCAACTGGAATAGATGATTCCAAGTTGGTGATGTTAGTTGATGGAGATGGATCCAGCTGAGATGGGGAATCAACAAAGTAATTAAGATCCTCATCATTTTAGTCTTCTGATGCTAAATGAAATCCATCTTCATGATTTTATGTTTCCACAGATATTGGTATAACTTCCGCAGCAGTTACAGGAACAACTACGGATGTTGTAGTTTATGGATCTGCAGATGTGAATGTTGTTTGAATGTTTTTTGATGGATTGGGAATTTCAGACGAAGGAATGAATCATCTCTGGAAGTAGATGGAACATCTACGGATGTAGAAGGAACTTCTGCTGAGGTTGAATTTCCATTTCCATCAGAATTGTCATTGCTTGTTTGAGATGAAGGGCCTAGATCAGCAACATTTGAAGTATATGTCTGGGGTAGTCTTGGAGGATCAGCTGACAATGACACTTCACTCATGCTTGGAGGTACATAAGGATAACATGTATCCGCAGGACCTGCAACATTCAAATAACCAGAGTTAAATGAATTTGTTAATGCATCTATATCAAACAACAAAGATGATCCTTTTATAGATTTTGGAAATAAAGATTCATCAAAAGATACATTAGGTGTTTCCTCTAGAATGTTGTGATGAGGAATGTATACTCTATATGATTTAGATGTTGATGAGTAACCAACAAAGAAACCATCATAAGCTTTTTCATCAAACTTTCCTAATTGATCTTTGGTGTTTAAAATAGACACATGACACCCAAAAGCTCTAAGATAACCTATAAAAGGTTTTCTTTTAATCAAAAGTTCATAAGGTGTTTTATTATGTTCTTTGACAATTAATGTTCTGTTTTGAACATTGCATGTTGTGTTCACTGCTTCTGCCTATAATGTGATTGGCAACTGTGAATCAGCTAGCATTGTTCTTGCTGCTTCAATTAGAGTCATGTTTCTTCTTTTAGCAACTCCATTTTGTTGTGGAGTTCTTGGTGCACTGAATTGTCTGGCTATGCCTTTGTTCCTGCAAAAGGAATCTAAAACATGATTAACAAATTTAGATCCATTATCACTTCTTAAGATTATGAACTTTAAATCCAGTTGATTTTCTATCTTAGCTATAAACTCCATTAGTGTTTCTGATGTTTCACTTTTATGTTTTAAGAAAAAGACCCATGTGAATCTAGTGAAATCATCAACAATCACCAAACAATATTGCCTTTTACCAATGCTCAAAACATTAGCTGGACCAAAAAGATCCATGTGTAGCATTTTGAGTGGTTTTGTGTTTGTATTGATTGTTTTGGACTTGTATGACACCCTATGTTGTTTTCCTTTATAACATGATGAACAATTATTTGAACAATAAAATTCTTTCTTGGGAAGTCCAATGACTAAGCCATGTTTGACCAACTTATTCATGTCCTTCATGTTTGAATGAACCATTCTTCTATGCCACAGTTGAGCTTCATCTTCTGATGACTTAAAAATCAGGCAGGTTTCATTGCTTCTCATAGAGGTGTTGTTCATATCCAAAACATAAGTGTTTCCTCTTCTTGGTGCTTTAAGAAGGATCCAATCTGCTGAGACTTGAAAACCTGGCTTAAGAATGTAACAAAAAGAGTTATCAAATAAAGTGGTATAATTTTGATCACAAATTTGAGATACACTGAGTAAGTTGTATTGCAAATTTTCACAAAAATTAACGTTCTCAAATTTGAGTACTCCATTTGTTACCATTCCTTCACCAACAATTTTACCTCCCTTCTTATCCCCACCAAATGCCACATATGAATTATTTTTATGTTTGAAATCATGGAGGAGTGAACAGTTTCCTGTTATATGCCTGGAACAACCACTGTCAACATACCACTTGTTGTCAGTCCTCCATGGATGTTCGTGCAGAAATAATGAAATCAATTAGAAAGTGGAGCCCAAGCCTTAATGGTCTTGGGCTTGCCATTGTTATCTAAAATAGTTACTCTATCATGAATGAGCCTATATGACTCAAGATTGTTTTTAGTCTCAATTGATTCATTATGTTCTGTTTGGGGTGAGGATGGTTCTGTTGGAGATGGACTTGAAGCACTTTGATCTTGATTCACAGTCACTTTCTCTGTCACTTCTTCCTTGAGTATCTTTTTCTTTAAACTTGAAGATGACATTTTGCTAGAAAAAGTTTCAGCATCTTTTGTTTTTGACTGTGGTACATGATTTCCCTTCTTAAAGTGATCAAAGAAGGCTTCATCTTCCTGTAACACTACCTTCTTGTGAGGAGTCTTGCTTTAATAGTGTTGCTTCTCCTTCTTCTTCTTTGTTTGATCATCAGCAAATATTGGCTTCTTGACCTTTGGCACCTTTTGTTTTGGTTGCTGCTTGTTTTGTTTTGAGACTTTTGATTCTTCATTCTCAGAATATTGTGAGTCTGATTCATCATTCTCAGATTGTTGCTTCTTTGGCACTTTAGATTTGTTCTTCTTGTTGAAGTAGCATTCTTGAGTAGAATGGTTCTTCTTGTTGCAAATAGCACAGTGCTTATTTTAGTAGCAATTAGAAGTCATATGATTGTTCATATTACATATGGAACAATAGCTGCTAAAATAACAATCTTCTGTGTTGTGATTATACATGTCACACCACTTGCAGTATTTTTCTTCAGCTTCACTATCAGACTCCATATCTTCTTCTGCTTCTTTTTCAATATTTTTTCAATCTTTGTAGCTGAAGTATCTTCTTGTTGTTGCTGAGGATCACATCTCTTTGCTGTTTCTTAACTTTCTTGACAGTTTGTGATTCAGCAAATATTTTCTTCTTCCGTAGATCTTCTACAGATGACTGTTTTGATTTAGATGATTGCTTCTTCCGCAGATCTTCTACGGAAGTTGACTTTGAGTCACATGAATGCTTCTTTTGTAGATCTTCTATAGAAGTTGACTTTGGAACATTTTCCTTTGGTTTTCTACGGATGTGTAAGGACTAGTCTTCTTCTTCCGCAGGTGTTCTGCTGAAGTGTTTTTCTCTTCATCCTCCGTAGTTCTTTTTGCTTACTGACTTTTGTGCTTTTTGTTGAGCTCCTGAATTCCTTCATTAAGCTGACCAATTCTTATGTAGATGGTCTTCAACAAATTTCTTTGTTTTTGGGGATAAGGTAGCTTGATCTCCTTAAGGACTTTGGGAATTATAGGTTCAATTACCACATTCTTTTCCTTACCCAACCCAACACATTATTGTTCATTAGGCTCATCAACCTCATCCAGATCATCACAGTCATCAAAGTCAAATTCTGATTCATTTTGTTTTGAAAATTCTCTTTCAGATGAATCAATTTCACTGATTTCAGTATCTTCACCATTTACCACCTCATTATTTTCAACTTTTAATTCAGTTTTGGTGCTTGACATAAAATGATTTGATAAATTGTTTGTCATTGACTCAGGTAGTGTGGTGTAATTATCATTCACTGGTGGTGCAACAACATTAAATCCCAACCCATACCTGTTCTTTGATTCAATATGAGAATTTAATAGTTTCTCATATTACTGTGATGATAATTGGAACTTCTGAAGTTTTACTTCAGTATATGCATGATCAGACATGGACTTGGTTAAAGAGGTGGTCAGATGCTCAACTTGTGCTTTTAGATTATAGTTTTCAGACACAAGTTTATCTAAATCCTTTAACAAGGAAGTGATTTTGACCTGATACAGTTTATGTTCTCTTACATAAGATTCATTTAAAATCATTATTTCTTTGACTTTATCAACCAATTGTTGAGCGTGGACCCTGTATCTCTCTACCTCTTCAACACATATTGGTGAACATAACCTGTCCCTTACCTCTCTAGCCATAGGTGGAACTTTGTTCTCTAATTTTTCCATCAGTGCTTGATTTTCCTCCTGGACTTCCTTCTCATACATGCTCCAATCACAAGTTCCATCCAGAAAAATAATCAAACCAGTTTCTTTAGAGTTACTAGCACCTGTTGAAGAACCTGTGGTTGGTGGGGATGAGTTTGTTTGCCAAGGTTGCTTGAAGCTTCTCTGATTTGCTTGTCTTCTGTCTGTTGTTGATTGCTAATTGTTGTTGCATTCCCTTGAGAAGTGACCACACAAATTACATTTGTAACACCTCACCTTTGATTTGTCAACACCAATCTTTGTTATTCTTCCTGCAACAGATAGTCCTTTGTTCCTTCTCATGTACATCTTGGCCCTGTAAGCAATCATGGACATTTTCCATCATAGATCCATCTCTTCCATTTCATTAGGATGAAGTTCTTCCAGGTCTTGTTGGCAGATGTGAGCAGGAGTCAGAGTACTACCCAAGTAAGCTTGAAAGCTTGAACTGAATGCTGTAAATGCTGCTTTCTGTTCTTTTGTTTCTAGAACCATAGTGATTGGTTCAGATTTGCTGTTGCTTTTGTTGTTTGATGATCCCTTTGCTGTTGAGCTTTTAGAATCATCAGATTTCCCTTTTGTTTTCTTGTTTGAACTGCTTTGAAAGTTAGATTTAGAAGACTTTGCTACATAGAAACCAGCTTCTTCTTCATCATCACTTTCAGCACGAGAACTTCCTTCAATACCATTGGAAATAAAGTCACTTCCAACATTCTTAGCTTCTTTTAATTGATATGGTGCAATAGGAGCTTTTGCACTCTTGTTTCTGGTTTTCTCATCCAACTCCAATGCTTCTACCTTGGCTACCAAAGTATCTAGTCCAATTGCCTTTAGATCAATGGTATTTTTGAACATAAACACAGTTTGTGTCCAACTTTCAGGCAAGGTATGTAGCATCTTTTTGTTCAGTTCCTCATTACTATACTTCAACTCAAGAATATTCATCTCAGTAACAAGTTGCATAAATCTGTAGAGTTGTTGAGGGACGGATTCACCCTGAATATGATGGAATGTTTCATACTGTGAACGCAGGGTATCCTTCCTGATGCTTCTGATTTCATCACTGCCTTCACACAAGGTGTGAAGAATTTTCCATAGTGAGTTGGCTGTTTTGTATGCTTCACATCTAATTAGGAGCTCTTCAGGTAGGGCCATGGTAAGCATACTATATGCCTTGATGTCGACTTTGACTTTCTTGGCATCATCAGGAGACAGATTTTCCAGGCTTATGGGCTGGTCGTTGTCATTATAATCAGGTCCTAAAGCAGGTGGAATGTAAGGACCTTCAGTAATGGACAACCAAAAATCAGAATCTGTATAGTTGACGTGGTTCCTAAATCTGATTTTCCATGTTTTGAAATCAGATTTGTTCTCCAACTTCGAAGGTTGATAAGCTCCAACCGTTGAATTGCTCATGTTGATTGTCTGTGTTAATTATCAAAATTATCAGTTGATCTAATATCCTATGAATGTGTAAAAAAAATAATGCAAATACACTAACACTGCAATAACAAATCACTGATAATATTGATATCAAATCAACTAAGACAAAAATTCCTTGGAATTAATGACTTCTGAGGTGAACAAACTAATTAATAACACACTCTTAATTAAATAAGAAGATGGTCAAAATTAGACATATCGCTCAATATATTCTTAGTTAATTTGAAATTAGAAATGTTAAATGATGATGGGTTTTGTTCAAACTTGATAGAACAGGCTTGAAATATCGCACAATAACACAAATCCACGAATCAAAAGCGATTCTGATGCAAATCGAAATTAATCGAGCAATGGAACAGTGAATAATGATCGATATAACAAGATTTTGATGATTTGATAAAACAAACAATCAATTAAAATAATCAAACTGATAGATCAATTGATCTAGATCAATGAGCATGAGGCTCTGATACCACCTGTGAATCCAAGGATCGAATCAGGAATTATTAGTTTGATTGAACAAATAAAGATCGCGGAATTATCAATATTTTATTTTTTAATTTAATTGTTTGTGAAATTGAAATCGACTAACAAAGTATAAAACAAATTGAAAACAGAACAATATAATGCAACAAAAGATTGTTTCAATTGTTTTTCATTGATACAAAATCTATTACAATGACTAATGATGCTTTTGGTGATCTTGTGATCTCCAATGATGTTCTTGATGTTTTGTTATTTTTGCTATATTGATTGAATAATTGATTGATATCATTTCTATGAATAGATGAATCACTATTTTAGTATCGATATCTCTCAATCACGTATTCAATCACCTATTGATTGCTATCGATTACTTATGAATAGACTATCAATAGCCTATCTATGTTGTCATAATGAGTGCATCCTTGCCATGTATTTATAGGCAGATGGACTTACGGTTTACAATGGAAACTGTAACTTTTCTATTTTTGAAGGCTATAGCTGTAACATTCCTAATATGACATCCTAAGTCCTCTGACAGAAAGCAAGTCTTCCGTAGATGTTGACTTGATGACATCACTTCAGGCAGCTTGACTTGTTGATCATGTGTTGGTATTTTATGAGTGCTCATGCAAGTTGTTTTTCCATAGGAAATTGGTTTTCTGTAGGAAATTGGTCTTCCGTAGGAATTTCTGTTCTTGGAACTTTATCCTTAGGAGCAACCTCTTCAGCAGCAGGAGCTTGATCTCTGGACTTGTTCTTCAGTAGATGTTGTGCTTCAGCAGGAGATCTGCGAATGCACATCACTTGTTCAGATATGATCCGGAGAACATCTACGGAAGAACAAACTTGATCATCCGCAGTTGTTCTTGTACTTGGTTCCACAGAACATCTACGGAGGAACAACTTGTTCATCCGCAGGAGTTCTTTCACTTAGTCAATTTTCAAAATTGACCAAGTATGAATAGACTATCAATAGCTTATCTATGTTGTCATAATGAGTGTATCCTTGCCTTGTATTTATAGGCAGAGGGATTTACGGTTTACAATAGAAACTGTAACGTTTCTATTTGTGAAGGCTACAGCTGTAACATTCCTAATATAAATCCTAAGTCCTCTGACAGAAAGCAAGTCTTCCGTAGATGTTGACTTGATGACATCACTTCAGGCAGCTTGACTTGTTGATCATGTGTTGGTATTTGATGAGTGCTCATGCAAGTTGTTCTTCCACAGGAAATTGGTTTTCCGTAGGAAATTGGTCTTCCGTAGAAATTTCTGTTCTTGGAACTTTATCCTTAGGAGCAACCTCTTCAGCAGCAGGAGCTTGATCTCTGGACTTGTTCTTCAGTAGATGTTGTGCTTCCGCAGGAGATCTGCGGGTGCACATCACTTATTCAGATATGCTCCGGAGAACATCTACGGAAGAACAAACTTGATCATCCGCAGTTGTTCTTGTACTTGGTTCCATAGAACATCTACGGAGGAACAACTTGTTCATCCGCAGGAGTTCTTTCACTTAGTCAATTTTCAAAATTGACCAAGTATGATGTTTTCCTACAATCACATAAAATCAACACAAATAACATTTGGGTTAACATATATTTCATGCATTACAAAATGATAAAGAATTACAGAAGTTCATTACAAGAAATGATTCATCATCTAAACCTATACAAAAGAACTAGACCTAACAATAACAAGCAAATAACCAATGCCCAAATAACTTCAAAAATGTTTTTTGTGACATTCTAAAAAAGCAAGAAAAGTTTATAGAAATATTCAAACTTCTAAAATAAAACACTTATACTCGATCCATCCATTTAATGAGCATAGTTAATCCTTAAAATAGCTTTACATTAATTCATTTTGCTTTCATTATTGCGGATATTTGAGGGTGCCAGATGTTACGTGTGAATTAGAACTTGTTTTGGAAAAACATGTCGAGACCATAAAAGGATTTCTTGTAGAAAAGTAATTTAGGCATTAAGAAAACCCATCATTTTAGTCTCAACCATTTTGCAAAATCCCTTAGTTAGCTCCAACGAGCCTAACTATTTTGCTTTCATTATCTGCAGCGCTAAGTCGGTAAACCAAAAAAGTCTTTAAAAAAATCATTTTTATTACACACACGTTTTTGGCTTATTGGAAAAAAAGACCAAAAAAAAACTTTGTCTTTTACCAGTTAGACCTTAAAGAGCAGGATGCATTCTTTTGATTTTAATTTGCTATGTTACCTTCTCCATGCCAAGCCCGGACTTTCCCCGAAATTCACGAAAAGATTTTCTTAATCACGTTCAATGCATGTAAAGTACCGCCATTTTGAGGAAATTCAAAACATGCAATCAAGACAAATGCAAAACAAGATTAAAGATGCTCAAATTGTGAGAATTAGTCCCACGAAGAAAGATGCAAAAAAAAACAAACCGAATCCTAAAACGAGTATATTGAGCTAATCTGATTGGGTGCTATTGGGCTCCAAGCCAAATGATCCTTAAGAAAGGATAGCTATGTATATCTTTGGGTTAGGGAGGAGGTGAAGTTTTTGAAGATGCAATTCAGTCTTAACAATTTGACCATAAACGAGTCCATGAGTTAGTACATGCCTTCTAGCTTAGAGTATTGTATAGGGACCCATTAATTGCTTTTCTTTACGTTTATATCAACTAAATAAGCCAAGGACTTCATCTTTACCATTTAGCCACTTTTTCCTAAATAATCCATACCCTAAACCCGAGTCAAGTTACGACCCACCAAAAAAACTAATAATTTTTTGCAAGTAATTCCCAAAATAGGTGGATATTTGATCCCTTACAAAGCTTATGATTTCACTTATATTCATACTAGGTAATTGAGTGTTTTAATCATACTTTACTTTATGTATGATTCCAGATATAATCGAGTATGTGTGCACCTTGTAAGGAGTATGAATTTTTTACATGTTAGAGGTTTTTATAAACCAATCTATTGCTTGAACATGTATCATTTCACATGCACTTAATTGTTTATATTCGGGTAGATTAAGTTTTCTTGCATAATTCTCACAGGACATATTTAGCTATTAATTTATTTGGTTATTGGTGGTGTTGCCATTTAAAGTGATTTTGCTTGAGGACGAGCAAAGTACAAGTGTGTAGAAGTTTGATGTGCTCGAAATTATACATATAAATCACACCATTGTACATCGGTTATCTCTGAAACCCTTACAAAAGGTGATAATTTGGTACTTAATTCTTTTAATTTTCATTTTTAGGTTTAAAAGAGATCATGATGAACCAAATGAGCTAAAAAAATATACGGAAAACTAGACTCCATAAGCCAAGCATGATCCGTGCCAAGGGAGGCACACCCCCATGCTAAGCCTCATCACACCCCATGCTAATTTAGCACACCACCGTGCCTAACTTTTTAAATGAGAGAAAAGTATTATTTCTCAACTGGGGAGAACATGGGTCCTACCCTTAAAGCACGGGTGTGTGCAGCACCCCCAACTTGGGGTAGTGTCTTATCAAGCACGAGGTCGTAGTCAACTTCTATTACATGTACTAGCTAACCCAATTTTATATACTCTGTACTTTACATGATGTCATACCTAGTGAGCACGAGGTCGTGCCCAACACTCCAAAAACCCTATAAATAGTATATCATTTGCACCTTCAAGGAAACCATTTGGTGGGGCAAGAAACTATTGTTTACTCTTAAGAATCAGCCATTTAGAGGTCCTGCAAAGGCTTAAGAGGTCCATTTAACACTTAGAAGAGGCTCAGGATTGATTAATGTCACCCATATTGGGTCACCAGTTTTAATGTTCTATTTTACCGATAAACTCTATAAGACTATACTTAGAGGCTGAGGCAACCAAAGTGCTCTCAGCATGCACATGTGAAGTACAAGGAAAGTTACTTTGAAAGACTTGATACAACATAATGAAATTCACTAAGTATCAAATCATCCGAAGCCAAAAGACCATTTCTTCCGAAGCCAAAGATGAAGTCTTTCGAAGCTTCAAGACAAAGTCTTCCAAAGCCAAGAGCGTGATTTCTTCCAAATACATAGAAGACATGCTTTCTCTGACTTACTTTTGACAAAAAAGCTAAACCACTTTCCGCTGCCATCTCTGAAGACTCACCAACTTATATGAGTTGGTGAAAAGTCTATGATTTTGTCAACTATAGATTATGGTCATAGTGTCTGTAACTTTCTACTTATGTACTTTTATACTTTTTGTATTAGATAAGGATGTGAGCTATGGCATATCATAGTCACTAGTCGAAAGGCAATCTGCCTTTTGACTTTGCATTGATCTTGTTATCTAGATTAGTATTTCTAGTTGGCCTTCAAAGTATGGCCAACGGTAGGATGTAGTATAAAGTATCTTAGGTACCAGTTCATTGGACTAAGCCTTATAACACTTTGTAAAAACACTTAAGAGCAATATAAAGCATTTTTAAAAACCATATTATTGTGTTCTGCTTGTGTTCTTATCTTGTGTTCATTTTGTCAATCTAACTAATTCTCTATTTGATCTGTTAAGTGTTCTAAGTCTCTCTAACCATTGTAAACTGTTGTATTGACCCCATTCATCGGTCCTACAAACTCATTACTATCCTTTGCTTTTGTTGTGATATTCAAGCTTATTATGGGTTAAACTCTAATTATCATCTTAATTTATTGAAACTTTGTGTAACTTGTGATGAACTAATGGTGTGGTAATCATTATGTTAATGTTATGGTAATTTTGTGTAACACCCAGTAATTTCAAAAAAAAAGAGAAGATAAGAAAAGTAAGGGAGCAAAAAGGGGTTTTATTTCAAAAAGCAAGTGTTAAAAGTGTACAAGGGCCAAACCGCCCCATAATGGGGTTTAAAAAGGAGGTAGGTCCGCCCATACTCTCTCCCCATGCACTCAAATCATACGGCTAGAGTGAGATAAAGGACTCCCACCAGTTCTAGAGTGAGAAAGTAGAAGAATTCTCCCAGAAGGTAAGATTTAATCATGTTTCTTCTCAGATTTAAGTCAGGTTCAAGCTTCTGGACCGATTTCTATGTGTTTTTATGTGTTTAGTTGCTTCTTTACGTGTCCTTAGGTGTTAGAACTCCAGGTTGATCTCGGGTTGTTGTGTTTGGCTCGAAGGCAGTTTAAGGTGAGTTCTAGATCCCCTCTTTTACATGTTTTCAACTTGTTTGGGGTTGATATGTATATTAAATTGATGTTTCTAAACCAAACTATGACTTTCCATGAAAATACGACTGTTTATGAAAGATGAAGGTTTTCTTTTAAGATCCCATAATGTTGAATGGTTGTTTGTTATGTTTTAAGTGTGTAACTGATAGATCCATGCTAAGAATATGCTTAAGATGATGTATGGGACTAGAAACTGCACAAGATTGGATCGTAGGTGATGAACTTGTTGTCCGATGTGGACAATGCATGTCCGTTGTAAACACTTAAGTATGCATGCACATCCGTTATGTACCATTTAGGTACTTTTAGACTGTCGCTGTGGAGTTGGCTGTCAGTTGTGGACACTTATATATTTTAAGTCATCCGCTGTGGACAAACTTAGTATTTTATTCATGCGCTGTGGACTTTGGCCATCCGCTGTGGACTTTGCCTATCTGCTGTGGACGCTTATATTGTTTATGGCGTCCGCTGTATACCTATTTCATACGCTGTGAACACTTAGATTTATTCTGAAATTTTGGGAATAGAATTTAAGTGCTAAGTACTTATGTTTAATGGAAGTTTATGCTCATCTAATGTTTCTAATTATGAGATATAAAACTCAAATCAATTTTGCTTCCAAAGCATAAGTACAAGTTTTCTCCCAAAGCTTAGTTTCTTCCGAAGCTTAGTTTCTTCCGAAGCTTAGTTTCTTCCGAAGCTTATTTCTTCCTAAGCTTATTTCTTCCGAAGCTTATATCTTCCGAAGCTTATGGTTGCCTTTGGAAGTATTAGTTTTAGTGTCAAGTTTGCTAGTTGATAGTTAGCATAAGTTCAGGGGCTTAAATTGTATGTTTGATTCTTTTCTTATGTGCTGCTATTATGAATATTTAATATTTCATGATATGTGATTATAAGACAATGGATATCTTAAAAGTATTATTCATAAATAAGTGGTCACAAAGGAATAAAAGAAAGACAGTATAACCTAATGAATGTTACCCCCGGGCCCTTATAATAAATGAAAAGCCTTGCAAGCATAATGGAATGAGGTGCACGACCTTGTTGTCATTAGCTCAACTGATGTGTGGTTGTTTCAAGATGCACATCTGGGGTCTAATCCTTGTGATTGACCAATGAATGAATAGGACCCGTATTCTTGAGCAGGCTTCGTGCCTAGTAGTGTGGGTCAACTGTCAAGGGTTAGCTACCATGATAAACGTTTGCTGATAGGGGTTCAGCATTTGTTGCCAACCAACAATGTAGGATCTTGCTTTGTGCAATTGTAAATAATGAAAGAGAAAGATAATGGAAGAAAGAAAGATAATGGATTTCCTAATGAACGATTATGTATAATGATGGATGATCACAAGTGAAGCTTGCAAAAATGTATATTTTCTATATTATCAAAACTAGAACTCACTCAGCAACGTTGACTTTTTATATGCATATCAGTTGGCAGGTAACGATGTTGCCGGGGATGGTACAAGATTATAGCTACTTGGCAAATAAAGTCTGGCATCCATGTTATGCAGAAATAATATTTGTGTCTTGTAATACAACTAAATATTCTTTTGAAACTCAAGACAACGATGTATTTCTTGGCAAAAGATATTATTAATGCATGAAATGGTTTTTGTTTAACTATTTCGCTACCATGATTTCTTATTTTAATGTATTTTAATGTGTAAAGTGCTATGAATGATCAGCTGTGAGGTTTCCCGGAAAGGGGGCCTTACAAGTTGGTATCAGAGCCAAAGTTTAAAAGAATTGGGTAAATTATTTTCAAAACCTAAACTTAAACTAAAAATGGGACCAAATGGAGGGATGCCAGCCCAAGTAGCTACATGCCATCAGGTAATTTTCTTAAAGTTAACCGGTATTATGTGCGTGTGCTATTTGATTTATGTGTCCTTAGTAGATTTGGATACTGATGTAGGCAAGATAGGAAATGCTTGGAGAATGAAGAGTAAAGTAAGTGGCTAATCACAATATGCCATTGTAATTAGGGACTTACTATACTTGACATAATCTGAGCTACTACCTTTAATGGCCGTGTTGGTGTTTGAATCTTATAACGCTTAGAGATGGCTGGTGATAGATCTTCGAAGGCTTCCCGAGGTGGAGGTCGTGGTGGATGTGGTGCTGGGCCGCGTGTCACGTGGAACAGGGCTAAGACTGCCGAAACGACACCAGAAGAGCCCGAGCTTCTTCACCATGAAGGTGGGGATGAGGGCGCTGATCTGAAGGCCTTAGTGAAGGAGGCTATAGTTAAGGGGGTCCATCCAGTCATGCACACGATTCTGCCATATGTGGTGATTGGGGTCATTAGGGCCATAAGAGAAGATGAAAGGAGAGGGAAGGACTGGAGTGAAAAACGTTTTGGTAGTGGTGGTTTCACTCCCACGGGCAAAAGGGCGAAGGTGGAGGGCCGTAAGGTGGCTGCAACCGATGTAGGGGTGAAGGTGTGCAGCAAGTGTGGGAAAGACCATGAGGGAGAATGTAGGTGGGGATCGAACATTTGCTTCAAGTGTGGGAAGGAGGGCCACATGGCAAGAGATTGTCGCTAGGTGAGGTGTTACAACTGTGGCGAGACGGGGCACATGAGCAGGGACTGCAAGAAGCCAAGGGCTGAGAACTCCGGGGCGAGGCAGGGGATCGAGAAGAAGAAGGAGGGGCAGAGGGCTAAAGCCAGGGCATTCACTATGATTCGGGAGGAGGCTAGGGTGGACCCCGACATGGTGTCAGGTACATTCCTAGTAAACCAAACTTGTGCCTCTGTGCTTTTGATTCCGGTGCTAGTAGGAGTTGTATTTCTGCTGCATTCTATGGTAAGTTTCCTATTAGGAGTAGGAAGATTGATGAGCCCTTTGATGTAGAAACTGCCATTGGTAAGTCTACCAGGATTTCTGAATGGGATGTTATAAATGTATGGTTTGTAATAGTGAATGTCATACAATGTTAAAAAAAACGTACGAACAAACTTTTATTTTCAAAACCGGTTTTCTTAATAAACTCATGGCAAATGAACTAAAATGGTCATTAGAAAAATATCACCTTCAACTTTCTAATCATTTTCAGGTTACTTTTTTTACTATGTTTGAGAAACTACAGTAATTGTTATGATTTTCTAAAGTTAATAGTATGTTAAAAAAGAACTTGATCAACTCTCTTTCTAACATAAAATTATGTTTTCAAAAATCATAAATTAAAAGGGTGCGTAATTATTAGTTACTTCATTAATGGTTCGGTGGTTGTTTTGTAATATACTCATTACAGCTTTCCTTGTCACTATGGAGTCGGTTTATATTAAATACACGCTAACTCACATTTATAAGCATTAAAATAATTTTATTAAAACATATCTTTAACCAGACCATGCAATTCTTCACATACCAAAGTGGAACCTAAATCAGGATGATAACCCTCTTTCACTTGAAAAATATCACCAAAAGTCCCTATCATTTTCTTGTTATTTATTTAATTTTAAAAATGTTTTTATGAAAATTAAAAAATTGGTCACCTTGAAACAAACTCATTATTTCTCTAAACCAATCTAATAGTCAGTTATAAATATTATGCGTTTGACCTTGCCTGTTCACGGATTGATACTTGGTTCTTACCGTTACTATATCACCCCACGGTAGTTATACTTGCCTTTTGTCTGTATAGTTAAATATACGTGAAACCTTTTAAATTGAATTTGTGTAAAAATCTCTATTATACGTATACGTAAAAAGTATTAGTTATCAAAGAGCAACAAGGTAAACAAAATCCATCACTAAAACGCAAGAGGGAGTAACGTCTCATAGCGACTCGAACTAAATTATTACAATATGATTCCCATGAAGGCTTCAGACAAATTAGAACTTACAAAAGGATAAAGGTGATGGATGTTTCTACACCATTGATGAAAGGCTTCAGACAAATTAGAACTTACAAAGGATAAAGGTGATGGATATTTCCACACCATAGATGAAAGTCTCATAAGGACGGATACTCAAATGTCTCAAGGTATAATATTGGGAATTCATACTAACTTTAATTGTTATCTCATAACAGATTTTGCCAGACTTTGTATACACTGTAAATTGTAATTATTTATGAACCTGTAATGGTAATTTGCTTTCATGGTTACCCTAGCTCCTTCTACCTGAGCTAACATATATTTTCAAGTATAAAATGTTATCAATGATTAGGGTATCGAGGATATGGTCATTAACCAATGGTTAATAGACCAACTTATGCAAAAGAAAGCAGTTGAGAAAGCATTTGCTTGAGAAAGAAACAGGTGGAGGAATACATTCAGCTTAGTCTGATATACGATAGAATAGTATTCTAAACTGAGTACGATGCGTCTCTTGTCTACTGGTGTTATGATGGTCGGTGTGTGTGTCTCCTAATGTTCAACAAAGCAAGTTGTAGATAAGGGCACACGTAACACTAACAAACACGGGAAATAAGGTTTGCTCAATAGCATAAGTCGTTGGAATAATCTTTGTAGCACTTGTTTTTGGTCAAGACAGAACAAGAGTCAAATGTATAAGTTGATGTCTATGTCAAATGCATTCTTAAAGTACACAAAGATAATACAATGTATATAATTTTTCACAACTAAGTATCTCACAAATATCACTTAAGTTAAGCTACCAAACACAATTCCAAAATAAATATAGAACATTCACACGTAATACAATGCAAACATAATCATATAATACATACGACATATGGTTAGGTTATAGTTTAGGTCGAAATATCCATCTAATTCTCTATAACTAATGGGTTTAATACCAATGTATACACCCTCGTTGATAGTGAAGCACGAGGATGCAACATATGGGATCATCATAAAACATTGGGGGTTTAAAAAAATTACTAAAATCCAGTCTCTGTCAGTGGATAATGATGCCACCCGACCCATAAAAATAGTGCCAAAGATAGCCATTACCATAACAAAGTATCACACGAAGACAAACCTTGTATAAAAATCCAAAAACCAAGAGAACCATAGGAAAACATGCCCAATCAAGTACAAAACACCAAACCAAACAATACAAGTCACATATAATTCCACAGCTAATCATAAACCACTTCAAACAAAATGTCTACTACACATAAGCGAGCGATCTCGTCTACTGATCTCCTTGTAGTTCAGACAATCAGTATCAAGCATTATTACTTGAAAAGACATCCTTTAAAAAATCATCATACGCTAGTGAATTTACATGATTAAATAGACAAAATAAGTTATCACGTAAGTCCGAAACAACAGTTGTGTATGTGTATAACAACCTAAGCAATCAAAATACCAACATAAGATTATGATCAAACCTAATGACATACACACCTCAAGAACAAGAACAAGCACAAGCCATGAGTGAGTTAAGTGTGAACCATTACGCATTAAGAAGTGTGATTCTATATATATAATATAAATGTATAAAGAGTACCTATTGTGTGATTAAGAGTATGCGTGAATAATTGGTTTTATGTATTTGAGGTGAATTGGTGTATGATTGTGCTTGCATGTGAATGCGGGAAAACCGATGATTTCATCGTAACCGAGCCATGATCGTGAAACCAAGCAGTTAACATGTTATATTAATTAGACATTAAATGTAATTCAGGTTATTCGGAAACCTAATCACTCGTACCTGTATTTTTCTTGTGCTGTGCTATTTAAAATGAGTTTACAGCCCCACTTTCATTGTATTATTTTGAGGAAGATAAACATGTTCTTTTAAATGTTCTTTCTTTATATCAGTATTACTATATTATCGTTTGTTTACTAGTATTGTACCATTCTAAGTCCTCACTTTCGAACCGTTACTTTATATATTTTAACGAGGTAATTCTGATTAGATCTACTGGGTTTGACAAACTCCACCGAGGTGATAATAAAGGACAAAATTTATAATTTACTCCTAAATTTATTATTAGGTATGTTATACTATACATACCTTAAAAGACTTAAAGTTTACGTACAAGGTAGTTTATACATAATTTTAAAAAAAATTCTAAACCTTGAATTCCTCATGTTTAACTATAGGTATACTTTAACGCCTTACCGTTATCTATTTCATTTTTTTATGACACACTCGTTAATTTTTTGTTTTTGTTTTATAACTTTCTAATTTAATTAATTATGAAATTTCGATTATACCATTATAAAATCTTATTATTATTTACATTTCGGTGTAAATTTAATTCAAAGCGAGTTCTGTGTCATAATATACAAGTCACCGACAAACAAACGTATAAGCTGTCAATACTGATTCAACGTTTTGATTTTTCTATAGTTTCCTTTTCTTTCTTTACTACATTTAAAATATGATGTTTATAAAATCTAGATTTTGTATATGTTAACTTTATTAAAAAAAAGTTCCCATTACGACATTTTTAATTTTATCAAAATTTATTTTTTAGTATAAAGTTTCAAATGTTATTAATATCGTCTATGTTTTGATTTTCTTATAATGCTATGTATGTTATCACAACCTCGTTTAACGTACAGGTTTGTGACGACGTTTTATGTTAGTTTTTTTATGGTTTTACGCCCTCGATGCTATGCAGTGTCTCTTTTTTTATATAAGGTTTTGAGTGTTATCAGTGACATGCATGATTTGTTTTCCCATATAAAGTTATGTATGTTATTAACATTACATTTAATTTTGTTTCTTAGTAACATTTCAACATTAGTTTTTCTTATGGTTTTACGGGGTGCAATGTGTGATCTTAATACTAATCTAAAGTAAAAGTAGTTGCTAATTTATATATTTTACAAAATTTTACAATCAACCTTGAATTATTTAGGCGGACATTTAATATCACGATAGTAGACGAATTTAAAAAAACAAACAAAAACATAAATAAGGCAAACAGTGCCCAGTTCATTAGTTGTTAAAAGTAGGGTCCACGTGTTAGTACCCTGAAAAAAAAGACAAAAAGTGTCCCTCTGATTGGTTACCCTCGCCCCTGTATCATTTTTGCTATTTACCGTTTCCTGAGTTTAGCATCAAAATAGAAACACATAAATTAAAGAAAAATATAAATACAGTATATTAAACACATACCAAATACCAAGATATTAATAATTAATTTAATATATTAGATTTTCTAAAATAACATCTAATCGTTTATTATTAAGTATATATACATGTCACAGGATTTAATCTTTTAAAATTTTGAATATAAAATATGCATTAAGTATATATACATGTTACAGGATTTAATCTCTTAAAATTTTGAATATAAAATATGCATCTTACCATTAATATATTTTCTTGGGACAATAAAATACATAAGTTGATATTATCATATACGTTATTATTTAGAAATATTAGAATAAGAGATTAATAAAGGAAACACTAATTATCATAAGTAGATTGCGTAAATGCAATTTAATAACACATAATGGTAATAATATCAGGCAAAATCTAAGTAACAAGCTATTATTTATGGAATTAATTGAAGCTTTTACACGTCAATGAACCAAAATACTAAATACATTTAATAGATATATTGTTTATTTTATTTTAAATTTTACCCATATATATAAATTATATTTCCTAATATTTTTATGAAGAAAAGCAAAATTAAATCATGGTGGGACCAACCCATATGAGAGAGGCTCATGGAGTCATACGTAGAGGTGCACAAACCGGCTATTGGGTCATACCCGAAACCTGGTTCAAACCATGTTGGGCCCATTCGGGTTTAATTTTACCCGGGTACGAACCCGGGTCGGGTTCATCATCGTCAAAACCCTACCCGGTATACCCGGGTAGGGTAGGGTGGGGTCCGGGTCGGGTCCAATACCGGGTTTAGTTTTTTTCTTCTTCTTTTCTTTTCTTGTGTGTGTGTCGAACACCGGGTTCAATACCGGGTTCAAATCGGGTTCAACCGGGCCGGGTGCGGTTTGGGTTCGGGTCAGGTTCGGGTCGGGTTCGCTAAAACACTCAAAATCTAAAACCGGTTCCAACCCTACGCGTTTAAACGGGTCAAACCTGGGTACTCCTTCCATCGGGTACTACCCATACCCGGGTCCAGGTCGGGTTCACCGGGTCAGGTCCGAACCCGGTTTTTATGCCCACCTCTAGTCATAGGCACAAGCCTTTTACATGGAGTTCCGAGTTCTTTCCAAATAAATTGTAATTAGGATGTATAGTTAATTATTAGTGCCATTAAAAAAAAAGGAAAATGAAAAACAAGAAACGGTAAAAGCTCAACGAGTTGTAAATGCAGCAAACAAAATGATATATCTTGAAAAAGTAAATGTTACAAAGTTCCATAATGTTGTTAAGTCATCAACAATGTCCGGTTACATACGGAATATTTATACAAAGTGTCTAATTCTTTATTTCTAGAAATAAAAGAATAAACTTGAAATATCATTTCCTTGTATGTTATTGGAATTTAACTTTACTCTCATGGGTACGGGATGTGGGGACTCAAAGAGGCCCTAGACATTTTTTCTCATCATCAAGGAAACTTAAAACTATCTACAGAACTAATCGAAAATCACAACGTCGACTCATTATGTATCTTGAATAAGCACATACGGTTTGCGGTCAAGCTAATTACAACACATGTCTAATATCAAAATAAGTTGAATATTAAAATCATACATCAAAGCAATATCCTCATGTGTAGAACAAAAGAAATGTTGATTAGGTAACACGCAACTTATGATTTTAACTCAATAACATGTAACTATTTATTTATGTGTATACATACATGCATACATACAAGAGCGTTCTAATAGAAACCTTAATACAAGTAACATGTATAAGAACTGCATTGAACTAGAGTGAGATTTAGATGCATTTTCAAAGTATATCCAAATTTCACTTAGTGCATTTGAAATGTGTGCTCACATTAGTCCTTTACCGAACAAACTACTTCCTTTCTCACAAAAGAGATGAAAATGATACCAAAAGCCACATATTTGAAACCAACAACATTTCTTCCTCCTCCGCAAGCAAAAACAAGAATCAAAAAGAATTTGTATCTAGTGCCCAAATTAAGAATATCTAACCAAACTCATCAACACCCCCAACAAAAAGATCTGAGCTAGTTAACTTGGGTTAGCCCACCATTAGCCATCACATCTCAACATGTTAGAGGCAAAGGAAAGGACCAATCTTTGATCCACATTGGGTCAATTCGCACACACGTCCCATATCAAACATAAGAATATGGTGGCTATCTCATGTTAAAATTAAGGTATCAAACTCTAGTTGTAATGACTCTTCAATCAATCACATCAACTAATGATAGATACTTTTCTCTAATGAAGATAAATTATAGATACCTATTCATGTTGAAGTCGCTACCTCCCAATCCCATGTCATTATGATACACACACCGACGTGTGATTCCATATTCACCATTGTTTGTTCCTCCGCATCTTAATCCTCAAATAATATTCCTCACTGCTTATATAAACATGCAACGTCATCATTTTTCATTTTTCAGTATTTTCTCATTCATCTTTTTAAATGGGTATATCTTAAATCTCTCTAAATGAGTCAACTAATAAAGAGCCTCAAATGAAGACTCATTCAAACTCATAATGTGATAATGCATACAAACTCATGAGTGGTTGTCATTTTTAAGCCACAACATAATGTGATAATGCATACAAACTCATGAGTGGTCATAATTTAATGGGAGTGGTACTTATTCATACCACCACCCTTGATTCCAGATAGCTACTTACTCTTGCTTTCTAATATTATCTTTGTAACTTATAACAACAAAGCAGATCGTGTTAGCAAGACTACAGAAAGTAAATCTTGTTAATTCATGACGTCAACATGCCTGAAGGTATGATTTTTAAATGAAGCATGGCTTGCATTCAAAGAGATATGACTTGCCAATTAATGAATGTAGATGAAGTAAGAAGTCAAAAGGGATGCCTTATATGATGCTCTTCAAAAATATCATCTATAACTGTACAAAGACCATCTAGAAGGAGATACGTGACTACTATTGGTGAAAACATTAAATGTTAAATCCATGTATAGATACTCGTATCAAACCACATTTAACTATCGTCTTATAGCATCTAGATTGTAGTTTTGGGATTTGATAGTCATCTTACAAGGCTTGATGTGGAATGATCATTTTGTATATTCAAAATGACTTGTGAATGAGTGAATCTCATTTGTTTTGTTTAGGATATGTTATTTCTTTGCTTAGTTTACAAAAAAATTATACTTCATATATATATTGATGAATAATCAAACTAATCGTTAAGAAACTAAAAAAAATTATCCACACATTATGCACATCCTATTTTCATACCCATTAAGGCTAGCACACATGCTTATACACACCCGCATAAATATACCATGTAGAACTAATTTTAAGTATTAAAACACAAGAAATAAATATACGATATGCCAGTTATTATAAATGTAATATATAAAACAGATAAGCAACAAATTAATTATTCATCAAGGTGATCTAATTGTAAGATGCCTGAAAATTTTTCATAATAGAAGTAGGTTTAATCATTCCTTAATTGTACATCTTGAACAAATAATCAATTTTTCCTCTCACTGTATCTAACAAACTTTATGCAAGATTAATTGTAGACTTTTGTAATTTTTTATTTGACGTCTTATCAATTTTCCAACCCGATCAATTGAGGGTAGTTCTAAAGGAAAAGTAAAAATGATAAGATGTTTCGTATTAGCGTGGGAGGGACGTTCAGATCACACATATATCACACCACATACCCATCAATTATATTATCACATGTTACACTATATCATATCACACCATAAGATTTGGAGGGGGCATCCATGTCACTTCATGTCATGCCACGTTTTTTTTTTGGAAAAAATTACTTCATAAAATTTTAAAAATTATTAGAAGCTAAAATTTTAAACTAATAAAAAAATAATAACCAAAACTAATTTTCGTCGTTCGAAACTGTGATATCCCTATTCTCCGCAATGTGTTACACGAGTTCGAATCTAAGTCTAAAATATGTGTTTTTATCGCCCAACTCCAAAATTGTATATTTGTTCTCAACCGGAGTGGTTAGTGGATCTCGAATGTGCACGGGAGAAATAATGTTGCCGTCATTTTCTATAATCATATTGTAGAGTATAATGCACACGTATATTTAATTTCTCATTTTTCTATCTTTATCGCTCTAGTCTGTCGATAAAGTATTTGTCATTTTGCTTTTAAAATACAGAAAGCTCGTTCCATGTCTTTTCTTGCGGACTATGGCACCTTTTTAAATTTCCTATTTTTTGTACTCAACATGATAAGAAATATGATTTCAAAAAAGTTGACTAAGAATGATATATATCACCGGCTAGATAGTAACCACGGTTATATTTATGCCCGTTAACATGAAATAGACATATGGGGGCGGTTCTTTGAATTCTAGCGTAAAGAGTGGAAATTGATTGAGAACAATAATGTTGTTGTTAGAACCGGCTACACCAAAATAAGCTTGCTAATATCACAAATCTTGTGACGCCACGGCTTCAAGAATCACTGTTGGACCATCGTGATCACCTCGATGATATTGTCCTCGCAAACGTGTTGGACAGTTTCTTTATTCCCAATGAGTGCAATCAACACTACCGAGCGTTCTTGAAATTTCATGTCTATATTGATGTGCATCGTATAACAATGCATGTCATGATTAGTGGGTCTTCGTAAAAATTAATAGCAGTATAACATAATAATAGCGCTGCAAAAATATTCAAGACATTCATGTAAAGTCCTAACAGACATAACTAAATATTCATCGTATGTGTCGGGTGAATAACCTGTTTCAAGTTGACGTATTCCTGAAGTGCATTTTTGTATTGCCGTGAAACTTTCTTTCCATCTCCCATTGAAGGAAAGTTGTTGCGGATATTTTCAACAATGCGTAGAAATAAATCTCGATGCAACCGAAACCTATTTCTAAATATCTCACATTTGTATTTTGGGTTCTCCTAAAATAATCGTTCATAAGAACGTTATTATCAAAACACGATCACGTTTCAAGATCTTTTTTCTCGAATTTTCAGCATCGTCGTCGTGTTCGGCAAGAAGACTAAAAAATTCTAACCCATTGGACTGCGAACTATCCGAAGATGAATAGGAAATATAATAAAATTCACAAGACATTTTTTGTAAAGCTGGAAATGAATAGAACAGATGTTTGAATGATATATAATATTTGTGATAATTAGTTAGTATTTATAGTGTTTGATTTTTTTTTTAAATATAGCCGATAGGGGTGCGGAGGGAGCCAACGACTCTTTGCAATGATCATATGGGGGAAGACGTTGCCCCGCTGTGTCAATGTCGTGTCACACTAAAAAACCATAGCGTGGGGGCTGGCGGTGGTGTTGCCGCGTGGCGGGGGTGCCATCGCACCCTCATGGCGGATACACCCCTCCCACCCTTTGTATTACATGTCAAAGTTAAACCTAAAAGTAATAGATAATAGAGTAAATTAAAAACCGTTAAAAAATACCTCGATAGGAAAAAAAAATTTATCATCTCTAGTAATTCATCTATATATATAATACTAAAAGAGTAATTTAGGGGAAATTTGGTATATTTCTAGGCACTTTAAGTTTTTTTTCTTCCTCTCTTTCCTCTTAAATAATTACTTAAATTAAGAAATATTAAATATTTTTAATTCTTTTTTAGATTAAATTTTTTAAGAAATTAAGAAAGATGTCTTTTTATTAATGTTATTTTTAGAAAACAATTTTTTATACAATAAAATTTTTTTCTAAAACATCTAACTTTTTTTAAAATATAAAATATTTTAAAATTATTATTTTTAAAAAGTAAATTTTTTTATAAACTAAAAATAATTAAAATTCGGAGTTATAATAAAAAAATAAAAAATAACATTTTTAATACTGTTTGTTTTGAAAAAGATATTTAACTTTTTTTGAAAAGAAAGTTTAAAAATAAAAGTTTAAAATTGGTATCGTTATTTTATTACTTATAATTATCACTAATACGTAACTTTAATCATATCTTATTTTAGATTTTCATTTTATACTTCACAAAAATTTATTATATTTAATATTTTATTTTTTCAACCCGTATAATACACGGGTTTACTAAAGTTAGTATTAAATAAATAATAATCAACAACTAATCAGAGATATTATGAATATTTATAGCCCGATCCAACCCGATTCAAGACTATATCTCTATATTTGATTAAAAGATCAAAATAATTCAAAATTAATCTAATTATTGCACATAACTTTTCAGTGTATACTATTTAAATCTTAATGTCTTCATACTAATATTCTCACACCCACTCAATATCTAGCTCACGATTTGACCTGTCAAAAGTATTCCTTTTAAGTCTAAAAAAAGACAGTTTTTTTAACTGTATATTTCGCTATAACAATAAACAAAAGTTAAGATAAATCTCTATCAAGTGTCGATATAATTAAAAATTATTATGTCTTATTTAGTGTATAACATATTTATTTTATTTTTATTTTTATGTTATTTAATAATTAATATTTATAATTTTGTGTAATACAGGATAACTAAATCTAGTATATATATATTCACCAAATAATATATATTCTGCTATACCCTAAAACAAAATCTCCCTCCCCTCTACATAAGCCGCACTCCTGCTATACATCTCCCTCATACTCTCTCTCTACCCTCCTAGAGTGAGACACAAAGCAAATAGTTTGTGTCTCATCTATTTCTTCATCCTCAATCTCCAATAAACATGAATCTTTACAACAAAATGAAGAAATCCCAGTTTTGATCTGCATACATTCTTTGATTTTATTCAAAATCCCATTGATTTTTCTGGTTTTTTCATATTGTTTTTCTAGGGTTTATCGAAATGTCACCCTGTCTTGATTCAAGTTTACTGTGTGAAGAAGACAATGACAGCATTTCTTACAATTATGATTATGGTGATGTTTTTGATGATTTGAAAAGTTTAGATCGGAACATTAGTCAGATTCATAAGCAAAATCCGAACTTGAAAATGGAAGTTGAAACAGAGGACTCTGTTCTTGATCTGCCTTTGCAAAATGATGAGAGATTGACTTTGTTGAGTGTGAAAGAACTTGAACAAATTGTGGGTTTTGTTGATTATTTGGATAAATTGAAGAATCAAAAGTTGTTTTTGGTTGCACGACAACAGGCTGTTGATTGGATTTCGAAGGTTTGTTTGACGTTTGTAGTCAAATTGTTTCAACATTATAACATCTTTTTTGATTTGGGGCATGAATGTTTTCTGGCTTTGATTGATTTTTCCACAAAGAAATAATCAAAATAATTATCTTTATTTGTTAAATGTTTGTCTAGCCATTAAGTCTTGATGTTCTAATGTTTTTGTAGTTGATTTTGATTTTGTTTTTTTTAAACTCAGGTTTATGCTCAATTCAATTTTGGACCATTATGTGCATATCTATCTGTAAACTATTTGGACAGATTTCTTGCTGTCTATGAATTACCTGTAAGTTGTTAATCATGATTAAATGCTAAATTTTTATTATAAACCATTAATAATCCAATTTAATGTTCATTAATTTTGTTCACAAACAGAAGGACAAACCATGGATGATGCAGTTGCTTGCAGTAACCTGTATATCACTTGCAGCCAAAATGGAAGAGACTGAAATACCCACAATTTTGGACTTGCAGGTGAGTTTTATTGTTTCTGAAATTGCAGCCTAATGACATCATGATTGTAATCAAACAGTATTTTGACTTTTTTTATACCAGTCAAAGTAAAAGATTTGATTGCATATTTGCAGGCTAATGATTCAAGATTTGTGTTTGAACCAAAAACAATCCAAAGAATGGAATTGATTGTTTTGAGCACATTGAACTGGAGAATGCAATCAGTGACTCCATTTTCCTTCATTGATTCATTCATTAGAAAGCTTAATGACGGTGGTCAAAGTCAAACCAGTTCAAGATCTCTTATCTTGAAGTCTTCCCAACTCATCTTGGATTTGATCCAAGGTAAAAACAATAATATTTGTTTAAAATTCATCAATTTATGTCAAGATTGAGTTTCTTGGTGAAAAATGTTGTAAAATTGTAATTTTGACAATGCAGGTATTGACTTCTTGGAATTTCAACCATCTGAGATAGCAGCAGCAGTGGCAATTTCTATAGTTGGAATTGGAGTTGACAATGATCAAATTTCTACACTCTTTGAACATTTAAAGAAGGTAGTACATTGTGCATGTTTAGGTGTACATTTGTTTCAACTTTGTTAATAAGATGATGAATCTTGATGATATATGATTTGGGCATTTGTAGGAGAGAGTTCTTAAATGTGTGGAAGTTGTGATCAAGGGTTGTACAATGAGCTTTGGTAGTGGTACAACCACATCATTGCCTGAAAGTCCAATTGGTGTGCTTGAGGCTGCAATCTTGAGCCATAAAACTGATGATTCACCTACTTGTGCTAAAAGGAGGAGGCTCAACAACATTAGCTTGTGAAAAAAATGGATGAAAATAAATCTCAGGGATTTATTTTTTAATTTTTGGTAGTATGGTTTGGTTGGTATGGTTGTGAAATGTCAAAACCACCCCTCCAAAATACAAAGAAAAGGTTAAAAAAAATTTGGGGAGAATAAACTATAATGGGTAGTAAGCATTTTTTAATAGAACTCATTAATGTAAGGAGAGTAGTAGATGAGGAAAATATAAAAATGGAAATATATACATTAAGTTTTCTTTTGTTGGTGGATATAGCTTGTCTTGAAATATTTTTGTCACAGGGTAATTAATTACATTCAAAATTTGATCCAACTATTAAAATTATTTGAGTTTTAATATTGTTTAATGCTTGTAAATTTTTTTAATAAATTGATAAAAGAAATCCCTAATTATCAGCTGTTTTGTTTAGGTCACTGGTTATTAAACACCTGCAAGTTGCAACAATACAGTAATGATGAAATATAGTAAGTTTTATAATTAAGATAAATTGGTATGGCTTATACTTTTATTAAATGGTTAATTAAGTGGACTGTATCAAATGCAAACCTAGATAAAAAAAATTTCTTATTTATGGACTACATTAGCTAAATATTTTTGTTATATCTATATGGCATATGATTGAAGCTATTTTTTAGGCATCAATAAGATTCACCAAACAAAAGACAGCAATCGGAATCAGAAAAGAGAATACATTGAAACCTAATATTATATAAATTCAAATTAGAACTGATAAAATGCTACTTAATTGTGTTTAACGGGGATACGTGGCTTGCCTGGCCCACTTATGCTCATAAGATTTAGCCCGACCCTTAAATTTTAAACCCTAAAACTATGCTCCAAACTCCATAGCCGTTTCTAACTCCATACATGTTAAACATATATTATTGCTTATTGACTTGATTGGAAAAAAAAAAATTACATCGTTACATGACAACAAATGTTGTAACAACTATGTTATGATTCACATAGACAAGTAAACTGTGTCTATGCCTCAGCCTTATATTCTATGTTCTGTGTTCCAAACATAGAAAGCCTGTCGCAAAGGGTTCTCGAAACTAGAAACTAGAAAACCACGCTTCAACGATCAAGTTGGTATAACACACAAAACACACATGACAATATCTATATAGTTGTAGCCAGAGGTAGAGGTGGGCATAAAAACCGGGTTCGGACCCGACCCGGTGGACCCGACCCGGAACCGGGTACGGGTACGACCCGGTATATGCATACCCGGGTTGGACCCGAAAAAAAACCGTAGGGTTGGAACCGGGTATGATTTTCTAGAATTTCTTAGAACCCGAACCCGACCCGACCCGACCCGACCCGGAACCGGTTGAACCCGGGTTGTACCCGGTTTCGACCGTTTTTTTTTTTTTTTTAAAAAGTGGCCGTTTTTTAACGGCTATATAGCCGTTGGGATCGATTTGTGACCGTTTTTTTGTCACTTTTAGGCTTATAAGTTAGTATAAATAGGTGTGGGTTGATATGGTTTAGTATCCAAGTCTCAAACGCAAAAACATACGCAAAAAACGCAAAAAATACTCTCCTTTACTCTCGCTTTACACGTTCACTCTCTCGTTTTACACTTTCACTCTCTTCAATCTTGATATGGCTCACTCACAATCTTCCGTTGGTCAAGGTTCGTCCAACGCTCCAACCGTCGTTCGTGTTCTTGCACACAATCGTAACATGGATGTTTGGTGCAATTGGGATATGGTTGAGTTGAGTGACGGGTCTGTAAAGGCTCGTTGCAAGTTTTGTGGAGCTTTGCTTGCTAAAGATTCTAACACGACTTTAAACAAACACATTAGCAAGAAGTTTTGTAAGTCGTTGAAAAGTAATCCGGATTCGCAACAAACACAATTGGGTGGAGACGGTGGAATCTTTAATTACGATGTTAATACGGTTCGAGATCGAATGGCGAAGTTCGTGATTCAAGAAGCTTTGCCTTTTAGTCACTTCGACAATCCTCGGTTGACCAACTTAATTCGAGAGACGCTTCAACCTCGTTACACTCACGTAAGTCGTACTACACTTAGACGTTATTGTTTAAAATTATGGAAACAAGCAAAAAATGATTTAATTGTATTATTTGAAAATTTAAATACCGGTGTAAACTTAACTAGTGACGTTTGGTCGGCTCCACACGGTTTACCCGAATCGTACCTTTGCGTCACCGCTCATTGGGTGGATCCCAATTCATGGCAATTGATGAAACGTACGATTGCATTTGATCTTTTTCCGCATCCACACACCGGAGAATTTTTATTTTACTTTTTAAATAATGTAATAAGTACTTTTAAATTAGAAAATAAACTTTTTTCAATTGCATTTGATAACGCCTCTAACAACACAACCGCGGTTGAAAAATTAAAATTAAAATATCTTCCGATTGCAAACGGTGATTTTTTCCATACTCGTTGTGTTGCACATATTATTAATTTAGTAGTGCAAGACGGACTATCCGGGCAATATGTTAATAACTTTATTACATCTTTTCGATTTATGTTACATGACGTTTTTAAAAAAAGTAGAAGAAGATATCAAGATTATAAACAACTTTGTAAGGATACGCACTCTAGATTTTTAGGTCCTAATTGGGATGTACCTACTCGGTGGAATTTGACTTGTCACATGTTTGAATGTGTTTTAAAACAAAAGGGCACTTTGAAAGCTTTTCATAATAGTGTTTCGGATAATGGTGAAGCCGACCCATTTCCGGATGCGGGTTGGGAGAATCTTCAACGTCTATCCGAGTTTCTTGAGGTTTTTAAAAACTCAACAACAAAATTATCGGGAGTTTATTATTCCACTAGTTATTCGGTGCTTCAAGAACTATATTTTATGTCTTTGAATTTTAAAAATTTTCAAAATAAAAATAATATGTTTAATCAAATGATAGAACCAATGAAAAAAAAGTTTAAAAAATATTTTAAGGACTTACCACCCGTTTTTACGTGTGCCGCCGCTTTAAATCCGTTTCTAAATGTTGCGGGGGTTGAATGTTTGATAGATGAGATAAATGACAATTTGGATATGCATGACGAAAACCCTGATTTTTCAAACGAGGCAAAAGAAAATTTTAATCATAGTTTGAAAACAATTTATAATTTTTATTTAAATAGATATGGGCCTAACGTAAACATAACCATGCCAAGTGGATCAACCTCAAGTGCTAGTACCTCGTTTAAAGACCCTGTTTTGACTATGTTGAATGTTGTTCGGGATGTGACGGCTAAACGTCAAAGAGGTAACACCCCAACAAGTGAGCTCGGTAGATATAGTGGAACGGATTTTATTTCCACTATGACTACCGAAGATTATCGTGCATTCGATATTTTGGCTTGGTGGAAAGGAAAAGAATCTCAATTTCCGATTCTTTCTGCTATGGCCCGTGATTTACTAAGCGTCCAAGCTTCTACGGTAGCTTCGGAATCTGCTTTTTCTCTTAGTGGCAGGGTAATATCATTACGAAGAACAAGACTAACTCCGGAAGCAGTGGAGATGTGCATTTGTTTAAAGGATCACTTAGACGCAACGGATCGTATACAAGACCAAACAAGCCTCGAAGACGAGATTACACTCGAAGCTAAAGTACATGATGAAGAGGTAGAAGACGGAGTATCTTCTGGCATATCCGATGAAGAATTAGCATTTGATCAAGCATCTCGTAGTAGATAAAATTAGACGATATTGTTATTTTTAAGTTGTTTTAATATTATATGTCTTTCATGTTCTTTTTAAATTTTTTTGTCATTCAAATGTTTTATATAAAAAGTATTTAATATTTGTATATTATAAGTGTAACATTTTCTGCTCAAGATTTGTATATATTTATATATTAAGTTGTTTAAATTTTTGTCATTCAAGTGAACCCGGTTAGGAAAAGAAAAATAAAAAGAAAAAAAAGGAAAGAAAATATAAGAAAAAAAAACATACGACCCGGTGTTCGACACACACACAAGAAAAGAAAAAAAGAAAAAAAAAAAAAAAAGGCAAAAACCCGGTTGAACCCGGGTTTCATACCCGAACCGAACCCGACCCGACCCTACCCGGGTATACCGGGTAGGGTTTGTATCTCGCTGAACGGGTTCACCAATACCCGAGTACAAAAAACCCGGTTGGGCCCAAACCCGGTTTTGTACCCGGGCCCGGGTCCCGCCCAAACCCGATTTGTGCAACTCTAGCCAGAGGAATTCAAATTCCAAAAAGCCCAAAGTTGGATGGGGCTGCCCAAGAAAGGATGGGTCCAGCAGGTTGTATTTGGGTGGGCCTGGGCCCGAATAAATTACCCAGCATGGAGACCTTACATGGCTTAAAGCCTTAAACTCATTAGGTTAAAAAAATTGAGGTTAATTACTTGAATATATATTAACTACATAAATAACTCCACATTATGATTACAAAAAATGTAATGCATTTTTTTGTTGATTTTTGAATCTTAGTGTTTGTTTTTGGAATTTTGTATGATGTATATGATATGTTCATGTAGCGACGGTGGATACATGAATGATGGATACATGAATGCTGAGAATCAGTTAACCATACTTCGTTTCCGTTCCAAATGCTTCAAGCATAAACTCTACCACCACTTTAACCTGTAAAATCTAAGTCTCATTAGCTCTTTTGGGGTGTGTGTGCTTGGTGCTTCAACTTATTAGATTAATATTTTAAATATATAAGTCATCCCTCAAATGATTAATCAAGTTTGTTTGTAGCAGCAGTTATGGTTTTAAACTTTTTGGTAGTGTTAAGGCGGATTAATGAAATAAATAATTATTGTTATTGTATTTCGATATTAAGATATATCTATTAACTTGACGTACAGATTTTTGAAGTATAATTACAAAGTATGATGTTCTTAAAAACGGAAAAAGATTATATTCCAATTTTTTATATATAATTCTCATGTTTTTATAAATTACTTGCTACATCGCGTTTGAAACGTTATTAAATAATTAGTTATCTATGTGAATAGAACGATCCTTCGTAAAATCATCTGTAATGTTTACGCAAATCTAACTTCACAAGTCACAACCTTCATGGAGGTTAAAGTTTTATTCCATATTTTGCTTTACAATAGATTAGACTGATGATAACTTAAATAAATAATAAACATACATATGGAAAGTAACATCATCATCAAATATTATTGTATTTCTAAGTAAAGCAATTAGAAATTTCTTTCCTAGTGTTAAGAGCCCCATCATTTAATTATTCTCGTTGATGTAACAAACTTGTTTTATTTGATTGCTTGACAAGTTCTAGAAATTTTAAAGTTCTGTTCTCGATTCCCTTTTAAAGAGATAAGTGAAAGGTAGTGGAAAGAAACTATGAAAAATTTATGTTTTCGAGTATTTTCAAATGAAGGAAGTGAAAACAAGAGAAAATAATATTTTTAACAATCTTTTTCATCCCAAAATAGAGATGAAGTAATCAATTACAAATGCTTAGGGCTGTTCACGAGCCGAACCGAACCAAACGTACCTTTGCTCATGCTTGGCTCGTTTTCAAACCGAACCGAGCCAACCGGCTTGTTTACAACCGAGCAGAAAATCAAACTAGCATTTTTCGGGTGTTAATTTATCGAGCGAGCGTCGATCGAGTGTAAACGAGCACCGAAAAAATTATACAACCCAACTATCTTACGTGTCATATGATTTATATTGCAGTGAATATGTGTTAATGACTTAAAAAATATCACATTTCATAACATAACATTTTCATGGATAACAATACGTTGTGGCTGACGATTATGCTAAAACTGTAACAGATGAGGCGGAGAGCATATTGCAGGGAATGATTACACTGAGAGCGGGGATGATTGACAAAACTTGTCTTTTAGTAGCTTGAGATTTCAAATTTATGCTTAGTTTAAAATTCTTTATTAGGTTGATTGATAGTATGCATAAATATAATTATAAATTTATATATAGTGGGCTAAATCTACTAAAGTGTTAGGTATGTCAATTCGAGCCGAACCGAGCCGAGCGGACCTTCGCTCGTGCTTGGCTCATTTACAAACCGATCGGCTCGTTTACAACCGAGCAAAAATTCAAACGAGCATTTATCGATCAAATTCCGAACGAGCGTCGAACGACGAGCAGTTTGAACAGCCATACAAATACTCTTCCCCCTTATCTTTCCCTATCTTTAATTTATTCTTTTTTTCTTTAGGAAACACCAAATTATATTATATCTTTTTTTTTTCTCCTGTTTTTCTTTTCTCTTATTAATTTTATCTTCTTTCTTTTCTTCTATTTATAAACTTAGAAACACAAGTAATATCCTGTATAAAGAGACCCAGCTTATCATAAAAAAGAACATTTAACATAGCTTAAATATTTAAAATATAAAATAAACATTGTAAATTGTATTAAACAAAAACTTTAATGCAACAGAAATAAAACATAGGAGAGGATATGCTACAATGGGGTTTTTTACTAAATAAGTAATAGTGGCCATTGGATCAACGCGGTGGCAATCTTGTAAATAAGTGGAAAACTTCTAACAGGCGGAGGGGCAAAAAGGTAATTTGAGACAAGAAACCGTCATTACGCTTCCATCATCGTCGTTTCAATTCCATCACGTCAGACGAAATCCATCACCGCAAGCGTAACCATGGATTCCGATCAACCAGCATTACCAACGAAAACTTCTTCACCATCCATTGAACTTTCCGCAACCTCAAAAACAATAAGCATTAACTCAGAAACACTTCGCATAACTCCAATCGAAGAACAAACACCAACTGGTAAAACCTAATTGTGTCATTTTATATTTGTGTATTTGTATCATTAAGTCATATTTTCAGTTTCATTGTGTCAAATACTACTTATTTTCTTAGTTCATGTGATTGAAAATTATTGATGTGTGTTTCACTTTATTATTGTGTCATTATTGTGAGGTTCATTGTGTCATGATTGGGGGGTTCAACTAAGCATGATTGTGTCAAATCTAATTGTGTGTTAGGCAGGTGTGAATTTAAACTGCTAATGTGTCATTATTGTGAGGTTCATTGTGTCATTATTGTGTTTCATTGTGTCATGATTGGGGGGGGGGGGGTTAAATTTAGCATGATTGGGTCAAATATAACTGTGCTTGGTAGATGTGAATGAAAACTGCTAATGTGTCTAGATTGGGAGGTTCATTGTGTCATGATTGGGGGGGGGGGGGGGGGGGGGTTTCAACTAAGCATGATTGTGTCAAATCTATCTATTTTCTTGGTAGGTGTGAATGAAAACTGCTAATGTGTCTTTGGAGAGGTTCATTGTGTCTTGATTGGGGGGTTCATTGTGTCATGATTGGGGGGTTCAACCGAGCATGATTGTGTCAAATCTAGCTGTGTGCTTGGTAGGTGTGAATAAATACTGGTAATGTGACTTTGGAAAGGTTCATTGTGTCATTATTATGTTTCATTGTGTCATGATTGGGGGGTTAAATTAAGCATGATTGTGTCAAATATAGCTGTGCTTGGTAGATGTGAATGAAAACTGCTAATGTGTCATGATTGAGGGTTCAACTAAGCATGATTGTGTCAAATCTAACTGTGTGATTGGTAGGTGTAAATAAAACTGCTAATGTGTCTTTAGGGAGGTTCATTGTCTCATTATTGTGAGTTTCATTGTGTCATGATTGGGGGGTTAAATTAAGAATAATTGTGTCAAATATAACTGTATGCTTGGTAGGGGTAAATGAAAACTGCTTATGTGTCTTTGGCGAGGTTCATTGTGTCATTATTGTGAGTTTCATTGTGTCATGATTAGGGGGTTAAATTAAGAATGATTGTGTCAAATATAACTGTGTGCTTGGTAGGTGTGAAAGAAAACTACTAATATGTCTTTGGGAAGGTTCATTGTGTCATGATTGAGAGGTTCAACTTAGCATGATTGTGTCAAATACTATTGCGTAATCTAAGTTCTTGAATGAAACAATATTACAGGTCCAAGACGTAAAAGAAAAAGTGAAAGAATAGCAAAGAAGTATTTCACTAAGTACAAAAATGACAAGTTAAACCCCTTAATCATTGATAGTCCTGAAGATGATTCTAGAAGTGAGTGTCTACCACAATTCTTCTATTAAAACTTATTTTCTTTATGATTAGTTATATGATATGTTGTCTCATTCGTTTTTTTGTAGATGAGGCTGATGTGGAAGATAGCATGATACTAAAAGATTTTGTAGTAAATATATGGGAGAAAAAAAATCTGACAAAGAAATAGTGTTAAGCAAGTCAGACTCAGATACAAACAAAAGAAAACCTACAACTGAGGCTGTAAGAAAAGATAAACGAATCAAGATTGCTGAAGACATAACAACACAACCAAAGTTTTATCCTTATAGTGGTCAAAAAGTAAACCTGAGATGTTCACTCAACAACCTCATCACTTTTTCTGGCACAAATAACAAAAAAAACACAAAAAGGTTGTTAAAACAATAGGGTTTGGATCAGCTCTGATCTTAAACCTACACACTATTCCAACATCTTTTGGATATTGGCTTTTAAAAAACTACAATGCCAAAACATGTATATTCAACAATGGCACTCGTCAGTTTCAAGTAACACCAGATTTAATCCATAAAGTATTTGGATTACCTATTGGTTGTAAGGCCCAGTTCCCGGGACGCTTACAGCTGGTCAATCATTGCACATAAAACATAAAACATATATTTAGGCGTACTAAAACAATGCAGCGGAATAATTTAAAATCATTTCATTCATTGCTTTTGCAAAATAATACAACATTCATAATCGTTACAAAATATTGTTTGTTCGCATTACAATGCAAAAACGTCATAATTTAAACAATGGATGCCATCCCAAAAACGCCAAGTAGCTGCCCCGTGCCATCCTCAGCAACATTACCTGCCAACTGGAAAATACATAAAAGTTAGCGTTGCTGAGTGAGTTCTAGTTTTATAAATAAAATACTTTTCTTTCGTTTAAAACCATTCTTTACGTTCATTTGCGATCATACATCATACGTACACATAGATAATATTATTATTATCTTCCATCGTCATTCGTTAACTTACATTCATTCATCATCGCACGTCATCTTTATCATTCGTTATCTTCCTTACCGTACTATACGTACATACATCACTTACTTCTCTACGCTCCAGGCCAATGCCACGAGCTATACCCCAACGTCATGCATAAAGCGGGTACTGGGCCGAAGTCTATAATTAGACTCCCATACAATGTGCCTGGTGGCCTGACCACAGTATCGGGGTAAATTCATTTGGACAAATGCCATGTGCTACACCCCAAACATCATGCATAAGGCGGGTACTGGGCCAAAGTCTATAAATAGACTTCAAACATCATGCACTAGGCGGGCACCAGCATCGGGGCAAGCGACAATGGTCCCATACATCTGGTCAGTCACAAAGACTAGACCCCCGTGTGCATCCTTCCGGGGTAGCTAACCCACACACAGTTGAGCTAACACCCTTCATTGGGTGTGAACATCCATACATTGCTTGCAAGACTTTTCTTACCTCCGTTCGTTCATTAATGCATGCATTCATTCTCTCTTTATGTTCCACTTATCATTATCATTAATTTCCACATTACGTTACATAATACTTTTCATTCATTTCATACCCATAACACATAAGTCATGGAATAATACATAATAGGAACATAAAGTCAACATAACACATTCATACATAGCATCACATAAACATCACATACCCCATCACACATCATCATAAACATCATGCATCAACCATTCACATACGTTCAACATAAAAACATAACCGACCCTTCGCGGGGCAGCAGGGGTTCGGGGGCGGCAGCCCCTGACAGCGGGGTCCTAGGGGCAGCAACCCCTAGTGGGGTCCAAGGGGCAATGCCCCTGGCTGGAAATTTAAACATTTATATGGCACATTTCCTAATGGAAAAATCGATCTTCCTGTTAAAACCTTTTAATCTCTTGGACATTTAAAACATACATTCAGTATGCATTTCCAGCCCCAAACAAGTTTAAAACCTTTAAAATAGGGGATCTAGAACTCACCTGAACTCAGCGAGTAGCTTCTCAATCAAGCTTTCTAAGCAAGGGTCGCACTACATAGCCTGCAGATAAGTTAACACTCAAAGGGGTTAATTTCTGCCTAATTTCGCTGCTAATTTCGCCTGCAGTTTCGCTGCCACCTTTGCTGGCAGTTTCGCTGGCATCTTCGCTGCCAGTTTCGCCCAACTTTCATTGGAATTTCAAGTCTGCGAAACTACTTGTGAAACTATAGTTTCGCAGGAAGATCCGTAGTTTCGCTGGACGACTACATAATTTCGCTGGATGAACATCCAGTTTCGTAGAACGGGCTGAATTTACGAACCAACCCATTTTTGACCCAAAACTTCAATCTTTTACACCCAAAACCTTGGTTTATCACCCAAGAAGCTATATCTAAGCTTCTTACATGTTTTCTTACACAAAAACGTGAGTTTTGGGCGATTCTTTGCCACTTTCAAAAACCCCAAACCCTAAAATCCGGGTTTACCCTTAAAGAACCGGTTAAACGAATGTTTCTTACCTGGATTCTTGGTCTTTTCTTGTTGTTTGGATGTCCACAAACACCGATCTTCAATCTCTTGATCAACTGAGCCTTGGATCACCACTTTCTCTCCACTTTCTCTCTCTACACTCTCTCTCTAGAAGTTGGGTGTTGAGTTGCAAATGAAAGTGGCTCAAGCTGACCTGTTTATATATACCGGGCGTTCCCGGGACCTTAAACTCGCCGAACACATAACCCGCGAGGTCTACTCGGTCCATACTCCATTTCCCGCTTATTTTCTTTAAATAATCCCGGCTAAGCCCATTATTATTAATTGGCTCGTTCCGACTTTATTCCGGGCGTTACATTGGTGGTGTCAAAGTGGACGAAAAAGCTAAGCCAAACACTAATGATCCAGTGGTTAAAGAGTGGAGAAGTCAATTTGGTAAATCAGGGAGGATCTTTATCAAGAACTTTGTTGAGCATGTAACCAAAAGAAAAATGACACAAGTAGAACATTCCAACTTAATTTTTTGGTTATTTTTTTCACTATGATGGGGGAAGCAATGAAAAGCAACACAGTGAATCAAAGATTTTTGACAAACACAAATTAAACACGTGGACTGGTGTGAGTACATCTTCAGCTGCTTGAACAAGCAAAAAGAAATATGGGAGGCTGATGATGAAGACTTATTCTGTAGTCCTCTTCTAGTACTTGCAGTAAGAGCATAATGTCTCTAACATTAAGATTACACAATTGAATATGACACAATGTATCTAAAGTTAAACATTGTTACTGTTATTATTAATTGCAGATTTTATATGCTTATGAAATTGAAAATGTGAAAGAGTTGAAGGGTACATCATCAATAAGCCTGGATGTGTTTGATTATCCAATGTTTATGGATATTGAAACAAAACTTGACTTGAGCAAAGAAAAAACCACAATCAAATTTCAAGTCAAGGAAAAATCTAAGAAAGACATAATGCTGAAACTGAAGGACACAGCTGAAAATCATAATAAGGGAAAAACAAAAGATAAATTGAAGTTGAAAAAAGACATAATGCCTGTGAAAGACACAATGACAGTGAAGGGGAAAACTCAAAGGAAGTTGAAGTTGAAAAAGGACACAACTGTGACAAAAATAATGACAGTGAAGGAGAAACCTAGCCTAAAAATTAGAATTAAGAAAAACAAGGATAAGGAAGTTAGAAGCCATGAAAATGTTCTTGCTTCAAATGCACCAGATGAAGCTAACCAGCAGAATCAAAAAAACAAAAGTATGTTTTTAAATATGACTTAACTGATCATTATATCATTGTGTCAAATTCTATTATGTCATACTATTTAAACATTGTGTCATAATAACTTATATTAATTTTGTTTTCATTAGGAGTGGAAAAGTAAGGGTAGATGATTGTTTATCAAATTTACAATCAATGCATGATGTTGGACAAAATCTTGATGATGTGCTGGCTGAAACAGAAGAGGTATGATGTTTAATTATTATAATATGTTTTTAATAATTTCCTTGAAAGATCATCAACAGTTATGTTTATACAACGGGTAAGGGTAAAAGCCATTGAAAATGAACTGGTGATGTTTGATGAGCATGCAATAAGAGTAATGTCATTCTTAGAAAAATCAATCAAAGATTTACCTGGAAGCATTACTATTCAAGAAAAACAAAAAGAATGGGATTTTTTGGTCAGCTCATATAAAAAACACATCATTAAAAATCAAGAAATGATTGCAACGGTTGCAAAAGAGAATGCGGATAAAGCACACTCAAAGGATGACACAATGGTAATAGATGACACAATAGGAGCTAAAGAGATAGGAGCTGGAGAGATAGGAGATGGAGAGATAGGAGCTGTTGTAGAACAAAATGAAGAAAGAAAACACTATGAGAAATCTGAGGAGAAAGTTGTTGCAGAAGTAAGTGAAGAGAAAGGAAAAAATGTAAATGAGATAATGGTAATGGATGACACAATGAAAATAGATGACACAATGGGAGCTGGAGAGATAGGAGCTGGAGAGAGAGGAGCTGTTGTAGAGCAGAATGAAGAAAGAAAACACAATGAGAAATCTGAGGAGAAAGTTGTTGCAGATGTAAGTGAAGAGAAAGGAAAAATATGAATGACACAATGGTAATGGATGACATAATGATAATAGATGACACAATGGGAGCTGGAAAGATAGAAGCTGCTGTAGAACAGATTGAAGAAAGAACACACAATGAGAAATCTGAGGAGAAAGTTGTTGCAGAAGTAAGTGAAGAGAAAGGAAAAAATATGAATGACACAATGGTAATGGATGACACAATGCAAACTGAAGAACAAACAACCATTGACATATTGAGAATTGTTACAAATTTGAATACAGAGATTAGACACAATGATAGTGACATATTGGGAATTACAGATGACATAGTGAATGAGTTGAACCAACATTTGAAAATGTCACAAAAAATCAGAATCAAATGCCATTCTTTACAATGACTTTGATCCACCAAGCTTTCATTTAATAGATAAACTGACTCCAACACAAGAAGTTGATAATATGGATAATGCTAACAAAGAGTACGAGGTGGCAAAAAAAACTAATAATGTTAATAAAGAGTTGGAGGATGACTTTGATAGACCAAACTTTTGTTTATTGACTCCAACACAAGAAGACGATAATATGGATGTTGTTAGTATAGAGTTAGAGGTGGCAAAGGAAAATGATGATGTTTTTAAAGAGTTGGAGGTTAGTAAAGAGGTGGAAGTGCCAAACAAGGAGTTAGAAGTGCCAAACAAGGAGTTGGAGGATGCTACTATGCATCTTGATGGAAAAGACACAATGGTTCAAATTAAAAAAGATACAATGAAGAATGTGAATGATGGGGATGTCGATCTGATTAACAAGGGAGAGACAGTCAAAGAAGACACAATGATCTTTCAAGGAGTTGTAGAAAATGAAGAAAAAATAGAACTTCAGAGAGTTGTAGAAAATGCTAAATCTTTTAAACTCCTCATTCAAAAATGGTTCTTGATGTTGATCCTATCTCAAGTGCACCACCAATTACATCTCAAAAAACAAGATGACTTAAACATCAAAAAGAGATCAGAGAGAAAAAAAATTCCGACAAAAGCTTTATGCTCACCATTCATACAACGACAAGTTGTAATGGCTGAAAGAAGAACGGTTTTAGAAAATAACACCTTAACTTGTCTATTTGCAGGAAATGAAAAACCATGGTAAAATAACTTCTATGAATAAATTGAAATTTAATTAGTTTACTAACTTTTCTTTTTGTTTTTTTGTAGGGATCTTTTATTTGTATCTAAAGATTACATGATGGTGCCAAGGGTGGAATTGGAGAGTCTAAGGCCAGAAATTGAAGTTCATGTTGATGTTATTGCTATATGGGCACATATATTGAACGTCAAAAAAAAGAAGAAGGCAAGAGAGTCTTATTATAGACTGTTTTGCAATCCTCAAGTGATTGTAAGTAAACTAAATGACACAATGATATTATTACAAAGTATATATGATACATTGACAACATGACACAATGATATTATTACACTATAGATATGACACAATGATTTTATAACACAATAAAATCATTGTGTTATGTCTTATTTTGTCTTATATTGTTTGATTTATAGAACTCTAATACTTACATTATAGATTTTGAGGTTGTTCTTAAGGACTTCACAGAAAACATGAACAACCTTTTAAAAAATGAGAAGTTGGTGAAAGATATAAAGAAGTTTGATATGGTGATGGTACCAATCCTTCAAATGGGTCATTATTACCTGATTTGTTTCAATCTAAAAGACACAAGGACAATCTTGATTGACAACAGTGCATCTGGTGAATATGAAGCAAAGTACCTTGGTTTACCCGAGAAAACAGTAAGTACTTGAAACCCATATAATTAATATAGCACAAATTATACTTTTTAAATATAACACAATCTTGAATTTTTTTCCCAGAGAGATGTTTTTGTAGATTACCTTGCAAGTATTTCACATCAAAAAGCAAAAAAAAATGAAGGAAACATCCATTGAACGATTAAAAATGACGTGGAGAACATCAAAAACTGGAATTGATTGTGGAGTATTTCTCATGCGACATATGGAGTTGTACCTGGGAGAAGATGTGAAGGTCTGAGATTGTGGATTTACTGATGAGAAAGATAATAAGCAAGCGGCAGAATTGGAAGACTTGCGCCAAAAGTATGCTACAAAAATACTATTGCATGACATAAATCAAGCAAAGAATTTGGTTATACAAGATGTGAAGAAGTACATGGAGTTACCTGGTCCTAAAAAAATCTGCTCCAAAAAACATCAAAAGATAAAATCATTAAAAGGCTGATATTTGGAATGGCATAGTTCAAAACAATGGTTGTTTGAAACAATGGTAGTTTGAAACAATAGTAGTTTGACACAATGGTAGTTTGACACAATGGTAGTTTGAAACAATAGTAGTTTATGTTTGTTTGACCCAATGGTAATGTTTTTTTAATGACACAAACTATGGATAATGCATTACGTTGCTTTATGTTATTTATGTCTTTAATATTTTATGTTTGGTGTGTCTTAATGCTATATGTTGTTTTACATTACACAATAAATGTGAGAATAATGCTTCATGATAATCTAATAACTTGTTTTTCTCATCAAAATCAAATGTAAACAAAACTCTTAAGATATGACACAATGACTCTTATGACATAATGACTCTTATGACACAATGACTATATTGACACAATGAAAATAGGACACAATGAATCTTATGACATAATGAATCTTATGACATAATGACTATTCTTGAATTGGCATAGAATCAACTGTTGAGCTGCTTGAAGCTTGTTTATCCTTAATACTTTGTAGATATAAACTGCAATTGCGTATAATGTGACCTGGTTGTTTGCAAAACCCATAATTTCTCAATTTTTTTCTTGCTTGTTCGATGGCTAACTCAAGAGCTGATTTCATTCTTTTCAGCCTACCTTTTGTCTTTTGCTTAACAGGTACACATAATTTGGCTTCATTTCGTTTGCTCCCTCCAGTTAACTCTGCAAACCTATCTCTCCTGCTTGGAGGTAGGGCGACCATTTGAACTTCATCATCCTTGGACTTGTAACTATTCAAATAATCAAGATAAAGACACAACTCGTCTTTGTTCGTAACCAATTGATTTACGATGTAATCATTCGCACTCCTGATATCACGAATGACAGCTTCTATAAAATGCCAGTTGTTGTCACAACCAGGAAGTATAAAATCATATATGAGAGAAGTATTTGGCACAACTTCCCTTGTCCAACGCTTAAGAACATACTTCTTTGGATACTCTCTAATATCACAAAGCCAAAGAACATAGAAAATATGATGCAGGATCGGTGTTGGTCTCACAACATAAGTTTTTTCTCTCTAACTCACTTTATCTCACTTGGTTGATGAAGCAGAATCTCTAACTAAGTTGATAATAATATAATAAGATAATGAACACAAGAATGGTTTTCAAGATACTTATATATATTATTTCTCAACTTAATATTACAAGACTCTTACAAGCATGGTTACTTAAGTTACAATGAGAAACTATATATACTACTATCTACAACCGGTTATACTTGGAAAACCAGCTAGAATTTACCACTAGACAAATACTATATTGCTAGAAGTAAAGTATGTAAGATAAAATACTACCCTAGATTAGGTAGTCATGACAGGTCCATGACTTACCTTTGGTCACCAACTAAGAATGATAACTGTACTAACTGATAAAGGTGAACAGTGGATTAAAGTATCAACTACATGGGCGTGGGAAATCGCCATGTAGTATATTAGAGTTGGCAGCGGATGTCAGACAACTCATACTTATGTCCACTGGTTCATAGTTGATTCTTCCAAAGGTAAATGGCTTCGGAAGAATAAATTTCTTCCGAGGCCATTTATACTTCGGAAGAATCAACTTCTTCCGAGTCTTATGCAAGTCTTCATGACTTCATTCTTCGGATGACTTTGTCTTGGATCTTCTAAGTGTGAATACTTCGGAAGGAGAACTGCGTGGTCTCGGAAGACTTGGTTCTACCTTCGGAAGTTCTTCATATACTTCGGAAGGAAAACTATTTAGTTTCGGAAGACTTAGTTTTCCTTTGGAAGTTCTTCATACTTAAGCTTCGGAAGATCTTCAACTTGTCTTTGGAAGAGTAGCTTTATCTTCGAAAGACTTATTCAATTGTACTTCAAAATACTCGAAGTGTTGTTTTGGTTGCACAGGTCTGAAATGATCCAACAAACTCCCCCTAGGCTGATGCTACCAAAACTTCACTTTGACTAGCTTTCTTAGTTTTTTCTCATGAATATCTTTAATGAAATGATGCCTGATGTCTCTAATGAAATGTTAATCATCACAATAGTTGTAACTAAATATTTAAATCTTTGTTCATCAAAGGCTTTGGTGAACAAGTCAGCATATTGTTTATTTGGATTCACTTTGACTAGCTTTATTAGATTTTTCTCATGAATATCTCTAATGAAATGATGCCTGATGTCGATATGCTTTGTCTTGGAGTGCTGGATCAGATTTTTTGTGTTAGAAATGGCACTCTTGTTGTCTATGTGGATAGGAGTCTCCATGAAGTTGAAACCATAGTCCAGCATCTGATTCTGAATCTATGGCAGTTGAGTACAGCAGCTTGCAGCAGCAATGTATTCAGCTTCAGCAGTTGATGTAGAGACACATGATTGCTTCTTGCATTGCCAGGAGATAATCCTTCCACCAAGAAATTGACATCCTTTGGATGTGGATTTCTTGTTGATGTTGCAGCCACCATAATCACTATCAGTGTACCCATAAAGATTGAAGTCCTTATTCTTAAGATACCAGAGACCTAGTTTAGGAGCTCCTTTGAGGTATCTAAGAATTGTCTTGGTAGCAATTAGGTGAGACACCTTGGGAGCAGCCTGATATCTTGCACAGATGCAAGTTGCAAACATGATATCAGGTCTACTTAAGGTGAGATACATCAGAGACCCAATAACTGCCCTGTACTAATGCTGATCAGTATCCTCCCCCTTGGAATTAGGACAATGATTGTGATTTCTGGGTATAGGTGTCTTGGCTGGCTTATAATCTTTCATCTCAAATCTCTTTAAGATATCCTTGACATACTTAGATTGATTGATGAAGAACCCTTCTTCCATCTGCTTCACTTGAATTCTAAGGAAGAAGTCCATCTTTCCCATGGAACTCATTTCAAACTTCTTCCTCATGATGCTTTCAAAGTCTTTGCACATTTGGTCATTTGAGGAACCAAATATGATATCATCGACATAGACTTGAACCAGCAGCATGTCCTTCCCAGATTTCTTTATGAACAATGTCTTATCTATGGTGCCTCTGGTGTAGCCATTCTTCAGAAGAAACTGAGACAGTGTCTCATACCACAACCTAGGTGCTTGATGCAACCCATAAAGAGCTTTATCCAGTTTGCACACATAGTTGGGGTCCTGTGGGTCTTCAAATCCAGGTGGCTGACACACATTGACTTCTTTATCAATATCCCCATATAAAAATGCACATTTGACATCAAGTTGATAGACAGTGAAGTTCTTGGATGCTGTAAAAGCAATGAAGATTCTCATAGCCTCAAGTCTTGCAATAGGTGCAAAGACATCAGTATAATCTATGCCTTCCTCCTATGTGTATCCTTGAACAACAAGTCTTGCTTTGTTCTTGATGATCAAACCTCTATCGTTTCTCTTATTTCTAAACACCCACTTGGTGCCAATGGGGACTTGGCCAGGTGGCAATGGACACAAGTTCCATACCTTTTGCCTCTTGAATTGAAGCAACTCCTCTTGTATAGCTTCAACCCAATTGTTGTCCTTGAGGGCTTCTTCCACCTTCTTTGGTTCCATTTAAGAGAGAAAGCATGAGTACAAGCAGACATTCCTATTATGGGTCTGATTTCTTGTTCTGCGCCTTCTGAGACATCCCCAATGATGTTTTCAGCTGGATGAGTGTTGTGTATCCTAAGCCTAGGAATCACATATAGTTGTATAGATAGATCCAGGTTTGAGAAGTTTTGCTCAGGACTTTGAACACCATGACCAACTGATGTCTCATGCTCATTCAATGAGGACTGATTGAATGAAAGCATCAACAGTTGCTTGTTCCTTCAGATCACTATCTTCATCACCTTGGTGTTGAGTGCTTGAGTTGTCAACTGTTGAGTTATGAGGCTCAGTTGGCTGACAGCTTGTTGAAGCTCCATTGTTTCCTGAGATAGTCATGCTTTCAGGATATCCAATAGTGGGAGCTTGTTCTTCAATTCTTCTTAGAGAACTGGGAATAGGTCTGGGTAACTCAAACAGTTGATCTTCATAGGGGTCACTTTGAGTTTTTGTTCCAGCTAAAACATTCTCATAAGATGGTTTAGAATAGTTTGGAAACAATTCTAAATTGAGGATATGATCAGGACCATTCCCCTTAACACAAGGAGTGTGCTCATTAACAACAATGTTGGATGATTCCTCAAATTGTTGATTTTTGATGTTATATACTCTATAAGCAATAGAGGTTGAAGAATATCCAACAAAGATAGCATCATCCGACTTTTTTGAAAATTTTTCTAAATTGTCCTTTGTGTTAAGTATGGTACACCTGCTGCCAAAGGACCTAAGAAAGCCAATGAACGGTGGCCTCTTGTTCCATAGCTCATAAGGGGTTTTTCCATGAGGCTTAACAATGAGAACCCTATTTTGTACATAGCATGTAGTGCTGACTGCCTCTGCCCAGAAAGTTAGAGGCAGTTTTGAATCAGCTAACATAGTTCTTGCAGCCTCAATAAGTGTCCTGTTCCTCCTCTCAGCAACACCATTCTGTTGAGGAGTTCTAGGAGCACTGTATTGTCTGGTAAACCCTTTTGAGTTACAAAATGATTCAAGAACTTGATTTTTAAACTCAGTCCCATGATCACTTCTAATGATTTTTACCTTATGATCCTTTAGATTTTCAATTTTAAGAATAAAAGATTTTAATCAGCTATTTCATCTTTAGTTCTTAAAAAGAATACCCATGTAAATCTTGTAAAATCATCAACAATCACAAGACAATATGATTTCCTTCCAATGCTCATTATACTTGTGGGACCAAAAAGATCCATGTGCAATAAGTGTAATGGAGTGGTGATAGAGTTAACCTCTTTGGATTTGTGAGTAACCTTGTGTTGCTTTCCTTTCAGGCAAGCAACACAGTTATCTTTACCAAAAAACTCCTTTTTAGGCACACCATGTACTAACTTATTTTTAACTAGCTTATTCATGGCTTTAAAATAAACATGGCACATTCTTTAATGCTACAGAGTTGACTCATCACCATTAGCGTTGGAAAAAAAGCATGATACTTCACCCAGTGGGGAAGCATTGTTCATGTCCAGCTTGTACATATCCCCTCTCCTAGGAGATCTAAGAAGCACCAATACTTGAAGAATTGTAATCCAGGGTTTGAGGATAATGCACTCATGTTCTGTGAAAAGCATTTGGTGCTTTTGATCACAGATTTGAGAAACACTTAAGAGATTGTGTTCAAGCTGTTTGACAAAGTTTACTTTTTCAACTTTTAACTTACCATTGGATACACTACCTTTACCAGAAATGTATCCTCCAGCTTCACCTCCAAACTAAACAGGACCTCCATCAAAATGTTCAAATTGTTATAGGAGAGATCTGTTCCCTGTCATGTGCCTGGAGCATCCACTGTCCACAATCCACACATTTCCATTCTTATCATGTGGATGTTCCTGCATATAAGGTGAAATAATTAGTTACTATTAGAAACCCAAGCCTTGTTGGTCTTGGGTTCTTCCAATGTAGATTATATAACTGAACCAAATTGTATGCATGTGGGTTCAATTATAGTTTGTGAAGATGAGGTTTAGGCTGCAACATCTTTTCTGATCTTCCATTCCATCCTATGATTGATTAGTGTAGATGAACCTGAAGAGCCTTGAGCAGCATGACTTTCTTCCGAGGCTTTTTTCTTCTTGGAAGAGGTTTTCACCATATTTTCTTCCGAAGCAGTCTTCTTCTCGGAAGGTTTCAAAGGATTCCTTTTGTTCTTTTGTTTGTTCTTTGGCTTGTCTTCCGAAGCTATTTTCCTTTCAGAAGAATGAGTTTCTTCTGAATGCAACTTAGCTTCGAAAACAAGTTTTCCTTTCCTTAACACTTGGACCATATGGGAAGGTCCAAATGTGAAACCATCCTTGACTCCTTCTTTCTTAACATTGGTTGCATAATGTGTGCTTGCTGGATTGTAGTAACAATCTTTAGCCATGTGGTTATGCAGACCACAGATTATGCACTCAATGTTATTCTTGGTGGGACATGTGGGCTGTTATTTTTTGCACATCTTCTCTTCTTCAACAGCCTTTCCCTTCAATTTTTGATCCTTCAGCTGAATAGGAGTACTGGTATTACACTCTTTTCCTGAATCAGAACTTCCAACCACTTGGAATCTAGCTAAGATTAATACACCCTTTTGCCTTGGGTCTATCTTCATCATAGTCTTAGCCACCTTTTTGGCAGTTTTTCTTGCTGCCCTGATCTTGTTCTTTCTGCCTTTGGTGGTCAAGGATTTATCAGCTGTGGGGATGAGGTTTTCTACCTTGTCCTTCCCTATGGTGGTTTCTATTATTGCATCATTCTTCTGCTCACTAGGTAGTGGGTCTATAGTTGGAACCTCTTGCTCATCAATACCACATCTTGGCTATCTAATAGACACAAGAGAGTATGGTGGAGCAATTTCATTAGATCCCAACCCACTTTTGTTTTGATAGCATACCTTGAAGTGGGAGGATAATGCTATAATGGTGTTGAAGTTATGCTCTTGAATAGCATACTTCTCTGCTTTAGCCTCAGCTATGACTAGCTGGGCTTGAACTTTAGTCAACTTGGATATTAGATCTTTTATTTGAGTCCTATAGTTGGTATGTTCATATTTTAAAGAGGACACAGTTTTCTCTAACTCTTCTATTTTGAGTTTATAGTCAGATTCTGCTCTCTTAAAATAAGATTTTAGGATATTTAAGGACTCAATATCAGATCTAATTTCCATGTTGTAGTCCTGATACAATTTAACCTTAGCAATACAGGCTGGGGTACAGAGATGTCCATATACCTTGCTGTCTTCAGTTCCAGCCATGAGAGCTTGAGCAGGGGTGACGTCTTGCATCATAAAGCTCCAGTCAACCTCTTAAGCAACAGCTGCAGTTTGTGGCTTAGTGGGTTTGGTTGCAGCTTTTCAGGTAGAAGGATGTTAGGAGGCTTGAGCTGCTCCAGGATTAGATCTTGGAGCTTTACATTTGCTAGCAAAGTGACCAAGCTGGTTATAGTTGTAGCACTTGGCCTTGCTCTTATCAAACCCAAATTTGCTATTAGTTGGGTTCTGAGGGAACTGCCCTTCGGTTCTTTTAAAAAACTTCTTTGCTCTGTAGGTTAAAAGAGCCATCTGCTGGACAATTTCCATATATTCAACATCATCTGGGCTGAAACACTCTAGATCATCAAAACAGAATTGAAAATCTCCAGAGTGCTCACTCCCTGAAACAAAAGCACAACTATCCTGGAAAGGAATGTGTTGAGCCTGTTGAGACCTGGGTGTCTCATGGAAAGTGATGTATGGCCCAGAGGAGGATGATGGCTGTTGGGGGTAGTTCAGGTACAACTGGGGCTGGGGAGTTCTTGATCCTTCAGCAACATGTATAGGATTTTTCACTATAGGATTTGAGGGTCTGGTGGCTCTTTTGAGTCTCCATCTTCATACGAAATCCATGAAGGATTCCATACAGTTCAGTCATAGTGAGAGTGTTGAGATTTTCAGTTCTCTTGATTGAGACACAGTAAAAAGTCCACTCATGGGGAAGTGCACTCATGAATTTTTTGACTATGTCTCTTTTCTCAAGAACTACTCCTATAGTCTGAAGACAGGTGATCAAGTCCATATACCCAAAGTATTGTTGGCTCAAGGTCTCACCAACAACATAAGTGAAGTTCTCAAACTTCTGGTTCAACATATCTTTCTTGTCTCCTTTGATTTAGTAGAACCAGAGTACATCAACTTCAAAGCATCAAATAGTTTTTTGGCATTCTTGCATTGCTGAAAGCCTACCATTATGGAGTTTGGTATAGAAGTAAGCAACATGGTCATGGCTTTGTAGACGATGTCCATCTTCTTGAAGTCTTCATCAGAGTAGTCTTCAACAGCTTTCTCAATCATGACACCATTACTAGCCGGGGCTGCCACCTTTGGCTTGTAAGGACCATGACTGGCAGATCTCCACATTTAGCTATCTTGATACTTGATGAAACCTTCAATACGTGCACCAGATCCCAAAATCATCAAGGTTGATGATAGGAGCCTTGGTCATGGTTCCCATCTCAAACTCAGAAAATTTTTGGTTAAGAGCCGTTTGAGTGAAGTGAGTAAGTGTGAAGAAACAAGGGTGATTTGGGATAGTTAGATCTCATAATCAAGAGCCTAAAAAGCTCTGATACCAATTGCAGGATCGGTGTTGGTCTCCCAACACAAGTTTTATCTCTCAAACTCACTTTATCTCACTCGGTTGATGAAGAAGAATCTCTAACTAAGTCAACAATAATATAATAAGTTAATGAACACAAGAATGGTTTTCAAGATACTTGTATATATTATTTCTCAACTCAGTATTACAAGACTCTTACAAGCATGGTTACTTAAGTTACAATGAGAAACTATATATACTACTATCTACAGCCGTTTATACTTGGAAAACCAGTTGGAATTTACCACTAGACAAATACTACATTGCTAGAAGTAAAGTATCTAAAATAAAATACTATCCTAGATTAGGTAGTCATTACAGGTCCATGACTTACCTTTTGTCACCAACTAAGAATGGTAACAGTACTAACTGATAAAGGTGAACAGTGGATTAATGTATGGTCAACTACATGGGCGTGGGAAAGCGCCATGCAGTATATCAGAGTTGGCAGCGGATGTCAGACAACTCATACTTATGTCCACTGGTTCATAGTTGATTCTCCCGAAGGTAAATGGCTTCAAAAGAATAAATTTCTTCCGAGGCCATTTATACTTCGGAAGAATCAACTTCTTTCGAGTCTTCTGCAAGTCTTCATGACTTCATTCTTCGGAAGACTTTGTCTTGGATCTTCTAAGTGTGAATACTTCGGAAGGAGAACTGCTTGGTCTTGAAAGACTTGGTTCTACCTTCGGAAGTTCTTTATATACTTCGGAAGGAAAACTACTTAGTCTCGGAAGACTTAGTTTTCCTTCGGAAGTTCTTCATACTTAAGCTTCGGAAGATCTTCAACTTGTCTTTGAAAGAGCAGCTTTGTCTTTGGAAGACTTCTGCACTTGTACTTCAAAATACTCTAAGTGTTGTTTTGGTTGCACCAGCCTCATATGATCTAACATATGACTATATATCAACCCAAATTGTTCAAACCTGTTGCAACTTAATGATATGGTTAAATCTTCCTTTCGAAACATAACCTACAACAAAACACTCAAAATACACAATTACATTTAAAATATACACAATAGCCACATCTAATAGACATTTGACACAATGATGTACTAAAGTATACATAAACAGTTTGACACAATTGATGTCCTCAAATATTACACATAGTGGCCTCATACAATAGACATCTACCAAGCACACAGTTAGACTTAACACAATCATGCTTATTTGAACCTCCCAATCATGACACAACGAAACTCACAATCATGACACAATGATCTCTAGAAAGATACATTTGTAGTTTTCATTCACATCTACCAAGCACAGTTATATTTGACATAATGAATTGCATAACATAACATAAAGATCACTTGAATGACATATCAAGCATTTTCATTCACCACATCTTCATGACACACAATGACACAATGAACCTCAAAATGTGACACGATGAACCACAAAATGTGACACAATTATAAAGTGAAACACACATCAAGTAACATAATACACAATACATAAACAAGAACCAAGAAATTGATACCTTGAAGTAATCAGTGCATGGTTGCCTGAAATCTTTGATTTCAAACTTTGCAAAATCATCAATTATTTCAATGCTCATAGATGCACAACTATTGATTGCATTATTTATCTCCAACTGCTGATCCAAAAAAATAGTTCGCGTGAAAATCTGTGCAGCTTGTTTTTCAAGAGCAAATGAACTACACAGCTCCACATTAGCAAATCGAGTGTCATGATCATTCTTCCTATGCTCATACCTCTGAGCCTCCATAGCCGACTCGAAATGACTATTAAACTCCAATAAAGTTGATCTTGGATTGCAAAATTGATTATAAAAGTGGTTTTCACTCTCACATCTTGATGTCGTATGCATAAGCCTAGAAAAATTCTCATTTTGATAATATGTAGGAATCCAATCTCCTCTAATATTAAAAATTTCACACAACCATGGTTGAGTAGTTAAACCAAACTCAAAAAGAATTACATCGCATTCTTTTTCAAATTCAGCAGGAGTAATAGATTCTGCCCACACAATAGCAGCCAATGTTTTTTTTAAATTCTGTAGTGTTACACAAAACTGGTCCCACCTACAAATATAAGCCGAAAGCAATATCAGAATATAAAAAGACACAATGACTGAAAAAAGGAATATCAGAATATAAAAAGATACAATGAGTAAAAATGAAAAAAGACACAATAAGTAAAAAGGAAAAAGACACAATGAGTAAAAAGAAAAAAGACACAATGAGTAAAAAGGAAAAAGACACAATGAGTAAAACAGAAAAAGACACAATGAGTAAAAAAGAAAAGACACAATGAGTAAACACTTGATACCTTAGAAGTCACTTTGTCCCATATATGCCACAACATAACCTATGCCAGGAAGTTGGTAAAGCATCTAGTATAGCCCTCTTCATTGCAGGATCTTGATCAATAACAATAACTTTAGGTGGATTACCAAAAGCTTTGATTTAGTTACGCAATAACCACCTATACGAATCTGCAGTTTCAGATCCAAGAAGAGCACCACCTAGAGTAACATTTCTGTTGTGGTTATCTATACCAGTGAAAGGTACAAAAACCATGTCATACCTATAAAAAAATAAATTATAAACATATATCATATATAACACAATAACTAAAATTAGACACAGTGTATAAGATAACACAATGGAAAAATAACACAATGAAAAGATTAGAATCATACTTGTTAGATCTATAAGTAGCATCAAATCCAACAACATCACCAAAAATCAAGTAATTCCTCTTCATAACATCATCAGCCTAAAATAAACCACCTAATGTTCCATCTTATTTAACAATGTATTCACAGGTAAAATTCGTCAAGTGATCGTTTTTCTTCATAAGAATTTGAACAAGCATATCACCATCATATTCACCAATATATTTATTTAATCCCTCTTATAATTCTTGAAATCAGACTTCATCGCACCTACTTTGTCACACCCTCAATTTCCACAAACGGGGTAGTACCGTTAGGCGGGTGACATACCAGGATCTCAGCCACTAGTTACACCAAACAACGCATCAATTACAAAACATAATTACTCATTAACATTTGAAATTCCCAAAGAAATAGTTAATAATGTAAACGTGAAATAATTGCGGAAGCGTAATAATTTGTAAATTAAATGGCGCAGACACGCGCAACCCAAATAAAGTACAATGGATAGAAAATTTATAAATCGTTAAATTAGACTTCAATGATGATGAATGCATTAGTGGGATGCTCTTAATCGTACGCACCTTAAGGACCTGAAAGAAACATGCTAAAGTGTTAACATAAGGTTGGTGAGTTCACAGGTTTAACAGAAAACAATAAGTAATAGTAATGAAATCCAGATTCAGTAATTAAAGCATATAAATAGGTAGCTAGCCTACAACAAGTCACTATGTGTACGAATTTCATGACCGAACTGACAGTAATAATATAATGAATGCCCCGGATGTGGATACCAGACCACAGCATAGTAAAACAGGCTAACCATTCACCCGTTTGACCTCCAGTAAAGCTAGCGCGACTAGCCCGGGCGAGGTTTGTCAAACCCAGTAGATCTACTAACAATTACCTCCCTAATACCATATTAACGGTTCGAATGAGGCGTAGTGGTATCACAATAGTAAACCAGTATATGCAGTATTACCAATTTAAAGTACCATATAGTTTAGGAAAAACAACATGTTTCTCGCCCCCAAAAGAGAGTATAGTATGAAAATGGGGCTGTAAACTCACCTCAAATACACAGCAACAGTGTAATGCAGAGAATAGGAAATTAGGTTCCCGAATAACTTGAATTTCAGTTAATATTTAATTAATATTAATTATTAAATATTAGTATAACAATCTTATGATTTCACGTTCACGGCTCGGTTACGGTGCAGACTCCCGACATCCCCCCATTCACAAGCAAGCCCAAACATACACCAGTCATTCATACGTAATGCCTATTGGTTTATACCCAACATACTCATATATTACATAATATACATACATTTCACACAACACACACATATACCATAAAATATATATAATTTACGTCTAACCATACACTATCATAAAAAAATTACATTCACCATGCATATGAATTGTACACACCATGCATATACACACCAAAACCTGCTGCCCACACCCACCACACTATGCTCACCCAAACCCCACGAGTTCAACCCAACACAAACACACACGTACACAAAATCACATACATACATACAACCAAGTACACCAAAACACACGCAATGATCACACACATATTCACGAGTATAAGACTACTCGCAGCTATCCAATCACATCCGCCACATGAGTCACCCCACCGAACCTGCGAACCAAAGAAAACACATCAAGACTCTTGGTCAAACCTTACCAACCATGACCATCCATGAACCACATGAAACCGCACGCACGAACTAGCACCATCTTATGAACACTCGACCAACACACCCACGCATCACCCACGGGCAGGAGACAACACATACATAATCGTATATATATACACCCAATAGACATACACACGTACGAACACACTGCAGATCACACCTATACATACAATGAATACACATACAATTATAAAAACAGATAGAACACACACACAAACCGAACATGAATACACACACACACAATCAAATAACCACGCTCACAGCCGCAAAACTCACACTCGAGATGAACGGAACAACGAACGAACCCGAATCGAAAACCCTGACCGCGACGAAGCAACCGAGGCGAAATCGTAATCGCAATGGTAACGAAAGTGAATCAATAGAGAAGAAATCATACCAATGAGGCTGCCAAGATCGATTCACGTGATAGCAAGTGTGATACCAATTTCCAAGTGTACGCGGTTACGAGGATGAGGGAAACCAGAGAAGATTGGTAGCGCGAGGAGAAGATGTCGACGACAGGTGTGAGTTTCGGATGAGTAGGGTTTCGGGAATAAGTAGAACCGATGAGGGGGGGTTGGTTATTTAGTGGAGTCATACTTTGCATCTTGTCACAACAGGTCCCTCCAATTACACTAAATTGCATTTTAATTAATTGAGTTTAGTTAGTAATTACAAGTTAATTATTATTATTTAGTAGTAGTAATTTCATTAATCATAACGTTACGGAGAAAGGTTAGGTTAAGAAAACGAGGTTATCCTGAAAAATTGGGTTGTCACATACTTCCGCGTAACCACAAAACAAAGTTCTCAATATATGAAAAGCTCGAACTGGACCAATATTTATACCAGACAAAGCTTGAATTGCACCTTACTTTATGTGGTCAACCATTCTAGTAGCAGGCAAAAGATGCACATCATCTTGATCAACAAACAAGTGGTTGTGCTCTTCTTTGAAAGAATAAACACAATACTTACTATTAACTAAACGTAGCTTAATAATTGCTTCACACCCAACTCTCTTAGATGGTTTACTACGCTTCCACTTACATTTATCATCCTTAACATTTGAAGAATCAAATAGTTTTCCCTTTTTAAACCCTTGCTTCGAACAAACAAAATACTTCAAAAGTATTTTACCAGCTTGTATATATTCTGTATACTTCCTAGCTTCAAATCCACAAGAAAAAGCATACTTTTGGTAAAACGAAAACGCATGCTTAATAGAATCAAACTCCATTCCTACAACAGGTTTAATTAAACTCTTTGCAAAAGGTATGTAAGATACTCTTCCAGAACCTGGGGATACACGTTGTTCGCCAACATCTTTGTAAGTTTTAGCATCTTTATGAATAAAAACAACATGTCATAAAAAGACACAACAGCATAAAAGACACAATGAGATCAATTAATATCATATAAAAACACAACAATATAAAGGACACAATCAGTCTAATTAATATCATATAAGAAACATAACAGCATAAAAAGACACAACATCTATAGACTCACCTAATGTTTATAAAATATGTTCAGCAACATATTGATAACCTTCTAATCACTAACCATGACTGTTTTATTCAGACACAATGACGATACGAAAGACACAATGACAAACAAAAAGACACAATGATGATACCTAAGACACAATGATGATGTCAATCGATAACAAAATTCAAAGTAATCTAACAGTATAGACATAATGATGATTCAAAAGACACAATGATGGTGCCAAACGATAGCATACAATTTCAATTGACAATATATACTCGTAGTCATAGATATACATACCAAAAGGATCTTCAATCGTCGAAATCAAAGAACAACAGTAAATTATCGAATCGTGCAGTAACAGAAATCAGTGATCTTCAACAGAAACAACAGAATTCAATGAACTCCTTCTGGGAAAAATAGAAATCAGTGATCTTCAATAGCTTAATTCGATGATAAGTAAGAAGCAATTCATCTACACATCATCGAACTTAATTGATGTAAGCTGAGGAGCTTCTATCGTTTGAATCGATCAATTATGGAAGTTATTGTTGATCTCCGAAGAAAAAGTCGATCTACAAATCCCCACCTTCATCTCAATAAATTAGACTTCCTAAAATACCCCTTCTTCTATTTTTAAAAAAATGCCACATGTCACCACCTATTGCTTCTCACACTTTTTAGACATTATTGAGTTTGTATTTGAACCTTATTTGAATTATATCACATTCTCTCACGCTTCGCGGGGAAGTTTTCAATTTCGTTCGAATTGTTACGGTAGTGATTCGATGTTATTTTCGTGATAACACCACAATCAGAATTGAAGTTTTATTCGAATGTTGGAAATTCATAATTTTAAGTCGGTAAGGATACAATTGCATTATCTGTTAATATTTAAAATTGAATACAAAGTTCTAATATTAAAATTGTTAAGATAACAATCATGATTTCTTTTTCTTTTTACCACAAACATAGACCAAATATAAACTTTGAAGGCTTATAACTTATACGACCTTACGACTGCAAAAGATTAACCAATCATAATTAAATGTTATGCAACGATTGTCTTTTAGCTTCATGACAGTCCCTGGAACTTTTGGATTGAGTAAGTGTCATGGGACATGAGACATGTTAACCATGTCTACGTGTCTATTGGTGGGACATCCGTGTTTTTGGAACAAAAGTTTTTAAATAACCTCTATACCCAAATAATTCAGAACTACATAAACAGAATCTAATAGAAAGCCTCCATGTGTCAAGTGGCCTAATCACAACAAAACACCATTTATCATCTTTTATAAATTATCTAAAGTTAATTAATCACTAACAAAGATGGTTTAAGATTAACATGACTAAATCGTTGTGGCTGCAAACAACAGCATTGCCACACCAAAACAACTAAAACAATTAGTCTTGTTAGAGTCATCATTGCTTTTGGCACTAACAAAAAATATGCTACGTGCATACGCATTGTGATTCCAGAAAGATATAGTGACAATTTAAAATCTTAGACTCAAAATGTAATGCCCAGAAAAGTCGAAGCGGGCAATTTAATAATAATGAGTTTAGTTAAGGGTTATTTAATGTAAATAAGAGGTAAAAATTGATTATGGGCCAAATTAACCTTATGGGATAAGGGATTTATGTGTTTAATGGCCCATAATCAGCCATTAAACAACCCTAATTAGCCCCATTCTTCCCCATTTGCAACCCAAGCCACCAATATTTCAGAGAGAGAGAGAGAGAGTAGAAAGAGAAAGTGGAGAAAATCTAAGGCTTTATTGAATAAAGGATTAAAGGTTTGAGTATTTGAGCATTAAACAACAATGAAAGAGCAAGAAATCCAGGTAAGAATCATCATCCAAACACCTCTTTAGATCAGATCCGGATTCTAAGGTTTTGGGTTTTGAAAAGTTGCAAAGAATCACATAAAGGTCACATTTTTACGTATGAATCATGTAAAAAGCTTAGATATAGTTTCATGGATGAAAAACTAAGGATTTGGACGTAAAATGTTGAGATTTTGGGTTGAAAAGAGCTGGAACGTCATTTTTATGCGTTCTGAGAAACTGTCAATTCTTCATGCGAAACTGTGACCTTTCGTATTCTTATTTAACGTGTGTTAAACGTCGTTATTTCTTGTAAGGATTTGATTGTTATTAGTGCAATTACGAGGTTTTATTTGTAAATTCCTGATGTAATTAAATGCTTGGATAATTAATATTGACAATAATGATCATAATAACCATAATAATATTAATAAAGAAAATGTTAAAATTAAAAATGAAAATAACAATAAAACGATAATACTAATAACAATTAATAACTTTAAAAAAAATGTTGAACTTGATAATAATTAAAAACAATATAAGTTGTATTACTTTAAACTTTAAAGACTTAAAACTTATAAGTTGGTGCATAAAATAATAACTTTTAAACCACAGGGACTGGAACTGTAACTAGTTGTAAACTAGGATTTAAAACTTTGGATTAAAAGGTACCAAGCTGAAAGTACAGGGGACATAAGTGTAAATTTTTCTTAAAAACCATTCATTCCCCGATTTTCAGGCCAAGGTTTCGGCCACCGCCGGCCGACCTCCGGCGACTTCAGAAAATCCCATAAAAACTCGTTATTAACCTCTAAAAAATGAATCTAACCGGTTCTAGTACAAGTTTCGAACCCTAAGACTCTATTTAATTCGAAATTAACATCGATTACCTTAATACTTAAACCGAAACCGATTATCCTCAAAACCCAAAACTGATTTCGCCCTTAAATCATCATAATCATCGAATTGATTGGACATAAACCACCGACTAAACATCTGGAACTTAATGGGGTAATTAATTTCACCTGAAACGCCCGAATTACACCTTCAATCAATGATAAACGGCCAACATTAAGCTTATAGCCGTTGGACATGATTGAGCTCGAATTGACACTATAAAATAGAGGGCTAGTGCTCTCGACCTTTTCTTTTCACTAGCTGAACTCTCAATTTCATCAAAATACATATACATATCGAAATCCCCAATCGTGAACAGTCAAAGGCTTGCTTGAACTTAAAATCACCAAGAACGACACCAAAACAGGTAATAAAATGGGGCTTCACACTTGGTTTGATGTGGGTAATCAAAGCCCTAACCTTAATTTCATTATCAAACTCATTTTGTGGATCAATTTGATCGAATGGGAATCTAGGGTTCTTGGGTTGAAACTGGGAATTTCTGGATAATCCATTTAAAAATTGATTTCGGGTTAAAACACAAAATAGGGCCTAGCCCAGCCGGTTTAAGTCATATGTTGTTAGGCAGGAGGTCCCGGGTTCGACCCCGAGCACCTGCCACTATTTTTCTAAAAGTTTTTTTTTTTATAAAATCTAAATTTCAGAAAATATTAAATATCATTATAAATTATATAAAAATCATTTTTAAGCAGAAAGTTAAATAAAATCAATTTCTTTTTAAAATTTTCTTATAAATTTAATTAAGAAATTCTTATTTCTTTTATTTAAAAAAATATATAAACATGGTTACAAAATACATTTATTATTAATGTTAAAATGAATCCCAGTTAATTTTTAAATAACTTTAACTTAATAGATGTTTTATTGTTATAAAGAATATTTACAAATTCATCTTTTTATACATGTATGTGCACATATTGTAATTAGTTGAAGTATTTTAATCTTCTAAAATTACAAAAATGACTCTTCCAATAAATGGTAAATAATAACCCTTTTAATAATAAACTTATAACTTTTATTAATAGCTTTAATCACTAAAATTCTTATTTAAAACATTTGATTACCAAAATACTAATAATTTGCATCTATTTATTAACATGAAAACCATGGACAAATGAGTTATAAATATAATAACAAAATCATCATGATTAACTTAATACGACGTTCGTTTAGGTGAACGTTAACGAATCCTCGGCATTATTTACAAGACTTATTAATTGTCATTCTTATTATCCAAGTGAGTTTTTCCATACCCCTTTTATATATTTTTACTCTTTGGGGTGAAACATGTTAACCTTATGATAAATGCACTTGTAAACTCGTTTGAATCTTGTAAACACTTGGGAAATTCTTCTTATTTGTCTTGGTTAGTTGAACTCTTGTAATTACCATGTGATGACTATAATATGTACAATCATTAACTATTGCTAGCCTGGCGACGTCATAGATCTATGGGCCTGACAAGCCTACTTGGTGTTAAACCAAGTACACTTAGCTAATCGTTTAATCTTGTAATCTTGTAATCTGTCAAGGTTTGATTGTTACATTTGTTCATCCATCCCTAGTTACTTTATTCAATAACCTATGACATTGATTGCCATCTTTTATATATATTTATGTATGAAAACTATGGAAAACTCACCAACATTATGTTGACCTTTTATTTTTAACATGTTTCAGGAAATGATACTGTTTAGCATGCCTTGAAGACTTACATACATCTAGGATTGGACCTAGACTAAAATAAAAGACATTGATCATTTTGTGACTTTGAATTTATTATGTATTGTTGGATGTTTGAACTTGCTCTATTTCTTAAATGTATGTCATGAATATTGATTTTTAATAATATTGTCATTTTAAATTAGCGTTGTGTGGCATGAACAATCTTAACCCTCACATCTCGACGTTTTCGCTGTTAAGGTTGGGGTATGACAGATTGGTATCAGAGCCCATAACAATAGGGATTTAGGTTATTAGAAATGGTGGCCTAGACTATAGTTAAACTAGGGACCCTTTTCATGACAATTGCTATGATCTAGTAATTATGCTTATATGCCTATTATGATGCATGATTAATTCCTTATGTACTATTTGCTTACATTTAGAAATAGTGCCTTAGAAATATGCCTTGAACCTTGTAAACCCCAACTTTCTAATCCTCTTCTTATGCCTCTACGTTCTACCGTGTTTAATCTTTTCTAAATCTTATTCTCGACTACGTGTGGAAAACTATGCATCCTATCGAGTGGAAGAATTCCTTAGACGATATGTCTAAATCTTGAAAATCTCATCGAGGTTTTAATTCTAATAGCCTTAGGGGAGTGTGTGACACATAAACACCTGTTTTCTGGATTTCCTGGCAACAGGCCCTTGGGCTAAGGCAAGCATTTCGTATAAATCTCATTGCGAGACCTGTTATGCTTACCTGGGGATTTCTGGGATGAGTGCTAAATTATGGTCAACATACACATCTTCCTCGAGATAATTTGGATTAAGTCACCTCGACGTGTCCATGTTCCTATTGGCTATGTGGTACCAATTGGAACCATCCTGGCTATATTTGTAAAATATCTAAAATTCCTCTGTTCTTTGAACTGATTTATCTTTGAATACTAATATTTCTTTTATTTATCTTATAGAATGTCTCGCCATCAAGGAAAGCGTGCTACCTCCGATCGTAAACTCGCTGCAATGATCGCCTGGCAAATGGCTGCCGTACTCCCGACGATGGTTGCTGAACTTAGCAGCACCCTAATGGCCAACAACTATAACAACACCAATGGAAACAATGGTGGTGGTGACAACAATGGTCAAGGGGAAAATAGCAACAACCAAGGTGGGAACAACCGCACCTACACATTCAAGCATTTCAACTCGTGCAAACCCACTAGCTTTAGTGGAAAAGAAGGAGCCACTGGACTTCTCGAGTGGTTCGAAAGCATGGAGAATACGTTTATCGTCAGCGAGTGTCCTGATGAACTCAAGGTCCGCTATGCTGCAAGTGTCCTTCAACAACGGGCACTCACGTGGCGGAATAGTGAGAAAAGGAACCGAGGTACTGAAGTTGCCTTGGCGTTGTCTTGGGAAGAATTTATGGACATAATGATCCAAAAGTTCTGCCCGAGGAGCGAACTGCAAAAACTGGAGGAGGAATTCTGGAACCTCAAGCAAGATAGTGGCAATCACTTGGCTTATTCCACCCGGCATCATGAGTTGAGCATGCTCCTACCTCACAAGGTGGGTACCGTGCCCCGCAACATCGAGAAGTTTATTAAGGGGTACCACCTCAAATTCAAGATGCCGTGGTGGGTAGTAGGCCCACAACTTTGGAGGAGGCGATTAATATCATCGCCCAGCTCACTGAAAACCATATTAGAGCTGGTACTTTGATGGTGAAAGGTGCCAAGACTGCTGTGAAGGTGACTCCCGAGGCTACAAAGGAGGTGAAGGTCGAGTCCTCTTTCAAAGGCAAGAAGCGTAAGTTCACACCAGCTCGTAATTACGCGGTGACAGCACCAAATGCCCCTCAAAGGCAAGTTGTCATTGCAAATCAAGCCCCCGTGGCAAGGGCTTATACTGGGCCACACCCGATGTACAATACTTGCAAGTACCATCACGCGAGTAACACTCCTTGCCGAGTTTGCTCGTTGTGCGGGAAGTATGGGCATCTGGTGGCTACTTGCCTTCGTGCTCCGAACAATGCTGCGTTGGTGACTAATCGAGCCTGCTATAACTGTGGCGAACCTGGACATTTCCATCCACAATGTCCTCGCAATGCGGGAACTATGCCACCGGCTCGAGGAAGGGCTTTCAATATCAATGTCAACCAAGCTCAAGCCAACAACGACGTGGTGAATGGTACGTCATTAATTTCTTTTAATCGTTCTTTTTGTCTTGTAAAATCCCTACCTGCGTTCATTATGATAATAATAGGTTATTATTTGAGAAGGTATTATCTTGTAAATAGTCGTTATGCTTCTGTACTGTTTGATTCGGGTGCGGATAAGAGTTTCGTGTCTTTAGAGTTCGAGCCTATTCTTTCCAAGCCACATTCTAATTTAGAGAGATCTTTTACGGTCGAAGTAACCGATGGCAAGTCTATCGAAGTCGGCGTCGTGATACACGATTGCACCTTAAGTCTTAACGAGCACGATTTTCTCATCGACCTTATTCCAATGCAACTGGGGAGTTTCAACATCATTATCAGCATGGATTGGTTAGCCAAGCAACACGCGGAAATTATATGCTTTAAGAAGTGCATCCGAATTCCTTTACCATCGGGCAATACCTTAAAGGTCTTTGGGGAAAGATCATCCCAAAGACTTAAACTCATGTCTTGTATCAAGGCTCAAAAGTGCTTAAGTAAAAACTACGTAGCTTTTATGGCTTACGTAGTCAACACGAAAGCCAAGGGTAAAGAACTGAAGGATATACCTATCATGCGGGATTTTCCTGAGGTGTTTCCCGAGGATCTTAGTGGGTTACCTCCCGTGCGAGAAGTTGAGTTCAAAATCGACCTGATTCCTGGTGCGAATCCCATGGCTAAGTCGCCTTATCGTCTTGCACCATCTGAAATGCAAGAACTAGCTAGTCAACTGCAAGAGTTGACCGATAAGGGTTTCATTTGACCTAGCTCTTCACCATGGGGTTCACCCGTGCTTTTCGTGAAGAAGAAAGATGGTTCTTTCCGTATGTGCATCGACTACCGGGAACTCAACAAACTCACTATCAAGAACCGATATCCTCTTCCTTGAATTGATGATCTTTTCGATCTACTTCAAGGAGCTACACAATTCTCAAAGATCGATCTGCGTTCTTGTTATCATCAACTACGTGTTCACAACAATGATATTCCAAAAACCGTGTTTCGTACTCGATATGGACATTATGAGTTCATGGTTATGCCTTTTGGCTTGACTAATGCTCCAGCTGTCTTCATGGATCTCATGAATCGAGTATGTAAACAGTATTTGGATAAATCGTGATCGTGTTTATTGATGACATTCTTATTTATTCCAAAACAAGGTTAGATCACGAGTCGCATCTACGTCAAGTCCTCGATCTTTTGAAGAAGGAACAACTGTATGCCAAGTTCTCAAAGTGCTTCAATTCCTAGGACACATGGTGAATAGCCAAGGAATTCACGTTGACCCTGCAAAGATAGAAGCCGTGAAGAATTGGTGTGTTCCCACGACCCCAACCAAGGTTCGTTCTTTTCTGGGCTTAGCGGGTTATTACCGTAGGTTTATTGCAAACTTTTCGAAGATTGCGAAACCGCTTACGGCGCTAACTCAAAAGAATAGACTTTTTGAGTGGGGACCCAAACAAGAAGATGCGTTCGAGACTTTGAAGCACAAACTGTGTAATGCTCCTATCTTAACTCTCCCCGATGGAAACGATGACTTCACCGTATATTGTGACGCATCTAGTCAAGGCCTTGGTTGTGTTCTCATGCAACAAGGCAAAGTCATAGCTTACGCGTCAAGGCAATTGAAGGTTCATGAAGTGAACTACACAACTCATGATCTCGAACTTGGTGCTGTGGTATTTGCTTTGAAGATCTAGCGGCATTATCTCTACGGGACGCAATGTATAGTCTACACCGACCATAAGAGTCTCCAACCCGTGTTTAATCAAAAGGATCTCAACATGAGACAAAGGCATTGGGTTGAACTGATTAGCGACTACGACTGCGACATTCGCTATCATCCTGGAAAGGCGAATGTTGTTGCCGACGCGCTGAGTCGTAAGATCCACAACAAGATTGCCTCGCTTCAAGAAATCCGAGATCAAAGACAATGGTTTGACACGTTAGGAGAATTTGACACCGAGATTCATGTGGATGTTAACGAGGCCACTATCATGCTTCAAAACATAAGGATTGATAGTGATCTCGAGGTTTGCATCAGCGAGGCTCAACAAGCGGCGTTAACCGAGGAAGGGAAAGATGACGATTTGGCATTTAACGTTCGGTCACAACTGGAGACAAAACAAAACGGCATGTGGTATTTCTTGAACCGACTCTGGATCCCGAATCGTGATAATCTCCGTCACTTCATTATGAACGAAGCTCATCAAACCTGATATTCTATTCATCCCGGGTCCGATAAAATGTACATGGATCTGCTTGGCCAATATTGGTGGCCGGGAATGAAGAAAGATATCACGTCTTATGTTTCCAAGTGCCTCACATGTGCAAGAGTCAAAGCCGAAGATCAACGGCCTAGTGGTTTACTTGAACAACCTGAAATCCCTATGTGGAAATGGGAACACATATCCATGGATTTCATAACCAAGTTACCACGTACTTCTCGTGGCCATGATAGCATATGGGTGATTGTTGACCGTTTGACCAAAACGGCACATTTCATACCAATACGGGACACATACAAAGTTTCAAGATTGGCTCGTATCTACATCGATGAAATTGTGAGTCGTCATGGTGTGCCGTTGCATATTATCTCCGATCGTGATGCCCGTTTTACTTCGCATTTCTGGTCTTCGATGCAAGAAAGTTTGGGCACCCAACTGGATTTGAGCACGGCTTACCATCCTCAAACGGACGGTCAAACCGAGCGAACAATCCAAACCCTTGAGGACTTGCTGCGTCTTTGTGTCCTTGATTGTAACCTTTCGTGTTTTCGTTAATTGATAGTTAACCTTGTTATGTTCTTGTAAGGACCATTTATGTCATTTAAGAAACTATATGGGTTGTTTATGAATGTTTCTTTTATGGTGCATTAATTCATTAATTTAAGAGTTAATAATTTGTTTTTAATATAATAAAACATAATAATAATAGTTAAAATAAGATAAAAATAATAATAATAATAGAAATAATAATTTATAAGAGTTAAATAATTAACAAGTTTAAAATGTTTAAAACTTAAAGTTTAATTAAGTTAGGGGGCCTTTAAGACAATTTACAAACTTAAAATAGAAGTTTTGTACCTAAAATATTAAGTTGAAAACCGCAGGGACTAAAGCTGTAAATATTCAAAACCTAAACCCCGTCCCCTCTTTTCCCCCGTGATTCCGGCGAGGGCTCCGGCCAACTCCGGCGAGACCCCAAAACCATCGAAACCCTTCGAATCTTGATCCCAAACCGTTCCAAATCGATTCGTGAACCCGTTTCGAACTTGAACACGCACCTTAATTGCGTTTAGACGTCGGTTATGAACCCAATCGGTTTGAATAACCGAAGCTTTTAATCATAGAGCCATTCGAACATTAAAACTCAATAATAATCAAATTAAATGTATCATAATCGAACGTTTAACTAATCCTAAGCTGCTATCAATCACAATTTCACCTGAAACTCACACGAACATCACATTCGATCATCCCCTTCATCGCGACCTGCAACATTAGTGTTCTTCAACCCTCGGTCATTATTAAGTGAAATTGATAAAGGGCTTTCAATCACTAAGACCAATAGAAGCTTTCTGTGCAACGAATTTGGTTATCATCATCATTTGCACATCGATTGATTATAGCTTCGGTCGCGGCCTGTTCTTCGTCTTCCTTATCATCAATTCGACTTCAACTGGGTAATTTAACCCACCTACATACTCGATTTTACATGGGGAACAAAAGCCCCATGATCCTTAGCGTTAACAGTAACGAATTGATCTTCAATTTGGTTCAAATCGTTCTAGGGTTCATATGGGTTGGGGGTGTCTTTGTATTTGTGTTTTTAAGAATTAAAAACCCATTTCTTAACAGGCATAGGCGCCCTAGCCTAATGGTAACACATCACTCTTCTATCCTTGAGGTCCCGGGTTCGAACCCGGGCACCCCCCATTTTTTTAAAACTCGTTTTTTAACCTATTTAAGTCCAGAAAATTTATAAAAAAATTATAAAAATCATTTTTAATGACTAAAAATTATTTTTAGTTACCCCAATATTTTTGTAATTTTAATATATTTTCTTAATAAAACAATATGACAAAAAAAATCATTTCTAGTTATTAGCTATAAAATGGACTTTAAAATGATAGCTTAAATCAATAAATTATTATTGATCCAAACGTTACCCTTAAATTATTGATTAAATCATGATTATTTTAAATAATTATAAAAGTTTATTTAAACTTTATATTTAAACTTTACTAGTTATTATAGATGATTTACATTTATTTCTTTATATTAAAATACTTAAATAGTATATTTATTTCTTTTTCATTGAATCCAAAATATAAGCGGACCCTTTGTTAAAATTATTTATTTGTCAAAAGCCCCAAACTCCACTTGAAACCCTAGTTCACGTATGAATCGTTAAACTTATCTTTAGACTTAATCTTGGAATATATACGTTTAGGTATCTTGTAAAAGGAATCGTTGGAGCACCACTTAATTACTTGTTATTACCTTTAACACCAACTTATATCATGTGAGTTTTTCCATGCCCCTCTTTTACTTTATTTCACACCTTTTGGGGTGAAACATGTTAACTTTATAAACTTGCACTTGTAAACATCTTGATACTTGTAAACGCACATGCAATTCATCTTTACTTTTTGTCATGGTTATTTGTAATATTGTGAGCCTTATATGATGAACATTATATGTTGACAATCATTAACTATTGCTAGCCTGGCGACGTCATAGATCTATGGGCCTGACAAGCCTATTTGGTGCTAAAGCCGAGGTTATTGCCGGCTCCTGATGACGTATGCTTGTTCATCATGGGAACCAAGTACACTTAGCTAATCGTTAAACTTGTAAATGATATTCTTGGTCAAGGTTTGATTGTAGCTATATGTTATCTATAAACTTGCTTTATTCGTAACCATTGACATGAATTGCTACTTGTAAACTTTTATATATATATATATATGTATGCTTAACCCATGGAAACTCACCAACTTTTAAAGTTGACCCTTTTATTTTTAACATGTTTCAGGAAATGCACAAGGTTGATGATTATCTTTTGAAGCATGCTTACACCTAGGATTTGGACCTAGAAAAAAATAAATAAAATAACTTGAGACTTGAAAGTTGAACTTTGTTTATTTTTGTTTGTTGAGATATTTGGTTGTAATGTTTATTTCAACTATTGAATTTTTATATTTACAATTTATGGTAGTGTTATGTGGCTGTGAACAATCTTAACCCTCACATCTCGACGTTTCCGCCGTTAAGGTTGGGGTGTGACAGATTGGTATCAGAGCCCATAACTATAGGGATTTAGGTTATTAGAAATGGTGACCTAGACTATAGTTGATGCATGAACCTCATAAGAAAAATCTTTATGATCTTGTAATATATCTTGTTGCATGCTACATAATGCTACTTGTTAAGGATGGCCTCTTGATGTGCAACTTGATGCCTTTAGTTAGGATTGCCTTATAATTGAGAAACTTGGTTGCCTTGTCCTCTCTAAAACTTATTCTTAATCCTTTATTCTCTCGACGATGAAATATCTTAAACTTATTCTCGACGACACGGGGGAACGTAAGCTTTATATCAAAAGGTTCAAATCCTTAGACTTTATGACTAATCTATGAAAATCTCATCAAGGTTTTAATTCCATGAACCTAAAGAAATATTGTGTGACACATAGACACCTGTATTCTGGATTTCCTGGCAAAAAGCCTTCGGGCTAAGGTAAGCATTTCGCATAAATCCCGTGGGACTAGTTATGCTTACCTGGGGATTTCTGGGATGAGTGATAAACTATGGTCAATATACACAAGTTTCTAAGGCAATTGGAGTTAACTCACCTTGACGTGTCAACGTTTCCAAATGGTAATGCGTACCAAATGGAATCATTCCATGTGTGTTTTACAAGTCTTGAAAAATCTTTGTTGATTTATTATCTTCTACCTCCAAATTTCTGTGACTAACTTATTTTATATCCAGCATGTCTCGTCATCATGGAAAGCGTGGTAGCTCCGACCGCAAATTAGCCGCCATGATTGCCCGTCAAATGGCTGCCGTCATTCCGACCATGGTTGCCGAACTGAGTAGCACCTTGATGACCAACGCTAGTAACAACACTAATGGCAATGGGCAAGGAGAGAATAGTGCAAATCAAGGAAGAAACAACCAACCCTGCACGTTTAAGCACTTCAACTCGTGCAAACCCACTAGCTTTAGTGGGAAGGAAGGAGCCACTGGACTTCTCGAGTGGTTTGAAAGCATGGAGAACACCTTCATCAACTGTGAGTGTCCCGAGGCACTCAAAGTCCGTTATGCCACAAGTGTTCTTCAACAAAGAGCACTTACGTGGTGGAATAGTGAGAAGAGGAATCGTGGTGCTGATGCTGTGTTGGCACTCACTTGGGAAGAATTCAAGAACATTGCCATCCAAAAGTTCTGCCCGAGAAGTGAGCTGCAAAAGCTGGAGGAGGAGTTTTGGAATCTCAACAAGATGGTGGAGATCATTTGGCCTATTCAACTAGGCATCACGAGTTGAGCATCCTGTTGCCTCACATGGTTGACACTGTTCCTAGGAACATTGAGAAGTTCATCAAGGGGGTGCCACCTCAAATCCAAGATGCCGTGGTGGGAAGTAGACCCACAACTTTGGAAGATGCCATTACCATCACCGCTCAACTTACTGAAAACCATATTCGAGCGGGCACCTTGTCTGTCAAAGGGGCTAAAAAGACTGAAAAGGCGGTCCCTGAAGCAGCTAAGGAGAATAAGAATGAACCGTCTTACAACAACAAGAAACGCAAGTTCACACCGGCGCGTAATTTCGCTGTGGCTACACCCAAGGTACCTCAAAGACAACCCGCTCCTGGTACACAAGCACCTGCTGCTAGAACCTATGCTGGTCCTCTACCATTGTGCAATGTCTGTAAGTATCATCATGCGGGTAATACCCCGTGCCGTATCTGTACACTGTGTGGTAAGTATGGACACTTGGTGGCTACTTGTCACCGTGCACCAAACAATGCTGCGTTAGTTGCTAATCGTGCTTGCTACAACTGTGGGGAACCTGGTCATTTTCGCCCACAATGCCCTCGTCTTGCGGGTAACGTACCACAAGCTCGAGGACGTGCCTTCAACATCAATGCAAACCAAGCACAAGCAAACAACGATGTGGTGAACGGTATGTCAAATCCAACCCCAACTTTATGATCCAAGTTCTTTTGTTGCTTTACCTGTATCGTTAACGTCTTTAAAACTGAACAGGTATGTTTCTTATTAATAATTCTTATGCCTACGTTCTATTTGACTCTGGAGCCGATAAGAGTTTTGTCTCGATAGAATTTGAGCCTATACTTGCTAAGCCACATACGAAACTAGAAAGACCTCTTACTGTCGAAGTCGCCGATGGAGAACCCATCACCATTGATGTCGTCATTCATGATTGCATTTTGAGCCTAAACGAGCATGATTTCTTTATCGACCTTATTCCTATGAAACTTGGAAGCTTTGACGTTATCATTGGCATGGATTGGTTAGCCAAACATCATGCTGAAATTATTTGTTTCGAGAAGTGCATTCGAATTCCTTTGCCTTCGGGGGATACATTGAAAGTATTCGGCGAAAAATCATCCAAAGGACTCAAACTCATGTCGTGTACTCAAGCCCGAAAATGTCTAAGCAAGAATTACATGGCTTTCTTGGCTTACGTGGTCAACACGAAAGTCAAAGGGAACGATCTTAAGGATGTCCCGATTGTACGAGACTTTCCTGGAGTGTTTCCCGATGACCTTAGCGGTTTACCTCCCGTGCGTGAAGTCGAGTTTAAGATCGATTTAATTCCGGGAGCGAACCCTGTGGCTAAATCACCATATCGACTTGCACCGTCAGAAATGCAAGAGCTAGCTAGTCAACTCCAAGAACTGTCCGACAAGGGCTTTATCCGACCTAGCTCATCGCCTTGGGGTGCACCTGTTCTGTTCGTGAAAAAGAAAGATGGATCATTTCGTATGTGCATCGATTATCGTGAGCTTAACAAACTTACCATCAAGAACCGCTACCCTCTTCCTCGCATCGATGATCTTTTTGACCAACTTCAAGGAGCTGCTATTTTCTCAAAGATTGACTTACGTTCTGGCTATCATCAATTACGAGTTCATGATGATGATATCCCAAAAACTGCGTTCCGTACCCGATATGGACACTATGAGTTCATGGTGATGCCCTTTGGTTTAACGAATGCCCTGCTGTCTTTATGGATCTCATGAATCGAGTATGCAAGCCGTATCTAGACAAGTTCGTGATTGTCTTTATTGACGACATACTTATCTACTCCAAGTCCAAAACCGATCACGAACATCACCTGCGACAAGTTCTTGAGCTATTGAAGAAAGAACAACTATACGCAAAGTTCTCAAAGTGCGAATTTTGGCTTGAGGAGGTCCAATTTCTGGGACACGTGGTGAATAGTCAAGGAATTCACGTTGACCCTGCAAAGGTGGAAGCTGTGAAAAATTGGTGTGTTCCCACAACTCCAACCGAGGTTCGTTCTTTCCTTGGTCTTGCTGGCTATTATCGACGTTTCATTGCCAACTTCTCTCGAATCGCGAAACCGCTTACTTCCTTGACCCAAAAGAATAAACCATTCGAATGGGGGTCTGAACAAGAGGGAGCCTTTGAATCCTTAAAGCACAAGTTGTGTAATGCTCCTATATTGACCCTTCCCGATGGAAACGATGATTTCACCGTATATTGTGATGCATCTAAACAAGGCCTTGGTTGTGTTCTCATGCAACGAGGAAAGGTCATAGCATATGCATCGAGACAATTGAAGGTCCATGAGGTGAATTATACGACACATGATCTTGAACTTGGTGCTGTGGTTTTTGCCTTAAAGATTTGGAGGCATTACCTTTATGGGACGCAATGTATAGTCTACACCGATCACAAAAGCCTACAACACGTCTTCAATCAAAAGGATCTCAACATGAGACAACGACGTTGGGTTGAATTGATTAGTGATTATGATTGTGACATTCGTTACCACCCTGGAAAGGCAAATGTCGTAGCCGATGCACTAAGTCGTAAGATTCATAATAAGATGGTCTCGTTTCAAGAAATTCGCGATCGACGACAATGGTTTGATATCTTGGGAGAATTTGATACTGAGATTCGTCTGGATGTTAACGAGACTACGGTGCTGCTACAAAATTTGAGGATTGAGAATGACATCGAGACTTGTATCATGGAGGCTCAACAAGCAGTTCAAGAAGGAGGAAAAATGGGAGAGGAATTGGAGTACAACCTTCGAGCTCAACTAGAAACGAAAGCCAATGGGTTGATGTATTTCTTGAATCGAATTTGGGTTCCAAACCGTGATAATCTTCGTACCTTTATCATGAATGAAGCTCATCAAACTCGTTACTCAATTCATCCTGGTTCCGATAAGATGTATATGGATCTGCGTGGTCAATACTGGTGGCCTGGAATGAAGAAAGACATAGCAACTTACGTAGCTAAGTGTCTTACGTGTACAAAGGTTAAAGCTGAACATCAACGTCCTAGTGGATTGCTTGAACAACCCGAGATTCCCATGTGGAAATGGGAACACATATCCATGGACTTCATAACCAAATTACCTCGCACCTCTCGTGGTCATGATAGCATATGGGTGATCGTTGACCGATTGACCAAGTCGGCACATTTCATACCCATACGTGACACTTACAAAACGTCAAGGTTAGCTCGTATATACATTGATGAGATTGTGAGTCGTCATGGCGTACCTTTGCATATCATATCCGACCGAGACGCTCGTTTCACTTCGCACTTTTGGTCGTCTATGCAAGAACTTTTGGGTACTCAACTGGATTTAAGCACGGCTTACCATCCTCAAACGGACGGTCAAACCGAGCGAACCATTCAAACCCTAGAGGATTTGCTACGTCTTTGTGTCCTTGACTTTGGTGGTGACTGGGATACGCATTTACCTCTCGCGGAATTTTCGTATAATAATAGTTACCACTCGAGTATCAAAATGGCACCTTTTGAAGCACTTTATGGTCGTAAATGTCGTTCCCCGATCTGCTGGACTGACATTGGTGAAAATTTCATCACTGGTCCTGAGCTCATACAAGAAACAACCGATAAAGTTTCCATGATTCGCAAGAACCTTGAAGTGGCTAGAAGTCGACAAAAAAGTTATGCCGATAAACGACGCAAGCCGTTGGAATTCCAAGTTGGGGATATGGTTCTTCTTAAAGTCTCACCATGGAAGGGAGTCGTTCGCTTTGGGAAGAAGGGTAAATTAGCTCCACGATTTGTAGGACCTTTCAAGATCCTGAAAAGGATTGGGAAAGTGGCTTATAAACTGGAACTACCTTCCGATCTTAGCGGGGTTCATCCTGTTTTCCATGTCTCAAATTTGAGAAAATGTTTGGCTGATGAAAGTCTGTATGTCCCATTAGATGACATCCAGATCGACGAGTCATTACATTTTGTTGAGAAACCCGTTGAAGTCATGGACCGTATTATGAAGAAGACTAGGACCACTACTACCCCAATCGTCAAGGTTCGTTGGGAAAATAAGCGTGGACCTGAGTTTACTTGGGAGCGTGAGGAGCATATGAAGATGAAATACCCGTATTTGTTCGTCTAGTTCATTCTTAATTTCGGGACGAAATTCTTAAAAGTTGGGGAGACTGTAACCTTTCGTGTTTTCGTTAATTGATAGTTAACCTTGTTATGTTCTTGTAAGGACCATTTATGTCATTTAAGAAACTATATGGGTTGTTTATGAATGTTTCTTTTATGGTGCATTAATTCATTAATTTAAGAGTTAATAATTTGTTTTTAATATAATAAAACATAATAATAATAGTTAAAATAAGATAAAAATAATAGTAATAATAGAAATAATAATTTATAAGAGTTAAATAATTAACAAGTTTAAAATGTTTAAAACTTAAAGTTTAATTAAGTTAGGGGGCCTTTAAGACAATTTACAAACTTAAAATAGAAGTTTTGTACCTAAAATATTAAGTTGAAAACCGCAAGGACTAAAGCTGTAAATATTCAAAACCTAAACCCCCTCCCGTCTTTTCCCCCGTGATTCCGGCGAGGGCTCCGGCCAACTCCGGCGAGACCCCAAAACCATCGAAACCCTTCGAATCTTGATCCCAAACCGTTCCAAATCGATTCGTGAACCCGTTTCGAACTTGAACACGCACCTTAATTGCGTTTAGATGTCGGTTATGAACCCAATCGGTTTGAATAACCGAAGCTTTTAATCATAGAGCCGTTCGAACATTAAAACTCAATAATAATCAAATTAAATGGATCATAATCGAACGTTTAACTAATCCTAAGCTGCTATCAATCTCAATTTCACCTGAAACTCACACGAACATCACATTCGATCATCCCCTTCATCGCGACCTGCAACATTAGTGTTCTTCAACCCTCAGTCATTATTAAGTGAAATTGATAAAGGGCTTTCAATCATCGAGACCAATAGAAGCTTTCTGTGCAACGAATTTGGTTATCATCATCATTTGCACATCGATTGATTATAGCTTCGGTCGCGGCCTGTTCTTCGTCTTCCTTATCATCAATTCGACTTCAACCGGGTAATTTAACCCACCTACATACTCGATTTTACATGGGGAACAAAAGCCCCATGATCCTTAGCGTTAACAGTAACGAATTGATCTTCAATTTGGTTCAAATCGTTCTAGGGTTCATATGGGTTGGGGGTGTCTTTGTATTTGTGTTTTTAAGAATTAAAAACCCATTTCTTAACAGGCATAGGCGCCCTAGCCCAATGGTAACACATCACTCTTCTATCCTTGAGGTCCCGGGTTCGAACCCGGGCACCCCCCATTTTTTTAAAACTTGTTTTTTTAACCTATTTAAGTCCAAAAATTTATAAAAAAATTATAAAAATCATTTTTAATGACTAAAAATTATTTTTAGTTACCCCAATATTTTCTGTAATTTTAATATATTTTCTTAATAAAACAATATGACAAAAAAAAATCATTTCTAGTTATTAGCTATAAAATGGACTTTAAAATGATAGCTTAAATCAATAAATTATTATTGATCCAAACGTTACCCTTAAATTATTGATTAAATCATGATTATTTTAAATAATTATAAAAGTTTATTTAAACTTTATATTTAAACTTTACTAGTTATTATAGATGATTTACATTTATTTCTTTATATTAAAATACTTAAATAGTATATTTATTTCTTTTTCATTGAATCCAAAATATAAGCGGACCCTTTGTTAAAATTATTTATTTGTCAAAAGCCCCAAACTCCACTTGAAACCCTAGTTCACGTATGAATCGTTAAACTTATCTTTAGACTTAATCTTGGAATATATACGTTTAGGTATCTTGTAAAAGGAATCGTTGGAGCACCACTTAATTACTTGTTATTACCTTTAACACCAACTTATATCATGTGAGTTTTTCCATGCCCCTCTTTTACTTTATTTCACACCTTTTGGGGTGAAACATGTTAACTTTATAAACTTGCACTTGTAAACATCTTGATACTTGTAAACGCACATGCAATTCATCTTTACTTTTTGTCATGGTTATTTGTATTATTGTGAGCCTTATATGATGAACATTATATGTTGACAATCATTAACTATTGCTAGCCTGGCGACGTCATAGATCTATGGGCCTGACAAGCCTATTTGGTGCTAAAGCCGAGGTTATTGCCGGCTCCTGATGACGTATGCTTGTTCATCATGGGAACCAAGTACACTTAGCTAATCGTTAAACTTGTAAATGATATTCTTGGTCAAGGTTTGATTGTAGCTATATGTTATCTATAAACTTGCTTTATTCGTAACCATTGACATGAATTGCTACTTGTAAACTTATATATATATATATATATATATATGTATGCTTAACCATGGAAACTCACCAACTTTTAAAGTTGACCCTTTTATTTTTAACATGTTTCAGGAAATGCACAAGGTTGATGATTATCTTTTGAAGCATGCTTACACCTAGGATTTGGACCTAGAAAAAAATAAATAAAATAACTTGAGACTTGAAAGTTGAACTTTGTTTATTTTTGTTTGTTGAGATATTTGGTTGTAATGTTTATTTCAACTATTGAATTTTTATATTTACAATTTATGGTAGTGTTATGTGGCTGTGAACAATCTTAACCCTCACATCTCGACGTTTCCGCCGTTAAGGTTGGGGTGTGACATTGATTTTGGTGGTGACTGGGATACGCATCTGCCGTTAGCGGAATTTTTGTATAACAATAGTTATCACTCGAGTATCAAGATGGCACCATACGAGGCTTTATATGGTCGCAAATGTTGTTCTCCGATCTGTTGGACTGACATTGGTGAGAATTTCATTACTGGTCCTGAACTTATTCAAGAAACGACCGACAAAGTCTCCAAAATCCGAAATAACCTTGAAGTGGCTAGAAGGTCAAAAGAGTTATTCCGATAAAAGACTCAAACCGTTGGAATTTCAAGTCGACGACATGGTTCTTCTTAAGGTCTCTCCATGGAAGGGTGTTGTTCGCTTTGGAAAGAAGGGTAAGTTAGCCCCACGTTTTGTAGGACCTTTCAAGATTCTGAAAATAATTGGGAAAGTGGCTTACAAACTGGAACTACCTTCCGAACTTAGCGGGGTTCATCCTATCTTCTATGTCTCAAACCTGAGGAAATGCCTGGCTAATGAAAATTTGCATGTTCCTTTGGAGGAAATCCAAATTGACGAGTCGTTGCACTTCGTTGAAAAACCTGTCGAGATCATGGATCGAACGTTGAAGAAGACCCGTATATCTACCACACCGATCGTCAAATTCCGTTGGGAAAACAAACGTGGAGCTGAGTTCACTTTGGAACTTGAGGATCATATGAGAAAGAAATACCCTCATCTTTTTGTTTAGTCTTGTCTTCAATTTCGGGACGAAATTTCTTAAAGTTGGGGAGACTGTGACCTCTCGTATTCTTATTTAACGTGTGTTAAACGTCGTTATTTCTTGTAAGGATTTGATTGTTATTAGTGCAATTACGAGGTTTTATTTGTAAATTCCTGATGTAATATTGACAATAATAATCGTAATAACCATAATAATAATAATAAAGAAAATGTTAAAATTAAAAATGAAAATAACAATAAAATGATAAAATGATAATACTAATAACAATTAATAACTTAAAAAAAAATGTTGAACTTGATAATAATTAAAAACAATATAAGTTGTATTACTATAAACTTTAAAGACTTAAAACTTATAAGTTGGTGCATAAAATAATAACTTTTAAACCACAGGGACTGGAACTGTAACTAGTTGTAAACTAGGATTTAAAACTTTGGATTAAAAGGTACCACGTTGAAAGCACAGGGGACCAAAGTGTAAATTTTTCTTAAAAACCATTCATTCCCCGATTTTCAGGCCAAGGTTCCGGCCACCGCCGGCCGACCTCCGGCGACTTCTGAAAATCCCCTAAAAACTCGTTATTAACCTCTAAAAATTGAATCTAACCGGTTCTAGTACAAGTTTCGAACCCTAAGACTCTATTTAATTCGAAATTAACATCGATTACCTTAATACTTAAACCGAAACTGATTTTCCTCAAAACCCAAAACTGATTTCGCCCTTAAATCATCATAATCGTCGAATTGATTGGACATAAACCACCGACTAAACACCTGGAACTTAATGGGGTAATTAATTTCACCTGAAACGCCCGAATTACACCTTCAATCAATGATAAACGGCCAACATTAAGCTTATAGCCGTTGGACATGATTGAGCTCTAATTGACACTATAAAATAGAGGGCTAGTGCTCTCGACCTTTTCTTTTCACTAGCTGAACTCTCAATTTCATCAAAATACATACACATATCGAAATCCCCAATCGTGAACAATCGAAGGCTTGCTTGAACTTAAAATTACCAAGAACGACACCAAAGCAGGTAATAAAATGGGGCTTTACACTCGGTTTGATGTGGGTAATCAAAGCCCTAACCTTAATTTCATTATCAAACTCATTTTGTTTGATGTGGGCTTTACACTCCATTTAAAAATTGATTTCGGGTTAAAACACAAAATAGGGCCTAGCCCAGCCGGTTTAAGTCATGTGTTGTTAGGCAGGAGGTCCCGGGTTCGACCCCGGGCACCTGCCACTATTTTTCTAAAAGTTTTTTTTTATAAAATCTAAATTTCAAAAAATATTAAATATTATTATAAATTATATAAAAATCATTTTTAAGCAGAAAGTTAAATAAAATCATTTTCTTTTTAAAAGTTTCTTATAAATTTAATTAAGAAATTCTTATTTCTTTTATTTAAAAAAAATATAAACATGGTTACAAAATACATTTATTATTAATGATAAAATGAATCCCACTTAATTTTTAAATAATTTTAACTTAATAGATGTTTTATTGTTATAAAGAATATTTACAAATTCATCTTTTTATACATGTATGTGCACCTATTGTAATTAGTTGAAGTATTTTAATATTCTAAAATTACAAAAATGACTCTTCTAATAAATGGTAAATAATAACCCTTTTAATAATAAACTTATAACTTTTATTAATAGCTTTAATCACTAAAATTCTTATTTAAAACATTTGATTACCAAAATACTAATAATTTGCATCTATTTATTAACATGAAAACCATGGACAAATGAGTTATAAATATAATACCAAAATCTCCATTATTAACTTAATACGACGTTTCGTTTAGGTGAACGTTAACGAATCCTCGGCATTATATACAAGACTTATTAATTGTCATTCTTATTATCCAAGTGAGTTTTTCCATACCCCTTTTATATATTTTCACACTTTGAGGTGAAACATGTTAACCTTATGATAAATGCACTTGTAAACTCGTTTGAATCTTGGAAACACTTGGGAAATTCTTCTTATTTGTCGTGGTTAGTTGAACTCTTGTAATTACCATGTGATGACTATAATATGTACAATCATTAACTATTGCTAGCCTGGCGACATCATAGATCTATGGGTCTGACAAGCCTACTTGGTGTTAAACCAAGTACACTTAGCTAATCGTTTAATCTTGTAATCTTGTAATCTGTCAAGGTTTGATTGTTACATTTGTTCATCCATCCCTAGTTACTTTATTCAATAACCTATGACATTAATTGCCATCTTTTATATATATTTATGTATGAAAACTATGGAAAACTCACCAACATTATGTTGACCTTTTATTTTTAACATATTTCAGGAAATGATACTGTTTAGCATGCCTTGAAGACTTACATACATCTAGGATTGGACCTAGACTAAAATAAAAGACATTGATCATTTTGTGACTTTGAATTTATTATGTATTGTTGGATGTTTGAACTTGCTCTATTCCTTAAATGTATGTCATGGATATTGATTTTTAATAATATTGTCATTTTAAATTAGCATTGTATGGCATGAACAATCTTAACCCTCACATCTCGACGTTTCCGCCATTAAGGTTGGGGTGTGACAGAAACTGTGGATTCATCCTGCGAAACTACGGCAATCTCCTTCCTGCGAAACTATAGTTTCGCAGGTAGTTTCGCAAGTGCATAGGTAGGTCTGTAGATCTAGCAAACCTAGGAAATTCCAATGAAAGTTGGGCGAAACTGCATGAGAAACTGCATGCGAAACTACATGAGAAACTGCATGCGAAACTGTCAGCGAAATTTGTAACGCCCGGAATAAAGTCGAAACGGGCCGATTAATAATAATGGGCTTAGCCGGGATTATTTAAAGAAAATAAGCGGGAAATGGACTATGGACCGAGTAGACCTCGCGGGTTATGTGTTCGGCGAGTTTAATGTCCTGGGAACGCCCGTTATATATAAACGGGTCAGCTTGAGCAACTCTCATTTGCAACTCAACACCAACTTTTAGAGAGAGAGTGTAGAGAGAGAAAGTGGAGAGAAAGTGGTGATCCAAGGCTCGGTTGATCAAAAGATTGAAGATTGGTGTTTTTGGGCATCCAAACAACAAGAAAAGACCAAGAATCCAGGTAAGAAACATCGTTTAATCGGTTCTTTTAGGGTAAACCCGGATTATAGGGTTTGGGGTTTTTGGAAGTGGCAAAGAATCACCCAAAACTCACGTTTTTGTGTAAGAAAACATGTAAGAAGCTTAGATATAGCTTCTTCGGTGATAAACCAAGGATTTGGGTGTAAAAGATTGAAGTTTTGGGTCAAAAATGGGTTGGTTCGTTATTTCAGCCCGTTTTGCGAAACTGGGTGTTCATCTAGCGAAATTATGTAGTCGTCCAGCGAAACTATAGTTTCGCAGGTAGTTTCGCAGACTTGAATTTCCAACGAAAGTTGGGCGAAACTGGCGGCAAAACTGGCAGCGAAGACGCCAGCGAAACTGCCAGCGAAGGTGGCAGCGAAACTGCTGGCGAAACTAACAGCGAAACTGCTGATCATGCAGCGAAATTAGATGTGAAATTAGGCAGAAATTAACCCCTTTGAGTGTTAACTTATCTGCAGGCTGTGTAGTGCGACCCTTGCTTAGAAAGCTTGATTGAGAAGCTACTCATTAAGTCCAGGTGAGTTCTAGATCCCCTATTTTAAAGGTTTTAAACTTGTTTGTTGTTGGAAATGCATATTTAACGTTTTTATAAGATTTGGGTGTATACGCGTATGTGCATATGTATGTGAATGGATGATGCATGATGTTTATGATGATGTGTGATGGGGTATGTGATGATTATGTGATGCTGTGTATGAATGTGTTATGTTGACTTTATGTTCCTATTATGTATTATTCCGTGACTTATGTGTTATGAGTATGAAATGAATGAAAAGTATTATGTAACGTAAAGCGGAAATTAATGAAAATGATGAGTGGAACATAAAGAAAGAACGAATGCATGCATTAATGAACGAACGGATGTAAGAAAAGTCTTGCAAGCAATGTATGGAGGTTCACACCCAATGAAGGGTGTTAGCTCAACTGTGTGTGGGTTAGCTACCCCGGAAGGATGCACACTAGGGTCTAGTCTTTGTGACTGACCAAATGTATGGGACCCTTTTCGCTTACCCAGGTACTGTGGTCAGGCTACCGGGCACAATGTATGGGAGTCTATTTATAGACTTCGGCCCAGTACCCGCTTTATGCATGATGGTGGGGTATAGACATGAGATTGGTCCAAATGAATTTACCCAGGTACTGTGGTCAGGCCACTGGGCAAAATGTACAGGAGTCTATTTATTGACTTCGGCCCAGTACCCGCTTTATGCATGACGGTGGGGTATATCTCGTGGCATTGGCCTGGAGCGTAGAGAAGTAAGTGATGTATGTACATAAGGTACGGAAAGGAAGGTAACGAATGATAATGATGACGTGCGATGATGAATGAATGTAAGTTAACGAATGACGATGGAAGATAATAATAATATTATCTATGTGTACGTATGATGTACGAATGACGAAAGAAAAGTATTTTATTTATAAAACTAGAACTCACTCAGCAACGTTGACTTTTTATGTATTTTCCAGTTGGTAGGTAATCTTGCTGACGATGGCACGGGGCAGCTACTTGGCGTTTTTGGGATGGCATCCATTGTTTAAATTATGACGTTTTTGCATTGTAATGCGAACAAACAATATTTTGTAACGATTATGAATGTTGTATTATTTTGCAAAAGCAATGAATGAAATGATTTTAAATTATTCCGCTACGTTGTTTTAGTACACTTAAATATATGTTTTATGTTTTATGTGCAATTATTGACCAGCTGTAAGCGTCCCGGGAATGGGGCCTTACAAGTTGTTATTAGAGCCAAAGTTTAAGTGAAATGGGTAAATATTTTCAAAAGAAACCTAAACTTAAACTGAGAATGGGACAAAATGGAAGGGATGCCAGTCCGAGTAGCTACGTGCCATCAGGTATTTTCTTAAAATTTAACCAGTATTACATGCGCATGTTATGTGGCTTATGTGCCTTTAGTAGATTTAGATACTGATGTAGTCAGGATAGGAAATGCTTGGGGTATGAAGAGTAAAGTAAGTGGCAAATTACAACTGGCCACTGTAATTAGGGACTTACTATACTTGACATAAACTGAGCTATTACCTTGAATGACCATGTTAGTGTTTGGATCTTATAGTGTGTTAGAGGATGGCTGGAGGTAGATCTTCTAAGGCTTCTTGAGGTGGAGGCCGTGGTGGACGTGATACTAGATCATGGGTCACAAGAGGAAGGGCTAAAGCTGAGGAGACAGCTCATGAAGAGCCCGAGACCCCTCATCCGGAGGGTGGTTATGAGAGTGCTAATTTGAGGGCCTCAGTGAAGGAGGCTGTGGTGGAGGAGGTTCACCAGGTCATGCAGACGATCTTACCGTCTGTAGTGACCGAAGTGATTAAGGATGTAAGGGAAGGTGAGAGGAAAGAAAGGAATAGGTCCTCAGGAGAGAGGGAGCAACCGAAGACTGAGACGGTTGTCTCCAGTGAGGAGGAGGAGGAAGAAGAGCCTATGCTTGAGGCAGCACGAGGCTGTAACTATAGGGCATTTCAGCTATGCAAGCCCCCGACTTTTGATGGAAATGGCACTGCTGCTGCTGCTCACCGGTGGGTGTGAGAGATGGAGGTTGTTCTTGATATCAGCGAGTGCCGGGAAGATCAGAAGGTGAAATTTGCCACTCACTCATTCGTGGACTCGGCTCTGTGTTGATAGGACAATATCATCCAAGCCGAGGGTAGTAGGGTGATTGGAAGAAAGAGGTGGAATGAGCTAAAGAAGTTGGTGATTGAGGAATTCTGTCCTCACAGGGAGCTCGACAAGGTTGAGAGGGAGTTCCTGCAGCTGGAGGCGGGAACCATGACACATCAGCAATACACCACCAAATTCAATGAGATGGCACGGCTGGTGCCGGATCAGGTGACACCCTTATCACGAAAGATCAAGAGATACATTCAAGGCTTGCAGGCGGATATCCGCAGGCACATGATCGTCGCCCAGCCGAGTAGGTTTAGGTCGGTGGTTGATCTGGCGGGGAGGCTATATGATGAACGGGAAGTGGTGGTGGCTGAGGTGAGTAAGAAAGGTGGTGGTGACCGGAACTTGAATGGGAAGAGGTTTGGTAGGGGTGGTGCCCCGACAAACAACAAGGTTGCGAGAGTGGATGACCGGCGTGTGGTCACATCCGGTTCGGGATCGAAGAGGTGTGGTAGGAAGGAGCATGCTGGAGAGTGTAGATGGGGATCGAATGTTTTTTTCAAGTATGGGAGAACGGGGCATATAGCAAAGGATTGTCGTATGGCCAGATGTTTTAACTGTGGTGGAGAGGGTCATATGAGCAGGGAATGCAAGAAGCCAAGGGCTGAGAGTTCCGGAGCGAAGAAGACGACCGAAACCGAGGGGCAGAAAGCAAGAGCTAGAGCTTTCACGATGACCCAGGAGGAGGCTAGGACGGACCCCGATGTGGTGGCAGGTACGTTTCTAGTAAACCAAACTCTTGCCTCCGTGTTATTTGATTCCGACGCTAGTAGGAGTTTCATTTCTGCTGCCTTTTGTGCTAAGTTGCCCATTAGGAGTAGAAGTATTGATGAGCCCTTCGATGTAGAAACTGCCATAGGTAAGTCTACCAGGATTTCTGAGATGATAGAAGGTTGTGATGTAGAATTAGAAGGTCATAAGTTTCCTGCAAGGCAGTTTGTGATGACCTTAGGCGGGTTCGATGTAGTCCTGGGAATGGACTGGTTAGCGGCCTACGAGGCGAATATCATATGTCGCAAGAAGATGATTCGACTGACAGCGCCTGACGGGAGTTCGGTGATGATTTACGGTGATCGAGTTACTACGATTCCGAAGGTGATTTCAATGGCGGTGGTGGGAAAGTGTATGAGGCGTGGATGTAGTGCCTGCTTGGCCTACGTAAAGGATGTTGATACACCAACACCACAACTGTCTGATGTACTGGTTGTGTGTGACTTCCCAGACGTGTTCCCAGAAGATTTACCAGGTGTGCCGCTTGACCGTGAGATTGAGTTCCAGATCGATCTGATACCCGGTGCCCAACCTGTTGCTAAGGCGCCGTATCGATTAGCCCCCTCTGAGCTGAAGGAATTGATGGAGCAACTGTAAGAGTTGCTTGATAAGGGGTTCATTAGACCGAGTATCTCACCATGGGGTGCTCCGATCTTGTTCGTGAAGAAGAAGGATGGTAGCATGAGGATGTGTATTGACTACCGTGAGTTGAATAAGCTGACGGTGAAGAACCGGTATCCGTTACCGAGGATTGATGACTTGTTTGATCAGCTCCAAGGTGCCAGTTGGTTCTCAAGGATAGACCTTCGATCTGGCTACCATCAGTTGAAAGTGAAGGAACAAGATATTCCTAAAACAGCTTTTCGCACGCGTTATGGACACTACGAGTTTGTCATTATGTCTTTTGGTTTAACAAACGTGCCAGCTGCTTTTATGGATTTGATGAATCAAGTGTGTCAGCCGATGTTGGATAAATCAGTGATTGTGTTCATCGATGATATCTTGATTTATTCGAAGAGCAAGGAGGAGCATGCCGGTCACATTTGAGATGTGTTAGAGAGGTTAAGAAGGGAGAAGTTGTATGCTAAGTTCTTCAAGTGCACGTTTTGGTTGCACGAAGTTCAGTTCTTGGGTCACGTGGTAAATCCCGAGGGGATTATGGTGGACCCGACAAAGGTGGAGATGGTGATGCAATGGAAGTCTCCAAAGACGCCATTCGAGATCCTTAGTTTCTTGGGGTTGGCGGGCTATTATAGAAGGTTTATCCAAGACTTCTCCAAGATAGCTTCTCCGCTGACTAAGTTGACCCGCAAAGACGTGAAGTTTGTTTTGGGTCAAGATCAAGAGAAGGCTTTTGAGGAGCTAAAGGCGAGGTTGACTCAAGCTCCTGTCTTGTCATTACCCGAAGGAAGTGAGGATTTGGTGGTCTATTCAAATGCTTCTTACTCGGGGTTGGGTTGCGTACTGATGCCGCGAGGAAAGGTTATAGCTTATGCATCCCGACAATTGAAAGTTCATGAGGTCAATTATCCTACTCATGATTTGGAGCTAGCAGCTGTGGTCTTTGCATTAAAAATTTGGAGGCACTACCTGTATGGGACGAAGTGCAGCATTTTCACCAACCACAAGAGCTTGAAGTACTTCTTCGAGCAGAAGGATTTGAACATGAGGCAAAGGAGATGGTTGGAACTGATAAAGGATTATGATTGTGAAATCCATTACCATCCAGGCAAAGCCAACGTAGTGGCGGATGCCCTTAGCCGAAAGGAGAGGCCTGAACCAATCCGGGTGAAGGCTTATCAATTGGTTATGACCTCAGACGTAATCAAGCAAGTCAAGGAGTTTCAAGACGAGGCGTTGAAAGAAGATCGTCTTAACTCTGAAAGGATGAGAGGTATGGTCGCGGAGTTAAGAGAAAACACTCTTGGTGTTAAAACCCGATTCGGACGAATGTGGATTCCTCGTTATGGGGATCTACGTGGGAAGATCATGGACGAAGCTTATAAGTCTCGGTAATCCATTCATCCCGGTGCCACGAAAATGTATCAAGACATGAAGAAAGATTATTGGTGGCCTGGTATGAAGCGTGACATAGTGGAGTATGTGAGTAAGTGCCTTACTTGCTTGCAAGTGAAGGCAGAGCATCAGAAGCCGTACAGGAAGATCCAACCATTGGATATACCCGAGTAGAAGTGGGAGCATATCACCATGAACTTCATTACGAAGCTACCACGTACCGCGAGAGGGTATGATGCCATATGGGTGATAGTTGATCGTCTGACGAAGAGTGCTCACTTCCTACCGATCCGAGAGACGTATTCCTTTGAGAGACTCGCGGATCTATTCATCAAGGAGATTGTAAGTTGCCATGGTGTACCGGTGTCTATTGTGTCTGATCGTGACACTCGGTTTACATCCAAGTTCTGGAAGAGATTTCATGATACGATAGGAACGAGGTTACATATCAGCACGGCTTATCATCCCAAGACAGATGGTCAGTCAGGAAGGACCATTCAGATGCTTGAAGATATGCTTCGGGCATGCATCATTGATTTTGGAGGAAGTTGGGATGACCACTTTCCGTTAGCGGAATTTTCATACAACAACAGTTATCATGCCAGCATTGGTATGCCACCTTATGAGATGCTATACGGTAGGAGATGTAGAATGCCCGTTTGTTGGGGTGATATTAGTCAAAAGGAGTTAGGAAGTATTGAGGTGATCGAGGCTACAATGAAGAAACTTGAAAGGATCAAAGCCTTTATGAAGGCAGCCAAAGATAGGCAAAAGTCGTACGCCGACAAGAGACGTAGACCGATTGAGTTCAAGGTGGGAGATAGAGTTATGTTGAAAGTCTCACCTTGGAAGGGGATCATTCGATTTAGAAAGTGGGGCAAATTGAGCCCGAGATACATAGGGCCTTTCCGAATCATTGCTCTAGTAGGAGAGGTGGCCTACAGGTTGGAGTTGCCTAGTGAGTTAAGTGGAATTCATCCGACATTCCATGTATCTCACTTGAGAAAGTGCTTAGCCAATGAGGATATGGTGGTGCCACTGGAGGATATTGAAGTAGATGAACGGGTCAATTATGTGGAGCAACCAGTGGCGATCATCGATCGTAAGGAGAAGAGGCTAAGGAATAAAGTGGTTCCACTTGTGCGAGTACAGTGGAAGCACAGGAAGAGATCTGAGTCTACGTGGGAGACTAAAGAGGAAATGAGACAACATTACCCATATCTATTCGAGGAATAACAGGTTTCAAGGACGAAACCTAAATAAGGGGGGTGGACTTAGCCGGAATAAAGTCGAAACGAGCCAATTAATAATAATGGGCTTAGCCGGGATTATTTAAAGAAAATAAGCGGGAAATGGAGTATGGACCGAGTAGACCTCGCGGGTTATGTGTTCGGCGAGTTTAAGGTCCCAGGAACGCCCGGTATATATAAACGGGTCAGCTTGAGCAACTCTCATTTGCAACTCAACACCAACTTTTAGAGAGAGAAAGTGGAGAGAAAGTGGTGATCCAAGGCTCGGTTGATCAAGAGATTGAAGATCGGTGTTTGTGGGCATCCAAACAACAAGAAAAGACCAAGAATCCAGGTAAGAAATATCATTTAATCGGTTCTTTTAGGGTAAACCTGGATTATAGGGTTTGGGGTTTTTGGAAGTGGCAAAGAATCACCCAAAACTCACGTTTTTGTGTAAGAAAACATGTAAGAAGCTTAGATATAGCTTCTTGGGTGATAAACCAAGGATTTGGGTGTAAAAGATTGAAGTTTTGGGTCAAAAATGGGTTGGTTCGTAATTTCAGCCCGTTTTGCGAAACTGGGTGTTCATCAAGCGAAATTATGTAGTCGTCCAGCGAAACTGTGGATCTTCCTGCGAAACTATAGTTTCGCAGGTAGTTTCGCAGACTTGAATTTCCAACGAAAGTTGGGCGAAACTGGCGGCGAAACTGGTAGCGAAGATGCTAGCGAAACTGCCAGCGAAATTGCCAGCGAAGGTGGCAGCGAAACTGCTAGCGAAACTAGCAGCGAAACTGCTGATCATGCAGCGAAATTAGCAGTGAAATTAGGTAGAAATTAACCCCTTTGAGTGTTAACTTATCTGCAGGCTATGTAGTGCGACCCTTGCTTAGAAAGCTTGATTGAGAAGCTACTCACTGAGTCCAGGTGAGTTCTAGATCCCCTGTTTTAAAGGTTTTAAACTTGTTTAGGGCTGGAAATGCATATTTAATGTTTTTATAAGATTTGGGTGTATACGCGTATGTGCATATGTATGTGAATGGATGATGCATGACGTTTATGATGATGTGTGATGGGGTATGTGCTATTTATGTGATGCTATGTATGAATGTGTTATGTTGACTTTATGTTCCTATTATGTATTATTCCGTGACTTACGTGTTATGAGTATGAAATGAATGAAAAGTATTATGTAATGTAAAGCGGAAATTAACGACAATGATGAGTGGAACGTAAAGAAAGAATGAATGCATGCAATAATGAATGAACGGATGTAAGAAAAGTCTTGCAAGCAATGTATGGAGGTTCACACCCAATGAAGGGTGTTAGCTCAACTGTGTGTGGGTTAGCTACCCCGGAAGGATGCACACTAGGGTCTAGTCTTTGTGACTGACCAAATGTATGGGACCCTTGTCACTTACCCCGGTACTGTGGTCAGGCCACCGGGCACAATGTATGGGAGTCTATTTATAGACTTCGGCCCAGTACCCGCTTTATGCATGACGGTGGGGTATAGCACATGGCATTGGTCCAAATGAATTTACCTCGGTACTGTGGTCAGGCCACCGGGCACAATGTACGGGAGTCTATTTATTGACTTAGGCCCAGTATCCGCTTTATGCATGACGGTGGGGTATAGCTCGTGGCTTTGGCCTGGAGCGTAGAGAAGTAAGTGATGTATGTACATAAGGTACGGAAAGGAAGGTAACGAATGATAATGATGAAGTGCGATGATGAATGAATGTAAGTTAACGAATGATGATGGAAGATAATAATAATATTATCTATGTGTACGTATGATGTATGATCGCAAATGAACGTAAAGAATGGTTTTAAACGAAAGAAAAGTATTTTATTTATAAAACTAGAACTCACTCAGCAACGCTGACTTTTTATGTATTTTCCAGTTGGTAGGTAATCTTGCTGAGGATGGCATGGGGCAGCTACTTGGCGTTTTTGGGATGGCATCCATTGTTTAAATTATGACGTTTTTGCATTGTAATGCGAACAAACAATATTTTGTAACGATTATGAATGTTGTATTATTTTGCAAAAGCAATGAATGAAATGATTTTAAATTATTCCGCTGCGTTGTTTTAGTATACTTAAATATATGTTTTATGTTTTATGTGTAATGATTGACCAGCTGTAAGCGTCCCGGGAACGGGGCCTTACAAAATTGCTGCAGAAACTGTGTAGAAAATGACATTTTTGTGTGTTAACTTATATGCAGATCGTGTACCATGATAATAGCTTAGGTAACTTAGATGTGAAGTTACTTACTCACCAGGTGAGTTCTAGATCCCCCTTATTTACATGTTTTCAATGTTTTGGGGAGATATGCATAATAAATATATGATTTTGATAAAAAATTATGCTATAAAGATCTCAAGAGGTTTTAAATATAGAATTTTCAGCCCGGCCCCAGCCAGGGGCATTGCCCCTTGGACTCCCCTAGGGGCTGCTGCCCCTAGAACCCCGCTTTCAGGGGCTGCCGCCCCGAACCCCCATTGTCCCGCGAAGGGTCGATTATATTGTTTGTATTATTTTTTTGAAGAATGTGAATATATGGACTAAAAGTTGATTCTTAGCATGTATAAGTATATGTATAACTAAAGATGAAAGTGAAACCTAAAGAAATGTTATTAAGCTCATAACAATGTACTATTGCTAAAGTGAAGTCTTGTGTTTGTCACAAGCATGGCTAAAGTAAAGTCTTGTGTTTGTCACAAGCATGGATAAAGTAAAGTCTTATGTTTGTCACAAACATGGATAAAGTAAAGTCTTGTGTTTGTCACAAGCATGGCTAAAGTGAAGTCTTGTGTTCGTTACAAGCATGGATAAAGTAAAGTCTTGTGTTTGTCATAAGTGGGGGTCTAGCCCTTTGGCAGATCCCGAGACATAGTAACTAGGAATTGACGGATAAAGAAGAGTAATAGATAATTAATAAGTGAAACTCTTAGTGATAAAGTAGTGATAAAGTGACAGTCTATGTATAGTAATGTTTGTTCATGTGATGTTTGCTTTAGAATGAAGAAGTTAACATACCTCGCTAAAAGTTTATCTTATAAAGAAAACTTAGGACTCACTTAGTAAAGCTGACTTTTGTATGCATATTAGTTTGATAGGTGAGCTGTTGGGCATAGAAGGATGGGGGCATGGATCCAAAGCTTTTTGGAAATTGAAGACTAGCATCCTAAATTTAGAAGATTATTAAACACACTTTTAAGACTTGTTTGATGTATTTAAGACAATGTTAATGTTTTCTTTGAATTATGTCATGACGAATTTGATTTAAAGTAATTTTCGCTGCAATGTTTATACAAAAAAAATATATTCAGTATTATCTCAGATGATTCGGAGGCCAACGTCATTAAATAATGTTGAGAAAGAGACAGTGGGCATATAAATTTGCAATAAGATAAAATACAAATACTCAAAAAAGAAAAAAAAGAAAAAAATATTTTTGGTCCAATCAAAAGACACCACATGTCAGGATGCCAAATCACTACAAAGCACTATTCATTATTCTTTATAAATTATATATAGAGCTAGTTAAACAAAAATAAATTTGCAAGAAAACTTAACAATAAAAGAAAATAACTTTGCAGGAAATAGTTAAACTAGAATAACTAACAAAAGTCCAAAATAAATATATCAAAGTAGATCAATATCGAATTCTTATTAGGGCATGAGTAGAAAGTGAATCACTTTTATTAAAATAAATTATAAATAACATAAAGATACGCTTCGTCATTTGAGAAATATGTATAATGATACCATTAACAAAATGAATTACTAAAAGTGTAAATAAACGTCCTTCATTGCAACAATGACCAAAGAAATTGTAGGCAGTTGTGGTTGAGGCATGTTTTTGATACTCTTCCAATAAATAGAGTTCACATCTTCTCTTAGAAGAACACATATGTTTTCCCAAATACAATATAATCAAAAAAGTGTGTACTACTAGATATAGCACGCGTCTATGTTGCACAAGAATTAATGTGTTTTCGTCTATAAATAAAAAGAAGAAGAAGTTCAAATGATGGGAAGAATATAGAATACTTCCTCTACTTAGAAAAATGATTGCTGGTTTTCTTATGTGTGTAAATCACCTTTCTTTGTTTCCTCCTTTTCCTAAATGAATTTTAGGGTTCCTCTTATAGTTACACAAAACTTGAAACGGAAACACACATAACTCTTTTTAATTACAAGAGTTAACTGTCACACTTCATTATTTTAAACTCAAGTTAAATGGTTAAAGTACGTGTCGTTATATTTATAACTAGTGGTAGCTGATAACCATAAAAGTATAACCAAGACCCAACAAACGCATAACCGCATTGGCAACCAGACCAACACTTGCTACTATAGTGGTACTGAAACATGTCATTAGTAACTTATTACACCCCAACAGATAAAGGAAACATGAGTATGTGAAAACAGACGAGACCATTATAACACATTAGGGGGAAGAGAATCACTAAAATCATTCTCCATCAATGCATCATGATGTTTCCAAACACATAAAGAACTTATGCCAAGGGTTGCCATTACCACAATGAAATGTCAAACAAATGCAAACAAAATGTAAAAGTCCTAAACAAGGACAACTAGGGAAAAACACACCCAACCAAGTACAAAGTAAATCAAACCAGATATTCACGATCACAAAAACCATCATGCTAAAATAAAACATAAATAAACAAATTATCTATTACCCAAAAGTGAGTGATCTCGTCTATTAGTCTCTCTATCCGGATAATCAATCTCAAACATCATTACCTGAAAAGATATATGGTGAAAGTCAACATATATTACAATTTTAATAAGTCAAAATAATCTGTCGTGTAAGTCAAATACAACAGTTGTTTATGAATAAGCACATAAGTAGTCAAAGAAACCTTCATAAGTTCATGACAAAACCTAACAATGTACATCCCTAAGTACATTCACAAGCACAAGTCAACCGGATTATATTCATCCAATGGATCATCATGGCCAACTCAACTAGCTAGCGCATTGACAATAAGGGTGGGGGTGTCAACCTACTAGTACTAACAATACCTTTTAACAACTCTCAAACTGGAGTTAAATAGTTGTGACATAGAACAAGGGGACTTAAAAATAATAATGCATCTCATGAAGGAGATCTAGGCTCAATCTTATCACGACCCAAACCACACACGTCAGTCCAAAATAAGTAAAACAATGACACGGTCTAAAAAAAGTTGAGCACACTTTTCCCCCAAGTAAAACATATAAGAAAAAGGACCATGAAACTCATAGCAATACGATATAAAAGCTCAAACGTCTTAGGAAAACTACAGTACCAAACTACAGTTAGATTACTATAGTATCACACTAATCCAATTGGTTGTAATTCACATTGTCAAGTCCTTAATGTTCAATCATGTACTCAAATATTAGACTAGATTGTTCATTATATGTTCAAGTTCATGTTCATTAACGTACACGTCTTAGCTTAGGGTTCAAAGGTTATTTAACATCTAGTTTCTTATCATTAAACATCTTAAGTTCGATCATTATTCATTTTTATTAAATTATTATTGTTGTTTATATGTCAATCTTGAAGTTAATATTTTTGATGTAATATTTTAGCTTGTTCAGTTGTGCATGCACTAAACTTGTGTAGGTTGCTTTAAGGTCGAAACGATGCAAATATAGCATTTTTTTGGAAATCTAAGACCCTAAACTAACTTCAGGAAGAAGAATAAACTCAAATAGATTAAGTATGTGAAAGTTATGACTTTGTGACCATTTCGAGTTAGTTAGAGGATTTCTCTAAACTTACATTTAGACATAAAATTCGACTTATTTAACCTTTAATGACTAAGTTATGGCCTATACAATCCAAATCGCATCACTTGTATAATTCATCCAAAACGAGGTTTTTGACCATGTTTGACCCAAGACTCATCATAATACATTATGTTATGTTTATCTTGACCTGACTACTGAGTTAAACCAATAATTAACTTCAAAATTAGTTCTATCCCGTAAACTATGTCTATGTCGTCGGTTCGCATTCTAGGTCGATTTTAATACCAAGATCCAAACTTTATCGTGTCTATTCACGTTTAATCATTACTTCAAAGTTACTTTTGATATTAAATAAAAATTTTCCAATGATTGGCCATAAAGACCCTTAGAACATGGATTACAACATTACAAAATTTAGTAAACGAAAGAAAACAAACTAATTAGGGTTTTACCGAGCCTTTGATGAACCGAACACCGTGTTGCAAAATCCTTCATGATCTGCCCATAAAACAAAGAATATATCAATAATAGATGATGATTTTTAGATTAGAAAATGAAAGAACTCAAGAATAATAACAAACGAATATCAAACATCAAAACAAATGAGTAAAACTTACCGGAACGCGTTGATGATCAAGGTTTGATCAATAATGCTTGATTACTTGAACTTGTTCATAATAAATGAAGATGGAGGAGGATGGGATCGATGATGATGAAGATCATTGAATAGTGGCCAGGGTTTGCATTTAGAGAGAATTGAGAGAGAAAGAGGTGTGATAATGAAAGGAAAACAAGGGGCTCCCCCTTGTTGATTCTCTACTGCAAGGGAAGGGTGAGGGCCCCGTGCCCTTGCCCATGTCATGCAATTTTGTCCCGTCACATCCCGCGTTTCGTCCAAATTTTGTGATTTTAATTTATTTGATATTATATAAGTTTTTGAGCTATTACTTGATATAAAAGAGTTAAATTCTTAATTTTTGATTATATAGTTCTTAATTAGAAAACTTTAGGCGAAGTCTACTGTGGTGTAGCTTTCATTGCTTTTTTGACGTAAACCTTCATGATTTTATGATTTACAAATTCTTCATCAATGTTACGTAATAGAATCATTGTACCAAGACCAAATGGTAATCCTACCAAGTATCACTATCTCATGACCAGTTCTCATCTTTAAAACCTATATCTTACATTCCTATATACAATATATGTCTACACACGTCCAAGTCTCTAATCACAGTGCAGGTCAAATCTAAGTCAACATCATGGTCAAAGTCAAAGTAGTTTGGTGATAGATGTCACATAATTCGCGCATGAACATCATCAGTAGTAATTGCCTTCCAGCAACTTGGTAGTAATTGTAGTACTAGAAGCTCGATAGTAACCTTTCAGTTAAGCACATCAGTAGTAACCAAGGTTTCCCGTTAACAGAACAAGCTATTGATAGCACCTACTTGGAACCGCACTAACTTGCAACAAGCCACACATCACTAGCAAGTTGTTACTATTGATGTCGAGCCAGCGTTTAAAAATACAAAGGCTGCTTTAAAAGTGGCCCATGAAGATGTGAGTGTCCGAAGTACAAAGTGCATCATTAAAGTGTCAAATTGCATTCATTTCTCACGGTTAATATCTCGATCTACAACATGTGCTCGGAAGGTGCTCCACGCCCTCATGTCAACCACAGGATGTCCCCTGTGAAATGTACAACATGTAGTGTTAAGGCTAAAGTAATAGTAGTGATAATATAAAGTTAAAGAATGCTAAAGAATAGAATAAATAAAAGCTTTATAAAGCAATAAAGTAATGACAGTGATGGAGTGATATAGAGTACAAATACTATTATGATAAAGAGTTAAAGAATGACAGAGCTAATAACAATAAAAGCTAAAGAACAAAAAAAAGAATGCCCAAAATTCTAAAGTTCACATGTGAAAACTAACGTTTAAAGCCTTGCAAATACTACTAAAGGAGTCAGCATTTGTTGCATTCTTAATTCCTATAAGAGATTTTTCTTATGCATTCTCACCGACCAAAGGAGTTATGCCTTGTGTACACTCACCCACTAAAGGAGATATGTCTTATGCATTCTCAGTCGCTAAACGAGATTCACCTTGCGTATGCTCACTTGACAAGAGCCTTGAAATTTAATACTAAGCTCACCAACTAAAGTAGCTCTATACTTGTACGAGCTCAAAGATAAAGATAAAGCAAAGCCAAATATAAGTTAAAGAAAAGTATTTATTTGAGTAATGCTAAAGAAAGACAGATAAATCTAAAATGATAATCATAGATTAGAAGATAGTCAATGGTAAAGTAAAAATAAAGTAAAAGTATGACCATGATTGCTTATAGTACATGATAAGTATGTAAGAATTGGTTGCAAAAATTAAAGCAACTAGAACTCACTCATTAACACTAACTTTTGTATGCATATTAGCTTGATAGGTAACTAATAAATAAAGAGGACAACTTGGCATGGATTGTAAGGCTACCTATGTGTGTTTCAAGACTGACATTCTAGTTATAGAACATGTTTTGTTAGAGTTTCTAATGTAATAATGTATGATGTATGATGTTTAAATTATGTTGTGATAAATGATGGTTGTTAAGCTTAAAAGGTTATGTTTTCTGATGTGAAAATCTAACTATAAGGTTCTTGAAGGGCCTTACAGTTTTGGGCATAAAGAGTATGGTCCTTTAGGTATTAAGTATGCTCATACATTGTTCAGATTCACTTTTTCTTGTTTTTTGATCAACCAACATCATCTAGAATCCTCCAAATGTTCATATATTGCAAACTCTTCTTGTTTAGCCTTAAAACACCATACAAACTCAAAGTTACTCTATTTCACATGGAGTTAACATTGAAGTCATATAATTAGAATCATTTAACACATAATAACCAACAACACATCACATACCCACACATTAACCTTTTTATCATGAAAAACATGTAATAAGCTCATAATCCATATGCTAAACATATGTCACACCCTGTCACACCCCACTTGTAGCAAAAAGATGAAAGCATGATGGATGGGTTTGTCATAGCACATTATAATTAAGAGAAACACTAAAATGTCATTTCATACAATGTGTCATGACATCACCCCACACAAAGGTGACTTGTGCCGTAGCCAATCACTATCATGACAAACAAAGTCAAAAAAACCAAGATTAAGTCTCAAATTAGGACAACTACAAGTAAAACAACGCCCAGTAAAAACATCCACACAATCCAGAAAAATACAAGCCCAAAAGGTAAACTTAATGTCTAATACATCATAAATATTCCCATGCAGGGGACCTATTAATGTCTCTAAAGTTCTATAGTCTCTAAATCCTCAAGCACTATTATTACCTGAAAAGAATGCTTGAAAAGTCAATACTATATTGGTGAGTTTGTAGGTTTTAAATAATTAGTGTTGTGAGTAACTAATACCATTTATTTCATTTGTGTAATATTTGAAGAAGCTGTTGAGAAATACTTAGCCGGAGATCATAACACAACCTATCACAAAACAAATCATCAAACCAATAACAGATAACCAACATAAACCACCAAAATGGATTCCATCACCCAAGGGCTCACCATGGTCAAATCGATTTTAGCATGCATACCGAAAAATTGGTGGGCTTTTTAACCCGTTATTGTAACATTCCCTCTCTGTGGACCCCCACGTTAGAGTTAAGTGAAATGATACAACCAAACAAGCATCCTAACTCATACTTTCATACTATTCACAACACATGTCAAACCAATACTAATAAAACAAATGATGAAATAACTTAAAAAATTTGAGAAAAATCTTTCTCCCATTTTAAAATAATCAAAAGAAAACAATGTCACGAACTCACCTTAACTTGAACAAAGTTTAACCACGAGATTCGTCCAAAAATTCCCAAACTACATAACCAAACTCATTCTGTTACACTATCCAAACACAACAAGTTCTTTCCATTATAATCCAATTAAGAGATTTATATGACCATTTACATTAGTCGCTTATTTAAACCTCTCCAAACCTCAAATTTATCAAACCAAGATTATTACAATATTTCAACACATGTGATGTTGATAAGTTCATTATAAGTCGGCTAGTCTTTTTCAGCTTTGTTACATGTTTTTATATTGCATAAAGACCAACCTAAATCGTCTTATTCGGGTCCTAAATTTTTACTAAAGTAACATTATGGTTTTGAGTAAAATTTTCTTTTATGACCATTATTTAATTACAACCATAATATTTTCTAAAAATTACATCTTTATACATAACTCAGGATTTGCACTGTAATGCGTATGGAAATGTTTTATGTTAGTTAATTATGAAATAGTGGAGTTAAAGGGATTATTTTACCAAATTTGAAAGATAAGAAATGAAAGTTTACTTTGGTGAAAGAATCACTTATAAAACAAAAACATGAAATAGTTATGCCCTTGCCAAGTAGATCCATATGTTCTCCCGAAAGGACCATCTTAAACATATTATCTTGTCATGTAACCACTTGGAAATGAAACTAGATTCAAAGTATTATAATTTAGACCCTAAGTTTATCAAAATTGATTAAGTTATGACCATTTTATGGTCTTCCAAAGTTGAGATATTATTCAGTTCAAAGTTTCAATTTTACATAATGTATTCAGTTTTAAGATTAAGTCTTTGTTTTGCAACGTTGTGAAACACACAATTATCATCTTATTATCAAAATTATTATTTTAACAATACAATATTAGTGTGGTTATTTCAATCAATTTATAATGGAATAGAAATTGAATCATCAAGAAATAATTGATGATTGATATAGAATGACAAATAACACGTAAATGTTACTATGAGATTGAGATGAATTCCACCACTTGAACCTTCATATGTTCATTATAAAAAGAAGAAATAAGAGATATTTAGATGATGCTCACATGTTTAGATGATAAAAAAACCATCAATATGAAAGGAAAAAGATACCACTACTTCCCAAATGACAAGACTAGCTCCAAAAAGGCCTTGATTTCTTGTGTTTCTTGATCAATTGATGAAAATTTAAAGAGTACTAGTGAGTGGGGGGGTGGCCAAAGAGAGAAGAGAAATGATGATGCATGAATAAGGGTTTAAGGTAAAAGGGGTTACAACTCTTGATTTGAACAAAATATGAGTGAGTGGGGGTTATGTAAGGACCCGTTCCCGGAGACCTCACAGTTGGGCAATCATAGCATAATTAAAATAAACATTTCATAATCCATTAAAACAATGCAGCGGAATTAAACATCAAAAGCCATTCATTAGTTTATAAGCACTGTTGCTAAGCAATACAGGATTGTTAACAGTTACAAAAGAATCCTTAATTTGCATTACAAAACAACAATGTTATAGATCATGAATGGATGTCAGCCTTGCCCCAATGAGTAGCCTCCCCGAGTGCCATCCTCAGCAATATTACCTGCCAACTGAAAATGCATAAAAGTCAGCTTTGCTGAGTGAGTTCTAGTTTTAAAACCATAAAAATACCTCAGAAGAGTTGTATATGAAAATACTCTTTCAAAATATCATAACTTTCTTTCGAATGTGATCATACATCATACATACATCGAGGTTATATCATTATTATATTTCATCATCGTTCATAATCATTCGTTTCGTACTTTCATTGTTATCTTTCACTGTAATCTAGATCCTGTCATATGCTATGCCCCATCGTTGTGCATAAAACAACTTCAGTCTTGGGGTCAAGCGACAAGGATCCCATTTCGTACATATTAGTCAATCTCAAAGATTGACTCCTGCGTGCATCCTCATGGGTTAGCTAAACCGCACACAGTTGAGCTAACAACCCCTGGCTGTGAACCTCCATTTCATTTGCTTGCAAGACTTTTCATTCGTTCATTCGTTCATTATGTTCCACTTTTCATTAACATTAATCTTTCCCCTTTATTAATGATACTACTTTATGATCATAAGCAATCCGCATAAAGTCACATTATATAGTAATAGGAACACAAGAACAATCATAAAACATGAATAGAATAATCAAATAATAATCACAGGTCAACCCTAGGTCAAACCCTAAAATTCAGCTTTCTCCAAAATTTCAGAAAATTTTCTAAGTGTCTTAGGCGCATGGGAACTATGCAGGCGCATCAGCATTGCATGGGTGCATTAACACTATTTGGGCGCATGGTCTCTACACTTAGACATTTCCGCAATATTTCTAGGCGCATGAGCCTCCTAGGCGCATGGGCAAACACTTAGGCTCCTGAGGAAGGTCTTGGGCGCATGACACTGTTCAGGCGCATGAACCTACACTTGAACACTTGGGCAAAACTTTTGGGCTCATGGGCACTATTAGGGCGCACGAGCCCCTACTTAGAATTGTCTAAGGAAATTTCCAGGCGCATGGCCCTGTTTGGGCGCATGACCTGTACTTATACAAATTTTCACTAAGTCCCCAGGCGCATGGGCCCTGTTTGGGCGCATGACTGCCTGTTGTGCACCCCTACATATCAGTATCAGTTCAAACCTGCTGTAGCACCTATTTAGAGCCTAAATAAACATTCCTAAGCATTCCTAACACATAAACAAGCTTCATACATGAACATATACTTATACAAGCTCACGAGTACAAACATACCTCCATAAAATCTTTTAACCATGCATTTTCAGCCCCAAAATCAGTTTAAAATACATGTAAACAGGGTCTAGAACTCACCTATTGCAGAAGACAAGTAAAACTCCACCAAACTTGGCTGCACTAGAGTTCAAGACACCTAAACCAAACGTAAACAAGCACTAAAACACCCAAAAACACATAGAAATCGGTTTCTAAGGTGGAAAACCTCAAAGAACCGAGCCAAATAACACAAAACCCACTAACCTTTGAAGATTCTTCTTCTACTTCATAAAACAACTGAGAGAAAACTCTTGCAGCCCGCTTCTTCCTTTTTCTTTCGGACAGCAGCAACAGAAATGGGAAGGATGGGCAACCATGCCCCATTTTAACCACCTTTTTGACTTTTGTACTATTTTACACTTTTCACCCTTCAACTTTGGTCTTTGAACACTTTATTCAAGATTCTTTTCTTCTTTTGCACTTTTGGCCCTTATAAAAATTCGGGTGTTACAGGTTACAATCCCCACTCTTGGTAGTGAACTTCAAGGAAAGAGAGGGGATGGACCGGGACCATTTTGAAATTTATTTCCTATTATTAAATGTTCTTCTACGAAAAATTCCTTATGTGTAAATGACCTTTTTATTGTGTTATATGTTTGTTATACATATGTTGTGGTGCTTTATTTAGCTTAACTTTTTAAGTTGTTATAACATCTATATTATTTGGTATTCATATGTATATTTTTCTTATGGACTTGTATTTATCAACATACTATGTTAAAAAATAATTATAAGTGTTACAAGTCTTAGGAAAACTTGAACACTAACATACCACAATTACCAATAAAAATACTAACAACTATATAAACATTATATCATATAATACAATTGTACACTAAGTCTTCACACGTAGTGTTTCACATACACACTTTGACTAGTTAACAATCCAAGTCAAGTCAAAAAGTCAAAGTCAAACTTAAGAGTCAAATTCAACTAACCTAGTTTTAGTGATGGATGTCACACACCCCCACCAATGATGAAATTTGACTCTTAAGTTTGACTTTGACTTTTTGACATACTGTTGATCCTTATCTTATAACATACTGTTGATCCTTATCTTATAACATCTATGCGAGGGGTGATAAAATTGAATCCTAAGATAAGGATCAACAGTATTAAAGTAAATTACTATCAAAACAAAATAATTGATTACATCCAATTTCAAAAACAAATAACCTAAGCAAAAAAATAAGTCTTCAATTTAATTAAAGTCTAACTATGTCTCACAAAAGCATGTCCTTGTATCCTAGCATGAGTAAAATAACAAACTTAGTTTCCATTACCTAAACAACTTGCTAAAGTAGGTCAATTAAAAAGTTGGTGAGAAGATGAGTTTAGATATTATTATAACTTCAAATATATAATATTACAATTCAGAACATTTAAAATACAAGTATTTAAACTTTCATACATGAGTCCACAAACAACCTTAGTGATCTACCGCCCTCATGTTTAACTCCTTACTTCAAAGAGATTAGACATATAAAATATTTATAGTGTGTCAGTTTCATTCATCCAACTCCTTCTCAAGGAACCCCAAACATGCTCCAACTCGAGTACTCGATGGGCTAGTTAGGCTAAATAGATCTACTTACTTACTCTTGTCGGCATTCCCTAATGTTAATGGTTGTATAGTTTTTTAGAAAACAAGAAGGACTTGTTATAGAAAAGAGGCACAGAGGTATAGCAATATGCATAAATATTTTAAGGTTGCTAGTATTAGAAAGTTATCATTGATTTGTAAAAGAATAATTGTTGATAGTTTTTGATATACAAGCATGTTTCCATCTATAAAAGAATAAAATAGTAAAAATAGGACTATGAACTCACCTTGCAAGTAGATGGGTTGATCTTGCAACTTGTAGTAAACTTGGATGATGGATGTGTTAAGTTAGTTAAGTATGTTTATTGAATTATGTTAGATAAGAGGAGGGGTTGTTCTTATAAATAGTTCAGAGTGGTTGTCATATATAGAAGTGGTTATCATCCCTAAGTAGTACATCCAACAAAAGAGATCCTGGGAAAGAGTTGGTTGAATCATCTTTCCTAGCAAGAGCCTTTCCTATATAGCTACATACCAGGGTGAAAGTTACTCTAGTTGTATGCAAAACCATTTTGAATGTTTGAAAAGTTTGCAAAAGGTAAGAGATTGAGTATGCATAGGATGATAAAGTTGAATGTAAGTAGGATTTCTACTTAAAGGATGACTCTAAGGAGTTTAAGTAGGAAATACAACTTTAGAGTTAAAGTTGAAGTTGAATAGAAATAAAATGTTGATTTTTGTGTTAGAAGTTTGAACAAGTTAAATGATTATTTTAGTTCTTAAGCCATTAGGCCGACCCTCGTCTATATCTCATGTTTGATCAAAGCAATGATAGAAGACATAAAGGCAAAGATCATAAGTTTGACGACCATAAATTATCTTTTAGAATATGTTGATTGAAGATTAATTGTGTCAGCATAAATTACAATTAAGTTCATTACGAAAACATGGACGAAACATTATCATGAACAAAACCTAAGAACTGAAGCATGAGATTGAGAACAATTTGATCGACACACTCTTAGCGGTGAGGGTTGTTTTTGGTAAAGAACGAATCTATAAGGTGAGGACAACTTGTGTCTTGATCAAGGTGTTTTCCACTACATAAGAAAAACCACATACTATAATAACATGCTTTTGATTAGGCATTATAGAACTTCTATGGTGAAGGGCGTTTGGGTCGTGAAATGTGTTGCATTTAGAATTGTAATTACAAGAAATTAGATGAAGAATTTTATATTTTACAAAGGATTTTAAATTTAAAGAAACTAAATCTATCAATGACATTTAAATTTCAAATATATTTTTGTAACAAAACAATTATAAAGGTATTAGAACCCATTGCAAACCGTCACCACCTCCATGACCACTAACCATCGCCACCAACCACTAATCGTCATTATCGACATCAAACCAAATCCATTACCACCAACAACCTTCTACTAATAACACCCACAAAAGCCCCAATCACCAACCACCACAAATAGGCAAATGATTATCACCAACCAGTGCGAACAACCAATCGTTGCTACTATGCTGCCTATAAACGACTGTAGCCACCATTCATTCTTGCTGCCGACAAATGACCACACCCTGCCACTATCACTACCGCCAACAACTGATCGCACGTGACGCCAACATCAGAACATCGCTACTAACCGTGCTCGCCACCATCGACCAGGACCAAAACAAACAGTGTGTAGGGCTGTTCACGAACCGAACCGAATGCAGGTCTGCTCAAACTCGGTTGTATGTCAAACTGAGCAGCTCGGTTAGGTTTGAATTTAAAAATTTGAGCGCAAACTTCATGCTCAAACTCGGTTCGGTTTTAACCGAGTGCTCAGTTTTGCTCGGTTTCGTGTTACAATTTAAAACAAAACTAATAATTCAATCAAGAGTTTCAACTTCAAGTTCCAACAAAAATTCAACAAAGTAACAAATAAAGAATCAAAGAAAAATTTAACTTTAAGATATCACGATTAGGAACAACCGGATAGAGGGATGTACGGTTGGACTGTCAGAGACTTGAAGGTAGAGGTATGCGAGGTTGGACTGTTGCAAGTGGGATTGCCGAAGGTTGGTGGTCAGTCGGTCGCAAGTCATACTGCCGAAGGTTAGTGGATGGCCAGTCGTAAGTCAGCAAGGATGATTGGATGTAGGGGTTGCAGGATTTAGGGGGACGGTTCGTAAATGCTGAATGGTTTTTGATTTGTGAAGTGATAATGTGGTAAGAGAAATAAAGAATTAAGGCTTTTACATTAGGGTTGTTGACTTTTAGATTAAATAATAGATAGTGGTAATTGGTAAATAACTAAATAAATTAACAAATATATCATATATAAAAACTAAATTAAAAAATAATTTGAGCGAAACCGAGTGAGCGCACCTTTGGTCGTGCTCGGTTCGTTTTCAAACTGAACCAATCCACTCGGTTTGTTTACAACCGAGCTAAAAATAGAACGAGCAAAAATCCGAACTTTTTTTCAAAAGATTTTGTTCGAGAGATAATAATTCAAGGTTAATTGATCTAATTAAGTGATTTTACATCGTTGTTATTGTGGAATTGGATTACTTTGGTTGTGATTTTACATCGTATGGAAGCTGAGGGGAACGTATGATACGCCGACCCTGGGCGTATCATACGCCGGTTGCTAAACAACTTGCCGGATTTTGTGGAATTTCTAAGTTATTTAAACACAATCCAACCCTAATTCTGGAAACAACTTTCCAAGCTCAATTCTTGACAATTCTAAGCTGATTTAGGGTGATCTCAAGCCTTCCCATTCATCCCAAATCATCTACAAACATTATCAAATCAAGATTGAAGATCCGATAAAGACCATGAGTGGCTGGTTCGTTCGTGATTGCTTTCGGGAGTACGATTCTTGTCAAGTGAGACAATTGGTATGCTTTGATTAGGTTTTTGTATTGAACATTGAATTATTGAATGAAACCTTATGTTTTGATTGATTTAAAAGGTTTTCTTATAAATAAAGTTGTTTGCTTGCTTATCAGTTTTTGGTTTCCTGGCATCGTGAGCTCATTAAGAAAAGTAGACAATTTGATATAGGTAAATTGGTAACATTGTGAACGAACAAATCTTAAAAGCTTGTTCTTTTGTTGTCACTTTAATCAAAAGCTAAGATGTTAAAGTATTGTTTCTTACAAACCCTAGGTTAAACACACCAATTTTTAATCTTGTAGAATTGGAAACCAGAAAGTGATTATTTTCTTATTATTAAATCAAATTTGTTTCAAGTTTGTTGTTTTTTTGTAATAGTGTTCTTAATTTCATCCAAAGTTTTAATCTTTAATTATAAAGTTTGTGTCTTTAAGTTAATCGAGTCGTATTTGTTAAACACTTTCCAGATATTCTCTGTGGAGACGACCTTACTTACTCGTACACAATAAAGGTAGCTAAGACTGATATATTAACTTGTCTTTGATCGAGTCTCGACAACCAGATCAGATTTCGACCGACTTTCGAGCGTCGAGCTATTTCAACAGCCTAAACATGTGTAGTAGACAAACCACTTTCGCAACCGATCATGCCCGCTGACGACAACCGTTCGCCACCTATAACTAACAACCGACTGTTTCTACCAACCACATCTTTAGTTGACAACTGACCACCAAACACAGCCACAAATCGAGCAGCGCTAATGTCACACCCCTAAATTCCACCTACGGGTTTATATCGTGAGGCTCATGACGAACTAGGATCTCAAACACTGGTCATTTTAAATGACACTATATGAATTTAAAATAAAACATTTATTCATCAATCAGAGTAAATGTAAATGTAAATGTTTGAAATGTTTGACAATGCATGAACCTCGGTAATGCAACCCTAGCCTTAAGGTGATGGCGACCTGAGAAAGCATGCTAAAGTATGTCAACACAAAGTTGATGAGTTCATAAGTTTAAATAATAGATAACATGTTTGAATAGTTTACAAGGTAAAAGGAAACAAAGGTATATCATATGTAGCTAGCCTATATGTCAAGTTACTTAGGCGTTTTGAAACCAAGGCTGACAGTTTCTAAGTTGTTTGCCTTTCCACCGTGTCTTATCACATAACAGTGGCAAATGTTAGAATAGTTAAATACTCGTTTGATCTCTAGATGAGTTAGCGTGACTACCACGGGTGGGGTTAATCAAATCCAATAGTACAGTTCATATTTAGCTCGCTAACATCGTTACGTTATCCAACATATGTTCGATAATTTAAAATAAATCAATTCTATTATTATTAAATGATAATGATTATTATTATAACTATTAATAATAATTAACCCTAAACTAATTAAACTTAATTAACTTAAAATGCAAATTAGGTTAATTAGAGGGACTAGAAGTGACAATTGCAAAACTTAATCCCATCAGGTACCCAACCCCCCCCCCTAACAGACTCCTCACCTTGTTCCCTCATATCCGAAATTCAACCCTAGCAACTCCTCCCCCAATGGCAGCCTTCTCCCTCTCGGCGATCTCTTGTTCGTGACACCCGAACTCATGTAGCCTTCTGACGCTCCCCCGGCTATAGCAAGAGTAGGTTGTTGCAGCCCGTACGGTACATTATCTTACTCATCTCATTCTTCGGCTTCGGTTATGGTTTTGGTTATGATTTAGGTGGTTTGATCTCATGTTTTTTTTCGTGCTTATGTGTTTTCTGCTTGTTGTGTGTGTTCGTGGGTGCGTGGTGTAATCGGTTTTGAGTATTGGCTGCGGGTTTCACTTGATGGGGGTGCGGGTTTGTTGTTTATGTTTGTGCGGTTATATATACATATATGTTTTGTGTGTGTTCTTGTGTGTGTGTTATGCATCTGCGTGTGTGTGTACCTTGGTATGCAGGTTGATGTAAAGGTGGTGTGTGTTCAAGTGAAGGTATGTGTGTGTATGTATACATTGCATAGGTAAGGGAGAATGGTCGCTTGGGTGTGGCAGAATGCTTGTATGTAATCATGTATGTGTTGTTTTTTTTTTTTTTTTTTTTTTTTTGTAAAAGTCAACTCCAATTAACTAGTAAACATATCAGCAAGATGGTGTGAGCAGTGGGGTTTAATTTGGGAAGGTAATGAGGGTTTTGTTCTTAGTATCATGTGTAACTTGTTTTCTAGTAAATTTTTTATATTTTTTTTCACATGGATAATATTTGAGAATATTTACATTCACCCCTGTAAACACATGATTGTAACTCCATAAATGGTCTATATATATATATATATATATATACATATATATATATATACATATATATATATATACATATATATATATATATACATATATATATATATACATATATATATATATATATACATATATATATACATATATATATATATATATATATATTTCTATGATGCGATGACGCACATGGGATACGCGTGCATTATACTTGGATTTCATGATTTAGTAATTATAAATGACAAGCATTTGGTGGCCTGTCTTTTGTATGTACGTGTGTTAGGCATGGAGTGTGTATATAATTTACTTTGGATGTGCATTATATTATATGTGGTGTGTTTATTATATATTATATAGAGTGTGTAATATATGTATATATTTTATTATGTGTGTGTGATGCATAAATATAATATGTGTGCAATATACATTGAGGTATTATAAATGGTCATAAAAATTAAAAATATATAAAGGGTACTTTTATACGTGATAATTGGGTTTGATACATTTGACTTGAATTGTTGTTTGACTGTGCTTGCTTGTGAATGGGGAGTCAATCGATAGCTTGCACCGTAACCGAGTTGTGAAACGCGTAACCGTACTAATCTTATGTTAATATTTAATAATTAATGTTAATTATATATTAAATTGAGTTTAGGTTATTCGAAAACCTAATTACCTGTTCTCTGCATTACTGTATTGCTGTGCATTTGAGGTGAGTTTACCCCACTTTAATATTACTCTTTTTGGGGAAAATAAACATGTTCTTTTAACGTTCATTCATTTGATTAGTATTACTATATTATCACATATTTACTAGTGTTGTACCATTTTAAGTACTCATTTTCGAACCGTTAATTTATGTACTTTAGGGAGGTAATTCTTAGTAGATCAACTGGGTTTGAAAAACCCCACCTGGCTAGTCGCGCTAGCACGAGTGCACGCCAAACGTGTGTTTAATTGACCTAATTACTGTTCCTGTGGTCTGGTAACCACAGCCGAGGCATACATATATTTGTCAGCTTTGGTTGCAAACTTCATACACTATGTAGCTTGTTATGTAGACTAGCTATATACTGATATTACTTTGTTTACTGGATCTACTTTCAATTTTGTTCTGTTTATCAAAACCTGTGAACTCATCAACCCTGTATTGACACTTTAGTATGTTTCATTCAGGCTCTTGAGGTGTGCACAACTAGGAGCATTGTCATTATTGCATACATTATTGGTTGATTTTAACGGTTAAATAATATTTCTTCAAATTTCATCAGTTTGGGTTGCGCGTGTTTTGCGCTATTTAAATTATGAATGTTTACGCTTCAGCAAATGTTTTCATGAATTCGTTATTAATTATGCTTTTGGAAATTTTTGATAATAATGAACAACTATGCTTTGTAATTAATGTGTCGTTTGTGTAACTATCGGCTAAGATCCTGGTATGTCACGCGCTTAACGGTAAAACCCTATTTGTGGAAATTGAGGGTGTGACAGATTGGTATCAGAGCCAATGGTTATAGCGAACTAAAATAAATTTGCATCTCATTTGCATCGCATTTAGACTATAGCCTGATGCCTTAATTACATGCATATAGACACATTTAGTTTTGTTTACTGGCCTTGTTTGTTGTGCCTAGTTGGATTGCTTGCTTTTGCCATTCCTGTGGGTGGTTGATTGCAGGAATGGCATCTTCTTCTTCTGCACCCTCTTCTTCATTGGGAAAAAGGCATGTTCGCCCTGATTCCCCGCCTTCATCCTCGGAACCGGATAAGTGGCCTATGCGCCCTAATGATGCTGATGAGTTTGATTATGACCAGCCTTTCGCCTTGCCTCGTTTGCCGCCAATCCACAAGTGGGAGCACTATCCACAGTACATGACTCGGTTGATTCGGGAGAAACATGTTCCTCTTCCTCCTAAACATCAACCCTTGACTTGGTCTGCTCCTTATAAAAGCCCTTATGCCCCTGTTCTACCTCCCCTTACTTGTCCGCCCGAGCAGGCTATAGCTGCTCTGGTAGCCACTCTGCACGTTGAGTGTAAACACGTCGCAAAACTAATGGATGACAATGTGATGTTGTGGAAAGGTTTAAGGGAAGGCAGGGTGGAGATCGAAGAACTGAAGAAGCGACTTAACACCCTTATCGATCGTCACAACATGCATGTGGATCGCGTTACGACTCTAACCGAATGCGTAGCTAGTGACTAGGAGGACATCGTAGCAAATCGTCAACAATTCGTTATCATGGAGGGCCAAATCAACGCACTGAATGTAGTGCCGGAACCTGAAGAAGAAGATCCGGAAGAAGAACACGAGGAGCAGCTTGAGGACGAGCCCGAGAACAGCACTGGATCTGTCGATTCGCATTGATTCCCTATTTCATTCATTTTATTTGTTTGTCAGACTTTCATTTATTCTGCACCTAGATGGGAAGGGTTGTTTCCCATCCGACTGATGTCCTTGGATTTTGATATTTGGTTTAGTTAATTATAGACGTACTTATAATTATTTTATCAGAAATTATTATTTGAACATTAAGTTGTGAATGTGCTAAATTCTTTTAATTGCTTATACTTAAATGGAGTTGACATGTTGTATATTTACTTGTTTTCGTATGTTATGATTGTCAAGAATGTCCGGACGTGGACGCTGACGTGGTCATGGTCATGGTACCATTAACATGACACCAGCTGAATTGGCCGCACTTATAAATCAGCATACGACTGATGCGTTGGCCAACCACAACCCAAACCCATAGCCCGCTACGATCGGTAAGTAATACCAAATTCATTCCTGACGTTAACGTTCCGTCAATCCTATAATTTATAACACTTGTTGAAAATCCTGAAGTCCTAATCTAAAATCTATTACAGGTCAAGGGGTTTGTACATTCAAGTCCTTCATGGACTGCAAACCCAACCCGTTTACTGGGGTTGAAGGAGCTATAGGACTCGTACACTGGTTTGAGAAGCTGGAGTCTGTGTTTGAGATGTACAATTACCCAGTAGTTAATTGGGTTAAGTATGCTACGGGCACACTGGATGGAGTTGCCCTATCTTGGTGGAACACCCAAGTTCAAATGTTGGGGGTGGAGATCGCCAACCAAACTACCTGGGAGGATTTTAAAATTTTGATAAAGGAGGTGTACTGGTTTCATGACGAGGTGCAGAAATGAGATGGAGTATAGAATCTCAAGTTGTTGGGTTCTCAGATCGAGGTGTACACTACTCGCCCTCATGAGCTCGCTACTCTGTGCCCTAATATGGTCAACCCTCCTTCCTTGAGGATCGAAAGATATCTTCATGTATTAGCTTTGGAGATTCAAAGTATGGTCACTGCTTCTCGACCAAACATAATACAATAAGCGATCAGATTGGCCCACAAATTGACAAATCAGGCCGTCGCATAAGGAAAACTACCCCCACGCGGCTCTGTTCCACTTACTACTGATGGAAATAGCAAGCGTAAGCTGGTAATAAGCAAGGTTTGGCTCAGCAACAGTCTCAGCAACCCAAGAGGTTCGATAACTCCCACACATTGAACCAGTCTTCCTCATTATCTCAACATGGTGGTGGTTATAGCGAAACACTACCCAAATGCAACAAATATAACTATCACCACAACAGGCCATGTAACAAGAATAATTATGAGAGATGCTGTAAATTTGGCCACGCTGCCAAAAATTATGGTGTGAATATAACAGCCAAGCAGCCACCATAGCAGGATGAACAGAAGGGCTGCTATGAGTGTGGTCAAACCGGGCATTTCAATAGAAATTGCCCAAAGCTGAAGAAGAACAACAATGGTGGTAATAGTGCTAACAATAAGAAGGAGAATGGTGGCAATGGCAATGGTAATGTTGGTGTTAAGGGTAGAGCATTCGTCATCGAATCAGGTGAGGCTCGAAACGACCCTTCTACTGTAACTGGTAAATTTCCTGTCAATGGTTGTTTTGTGTCTGTGTTATTTGATTCTAGTGCTGATAGGGATTTTAATTCTCATAAGTTTAGTAAGTTACTAGATGTTACATCTACAACTTTAGACTCGAACTATACTATAAAAATAGCTGATGGTAAGATTATAGAAGCTTCACACATATACCGCGGTTGTAAGATAGGTCTGTCTGGGTATGAATTCAATATTGATCTTCTATCTATCACACTTGATAGTTTTGATGTCGTTGTCGGTATGGATTGGTTGTCTAGGAACCAAGCCAAAATCATCTATTGAAAGAAACTCATCAGACTTCCCCTTCCTAGTGGAGAGGTACTCACGGTGGAAGCTGATAAGTGTGGTGCTATGGTTGGCATTATTTCCTACATGAAATCCCAAAAATGCCTGCGTAAGGGACATTCGGCAATTTTGGCTTTAGTTACTGAAAATACCACAGAGGAGAAATGGATTCATGACATTCCTGTTGTTAAGGACTTTCCTAAAGTGTTTCTAGAGTACTTGCTTTCTCTTCCTCCATATAGACGTTCCAGATCGAGCTGACACCAAGAACTGCCCCTATCGCTCGGGCGCCGTATCGCTTGGCACCAAACGAATTACAGGAATTGTCAAAGCAGTTGCAAGAACTGTTAGACAAAGGATTCATACACCCCAGTTCTTCACCATGGGGAGCGCCTGTGCTATTCGTGAAGAAGAAAGACGGAACCTTTCGTATGTGCATTAACTACTAGGAACTAAACAAGGTCACCATAAAGAATCATTACCCTCTCCCACGTATCGACGACCTATTTGATCAACTTCACGGATCGAGTTACTACTCAAAGATTGATTTGAGATCTGGATATCATCAGCTCAAGGTTCGAGAAGACGACATATCCAAGACAGCTTTCAGAATGTGATACGGGGATTTTGAGTTCGTAGTCATGCCATTTGGATTAACAAATGAGCTTGAAGTCTTTATGGACCTCATGAACCATGTTTGTAAACCCTATTTAGATAAGTTTGTCATTGTCTTCATTGATGACATACTGATTTATTCTAAGAATAGGGAAGAACATGAGGAACATTTAAGACTTATCTTAAAGCTTCTAAAGACAGAACAACTATATGCCAAATCTTCCAAATGTGACTTCTGGATGAGAGAAGTACAGTTCTTAGGGCATGTTGTTAATAAGAATGGCATTCATGTTGACCCGTCTAAGATTGAGGCAATCAGTAATTGGCATGCGCCGACAAAGTCTATTGAGGTACGCTAATTTCTTGGATTAGCGGGTTATTACCAGAGTTTCATAGAAGGATTCTCTAAACTTGCATAACCTCTGACTGCCTTAACTCACAAAGGAACTGTTTACAAATGGGGCAGTAATGAAGAAGCGGCTTTCCAAATGCTTAAAGACAAGCTATGTAGTGCACCGATCTTGGCATTGCCAGAGGGAACAGATGACTTTGTAGTGTATTGTGACGCATCAATCCAAGGTTTGGGTTGCGCGTTGATGCAATGCGAGATAGTGATAGCTTATGCATCAAGACAGCTTAAGGCGCATGAGAAGAATTATACAACACATGATTTGGAGTTGGGAGCGGTGATATTTGAACTTAAGATCTGGAGGCATTATCTTTCTGGAACCAAAGGCATGATCTTCACAGATCAAAAGAGCCTTCAACACAACTACGAACAAAAGGAGTTGAACATGAGATAGCGATGATGGTTGAAATTACTGAATGATTACGTTTATGCCATTAAGTATCATCCAGGCAAGGCTAATATGGTAGCCGATGCCCTTAGTCAAAAGGAAACCTTGAAACCTCATCGTGTCCATGCATTGAAATTGATGATTCATTCAGATCTACCATTACAGATCAAGAATGCCCAGGTTGAGGCATTACCAGAATAGAATGTCAAGTCAGAATCTCTTAGAGGAGCTAAGAAATTGTTTTAGGAGAAATCAGATGGGCTTTGTTACTACAAAGATTGAGTGTGTATTCCATTATTTGGGAATCTCAGGGAACTGGTAGTGGATGAAGCTCACAAGTCCTGCTATTCGGTACATCCTGGATCTGACAAGATGTACCAAGATCTGAAGGTCATTTATTGGTGGCCTAACATGAAAGCTGAAATTGCCACCTACGTGTCAAAGTGTTTGACCTGTTCTACAGTCAAGGTGGAATATCAGAAACCGTCAGGTTTGCTTCAACAACCGGAGATCCTAATGTGGAAGTGGGAGAACATATCTATGGATTTTGTTACTAATCTACCTCGTTCACAAGCTGGAAACGATACTATCTGGGTGGTAGTGGATCGTTTGGCCAAATCATCATATTTTCTAGCAATTCGTGAAAACTACAAGATGGATAAACTGGCAAAGATTTACTTGAAGGAAATTATGTCATGACATGGTGTGCAACTCTCGATCATCTCTGATCATGACGCGTGATTCACTTTGTACTTCTGGCAGTCACTACAAAAGTCACCGGGAACTCGTTTGGATATGAGCGCGGCTTATCATCCACAGACAGATGATTAAACAGAGCGCACGATTCAAAACCCTAAAAGATATGCATAGGGCGTGTGTTATAGACTTTGGGAATAGCTGGGAAACTCATCTACCTTTGGTTGAATTCTCCTACAACAACAGTGATCATACGAGCATTATAGCTGCACCATTTAAGGCACTTTATGGTAGGAAGTGTAGATCACCCCTATGTTGGACTGAGGTTGGTGATAGTCAGCTAACTGGTCCTGAGCTTATTTATGAAACCACAGAGAAGATAGTTCAGATTCGTAACCGTATGGCTGCAGCCCGAGATCGCCAGAAAAGTTACACAGATCAAAGGAGAAAGCCTTTGGAATTTCAAATCGGTGAAAAGGTATTGTTAAAGTTTTCACCTTAGAAAGGTGTGACACACTTTGGGAAGTGTGGAAAACTAAACCCTAGATATGTCAGACCGTTTATAATTGTCAAGAGAATCGGCCTAGTAGCTTATCAGCTAGACTTACCTAAGGAACTCAATGGTGTTCACAACGTGTTTTATGTTTCAAACCTAAAGAAGTGTCTAGCCGATGAATCACTTGTCGTTCCATTGGAGGAACTAGAAATTGATGAACAGCTTCATTTAGTTGAGGAACTAGTCGAGATTATGGATCGAGAAGTCAAGACTTTAAAGTGTAGCAAAATTCCCATTGTACGTGTTAGATGGAATTCTAAGCGTGGACCAGAGTTTACTTGGGAGTACGAAGATTAAATGAAGAAGAAGTAGCCGCAATTCTTCAAAGATCAGGCATCCACTTCTTAAGGTATCCTTCGTACGATATCTTTTCTTTAAATTTCGAGACGAAATTCCTTTCAATAAGGGGATGATATCACAACTCTCGTGAAACCTCATATTTCTTTCTATTTCTTTGTTTTGGACTTGTTTCAGAAATTCCAGAAACCCCATCCTACGCAAGTTTCTGATCACCGAACTTGTTTTCGTTGTTGAATTTGATGTCATAATTTTCGTCCCGAAAATTCCTTCAACAAGGGGATGATGTGACAACTCGAGTTTTCAGGTTAACATCATTATGTTATCCAACATATGTCTGATAATTTAAAATAAATCAATTCTATTATTAAATAATAATGATTATTATTAAAACTATTAATAATAATTAACCCTAAACTAACCAAGCTTAATTAACTTAAAATGCAAGTTAGGTTAATTGGAGAGACTAGAAGTGACAATTGCAAAAATTAATCCCATTATGTACCCAACCCCTCTCCCCCATAACCGACTCCTCACCCAGTTCCTCACATCCAAAATTCAACCCTAGCAACTCCTCCCCCGATGGAAGCCTTCTCTCTCTCGGCAATATCTTATTCGCGACACCCGAACTCAAGTAGCCTTCCGACGCTCCTCCGGCGATTGCAAGAATAGGCTGTTGCAGCCCGTACGGTACATTATCTCACTCGTCTCATGTGTCGGCTTCGGTTTCGGTTGCGATTTAGGTGGTTTGATCTCGTGTTTTTTTCATGCGTATGTGTTTTTGCTTGTTGTGTGTGTCTGTGGGTGCGTGGTGTGATCGGTTTTGAGTATTAGCCATGGGTTTCACTTGATAGGGGTACAGGTTTTGAGTATTGGCCGCGTGTGTGTTCTTGTGTGTGTGATATGCATCTGTGTGTGTGTGTACCTTGGTATGTATGTTGATGTAAAGGTGGTGTGTGTTCAAGTGAAGGTATGTGTGTGTATGTATACATTGCATAGGTAAGGGAGAATAGTCGCTTGGGTGTGGCAGAATGCTTGTATGTAATCATGTATGTGTTGTGATTTTTTTTTTGTAAAAGTCAACTCCAATTACCTAGTAAAAGTATCAGCAAGATGGTGTGGGCAGTGGGGTTTAATTTGGAAAGGTAATGAGGGTTTAGTTCTTAGTATCATGTGTAACTTGTTCTCTAGTAAATTTTTATATTTTTTTTTCTAATGGATAATATTTGAGAACATTTACATTCACCCCCGTCAACACATGATTGTAACTCCATAAATGGTCAATATATATATATATATATATATATATATATATATATATATATATATATATATATATATATATATATATATATATATATATATATATATTTCTAATATGCAATAACTCACATGGGATACGGGTGCATTATACTTGGATTTCATGATTTACTAATTATAAATGACAAGCATTTGGTGGCATGTCTTTTGTATGTACGTATGTTAGGCATGGAGTGTGTATATAATTTACTTTGGATGTACATTATATTATATGTGGTGTGGTTATTATATATTATATAGAGTGTGTAATATATGTATATATTTTATTATGCGTGTGTGATGCATAAATATAATGTGTGTGCAATATACATTGAGGTATTATAAATGGTCATAAAAATTAAAATGTATAAAGGGTAATTTTATACATGATAATTGGGCTTATACATTTGAAGTGAATTGTTGTTTGAGCTTGGTTGCTTGTTGTTGGATCATATGAGGTTGGTGCAACCAAAAAAACACTTAGAAAAATTTTGAACTGCTAAATGAAGTGGTCTTCCAAAGACAAAGTTGCTCTTCCGAAGCTAAGTCAAAGATCTTCCTATAAGGCCCTGTTCCCGGAGACCCCACAGTTGCACATTCATAGCATCATTCATTATTAAAAAAAGCCTTAAATCACATTATTATAAGAAAACAATGGCAGCGGAATAATTTAACCAAAAACTATTTCTTGCATTAATGATTACTTTTGCCAAATAATACATCGTTGTTAGAGTTACAAAAGAATATTTAGTTGCATTACAAGACAAAAATATCATAATTGCATAAATAGATGCCAGTCTCCATTCACTAAGTAGCTTCAGCCGTGCCATCCTCAGCAACATCCTTACCTGCCAACTGATATACATATAAAAAGTCAGCGTTGCTGAGTGAGTCCTAGTTTAATAATATAGAAAATATACTTTGGTAAACTTCACATGGTGATCATTCATCATCATACATAATCCATCATTAAGAGATTCTTTATCATTCTTTCTTTCATTATCTTTCACTTTCATTAACTAGGATCACACAAAGCAAGAGCCTACATTGTTGGTTGGCAACAGATGCCAAACCCCTGTCGATACACATTTATAAGTGGTAGCTAACCCCCGATAGTTGATCCATACTGCTAGGCACGAAGCCTGCTCATGAACTTAGATCCCATTAGTTTATTGGTCAATCACAAGGATTAGACCCCGGATGTGCCTTTCTTGGGCTGAAACAGCTACACATTAGTTGAGCTAATGACAACATGGTCGTGAACCACCATTGGAAAAGCTTGCAAGGCTTTTCACCTTTTGTTAGGGCCCTAGGGTAACATTTATTATGTTTCACTGTCCTTTTATTCCTTTGTGTCCACTTATTATGAATAATACTTTTATAATATTATTACCTTAAAATCACATATCATGAAACACTAATAATTATTCATAGCAAGCAGCCCATAAGAAGGTAAATAAAACATTTGAAACATAGAACAAGCATAAACACCCATTAAGCATAAGTTCTTAACACTTAAACTCTATACCCAAAATTTCAGAAAAACTCCCAAGTTTTCACAGCGCATGAGTAACTTATACAGCGGACGACTTAAAGTACTAAGTATCCACAATGGACAACCTATGTCTACAACGGACAGCCAAGGTCCACAGCGGATGAATAAAATACTAAGTGTTCACACCGGATGAACATAGTCCAATGCGGATGAATAACATCCATAGCAGATAACTAAAAGTGTACAGCGGATGAAATATGTACTCAGTGGATAACCAACATCCACAGCGGACGTACAAAGTTTCTAAGGGTTCACAGCGGACAGTGTCCACAGCGGACAACTTAAAACTCATTAAGTGTCCACAGCGGACATGTAAGTCCACAGTGGACACACAATGTCCACAGCGGATGACCATCATCCACGGCAGACACTTATTTGGTACCTGCGATGCAACTTATGAAGTTTTCCAATCTCAAACATCATTCTAGCCTGAACTTAGCATAGATCTAACATATTACAAGCTTAAAGCATAACAAACATCATCACAACATCGTAGAAATCACTTAAAACCAACATATATCAAACACAACCATACACCATGTAAAACTCATAGTTTAGTTAGGAAAAACAACAGTTATAATGCATATCAGCCCCAAAACAAGAAGAAAACATGTAAAAGAGGGGATCTAGAACTCACCTCACAGTAGCTTTCGAGTGAAACACCATAACCCGAGAACTAACAAGAATATTTAACACCTAAACACATAAAACAAACAACCAACACAAGAAAACACATAAAAATAGGTTCGTAAGCCTGAACCCAGCAGGAAAATCAAGAAGAAATCTTTTGGAAATCTCACCTTTAGAAGAACTTGAGCTTTCTCTCTCTAAAACCAGATGGGGTTTTCTTTTCCAAGCCTTCAGCCGAATTATGCATGAGAGAGAGGGTCATGGGCGGCCTTACCACCTTTTTAAAACCCATTATGGGTAAGTTTACCTTTTGTACACCTTCACCCCTTAACCTTTTGGATATTTATCTTTTCTTCTTTACTTTTCTTTTCTTTGAATTTTTCGGGTGTTACAAGTCTACCCCCCTTATATAGGTTTCATCCCCGAAACCTTTCATTCCTTAAAGAGGCCTGGGTAGAGCCGTCTCATTTCATCCTCCGACTCCCAAGTGGCTTCTGATCCCTTACGATGTTTCCATTGCACTTTTACTTGGCCAATCAATTTATTCCTTAACCGTTTCTCCTTCCGATCCAATACAGCCACTGGTTGTTACACATAATTCAACCTTTTATTAACCTCAATGTCTGTAAGAGGAACAACAACATCACTTTCCGCCAAGCACTTTTGTAAGTGAGATACATGGAATGTAGGATGAATTCCATGCAGTTCATCGGGAAGTTCCAGCCTGTATGCCACTTCACCAACTCTGGCAATGATTTTGAATGGCCCAATATACCTAGGGCTCAACTTTCCTAGCTTGCGGAACCTAATAATCCCTTTCCAAGGAGATACCTTCAACATCACCTTATCTCCCACTTGGAATTCAATTGGCCTCTTTCTTTTATCAACGTAGGACTTTTGCCGGTCCCTTGCTGCCTTCTTGAAGGCCTTGATCTTTTCCAACTTCTCCGACGTGGCTTCAATGACCTCGATACTTCCCAACTCTTTCTGCCAGATGTCACCCCAACACACCGGGGTTCTGCACCTTCGCCCGTAAAGCATTTCGAATGGTGGCATACCCGATTCATAAGGTCCATGAAGGCAGCTGGTGCGTTAGTTAAACCGAAGGACATCATGAGAAACTCGTAGTGTCCATAACGCGTGCGAAAGGCTATCTTAGGGATATCCTGCTCCTTCACTTTCAGTTGATGATACCCCGATCGCAGGTCTATCCTGGAGAACCAACTAGCACCCTAGAGCTGATCAAACAAGTCATCAATTCTTGGTAACGGGTACCGGTTCTTGACGGTCAACTTGTTCAACTCACGGTAGTCAATACACATCCTCATACTACCGTCCTTCTTTTTCACGAATAGGACCAGAGCATCCCATGGTGAGATACTCGGCCGAATGAAGCCTTTATCCAAGAGGTCTTGTAGTTGCGTCGTCAGCTCCTTGAGTTCGGACGGAGCCAACCGGTATGGTGCCTTGGCTACGGGTTGCGCTCTCGGTATCAAGTCAATCCGAAACTCGATCTCTCTGTCGGGTGGGACCCCTGGTAGGTCTTCGGGAAACACATCGGGGAAATCGCATACCACCGGCACGTCAGACAACCGAGTCACAGTGGCATCCACATCCTTCACATAAGCCAGGTAAGCACCGCACCCTCGCCTCATAAACTTCTCTGCCGTGATCATCGATATCACTCGCGGAGCGGTGTATTCCTTGTCTCCATGAACCGTAACCACACTACGTTCAGGCGTAGTCAAACGAATCATCTTCTTTCGACATACAATATTCTCTTCGTAGGTCACCAACCAATCCATTCCTAACACCACATCAAAACCTCCTAGGGCCATCACGTACAATCTAGTAGGGAACTTGTGACCATCCAATTCTATGAGGCAATCGTCTATCATATCAGTCACCTTGGTAGACTTTCCTATCGCTGTCTCTACATGAAAAGGCACATCTGTCTTCTTATTCTTACCATGCATTTCATGACAAAAGGTAGCAGATACAAAACTTCTACTAACACCCTAGTCGAAGAGCACAAAAGCATACAATTGGTTTACCAAAAACATACCTGAAACTACTTCAGGATCCACTCTGGCTTCTTCCCGGGTCATGTTGAATGCCCTTGCCTTGGCTTTGGTGCTCTCACTCCTCCCTTTCTCACCCATAGCCTGCGTCCCTGAGCTCCCTACTCCACCCTTCTTGCAATCCCGGCCAGAATGGCCCACCTCTCTGTACTGGTAACATCTCGGTACTTGGCAATCCTAGCATAGTGCCCTTCGCCTCCACACTTAAAACACCGGTTTGTCCCCACTCTACACTCACCCAGGTGACTCTTCCCATACTTCCTACATTCTTTCCGGTCATTCCCCTTCCTCTATTCTGGGCGAAGATTATCAACCTTCATTTTCTTCTCCCCAACCCCAAAGTTGTTGTCCCTAAACCTTTTCCCATTACCATTCTTGTTCCAACTCCTCTCAACCTTCCTCTGAATTGGCACCGGATCCCTCTTATCATACAACCTTTTGGCGAAATCTACTGCAGACCTGAAAGTGCTCAGTCTAGCAGCTATCATGTTCCTCCTGATATCCACGGACAAACCTTGCATGTACCTCTTAATCTTGTTTGACTCTAGAGTTACTAGATCTAGCACAAGTCTTGCGAGCTCATTGAACTTGGAGGTATACTCTTGATCAGTCATGTTTCCAGCCTCCAAATGTAAGAAATCCTTCTCAATTTTGTTCAACTCCTGATGTGGACAATACTCCTCCAGTACCATTTCCTTCAAATCTGACCACCTCATCCTTGCAACAAACCGTTTCCCCTCGGCTTGGACAATGTTGTCCCACCAGCATAATGCCGAGTCAATGAAAGAATGGGAGGAAAACTTTACCTTTTGATCCTCCCGGCACTCACTGATGTCCAGGACTTCCTCCATCTCTCGAACCCAACGGTGAGCAACCGTGGCATTGTCGTTGCCGTCAAAGGTTAAGGGTTTGCACCTCTGAAACGCCCCGTAGGTGCACCCCTTAGCGGCCCCCCTCTCCTCCTCGCTATCGTCATCATGAATTACAACCCTGGGACTAGATGGCTCTTCATCAGCTTTCTCCTTCTCCCTCGCATCCTTGGTCTTTTCGCCATCCTTTACAGCCCTCAACACCTCGGTCACCACTGAAGGTAACACGTTTTGCATGATGTTGTAGATTTTGTCAGCAATAGCTTCCTTTACCGTAGACTTGAGGGTGGCTGATCCTTCACCCTCTTGGTGGCTATGAATATCCGTGTCCTTATGAGTCGTCTCAGGAGCCTTAGCTTTGCTCCGGGTGACACGTGGCCCAGTAGTACGCCCGCTACAAGCACCGCCTCGGGTCGCCTTCCTAGATTTCCTACCCGCCATAAGATCTACCTCCTATAAGATTCAAACACTAAAAAGGTCATTCAAGGTAATAGCTCAGATTATGTTAAGTATAGTAAGTCCCTAATTACAGTGGCCAGTTGTGATTAGCCACTTACTTTACTCTTCATCCCCCAAGCATTTCCTGTCCTGACTACATCAGTATTCAAATCTACTAAGAGCACATAATTCAAATAGCTGCACATAATACCAGTTAACTTTATGAAAAATCTACCAAATGACATCCTTCCATTCGGTCCCATTCTTAGTTTAAGTTTAGGTTTTGAACAATTTACCTAATTCTCTTAAACTTTGTGTCTGATTCCAACTTGTAAGGCCCCGTTCCCGGAGACCCCACAGTTTCACATTCATAGCATCATTCATTATTAAAAACGCCTTAAATCACATTATTATAAGAAAACAATGGCAGCGGAATAATTTAACCAAAAAGTATTTCTTGCATTAATGATTACTTTTGCCAAATAATACATCGTTGTTAGAGTTACAAAAGAATATTTAGTTGCATTACAAGACAAAAAATATCATAATTGCATAAATGGATGCCAGTCTCCATTCACTAATAGCTTCAGCCATGCCATCCTCAGCAACATCCTTACCTACCAACTGATATACATATAAAAAATCAGCGTTGCTGAGTGAGTCCTAGTTTAATAATATAGAAAATATACTTTGGTAAACTTCACATGGTGATCATTCATCATCATACATAATCCATCATTAAGAGATTCTTTATTATTCTTTCTTTCATTATCTTTCACTTTCATTAACTAGGATCGCACAAAGCAAGAGCCTACATTGTTGGTTGGCAACAGATGCCGAACCCCTGTCGGTACACATTTATAAGTGGTAGCTAACCCCCAACAGTTGATCCACACTGCTAGGCACGAAGCCTTCTCATGAACTTAGATCCCATTAGTTTATTGGTCAATCACAAGGATTAGACCCCGGATATGCCTTTCTTGGGCTGAAACAGCCACACATCAGTTGAGCTAACGACAACATGGTGGTGAACCTCCGTTGGAAAATCTTGCAAGGCTTTTCACCTTTTGTTAGGGCCTTGGGGTAACATTTATTATGTTTCACTGTCCTTCTTTTATTCCTTTATGTCCACTTATTATGAATAATACTTTTATAATATTATTACCTTAAAATCACGTATCATGAAATAGTAATAGTTATTCATAGCAAGCAACCCATAAGAAGGTAAATAAAACATTTGAAACATAAAACAAGCAAAAAAACCCATTAAGCATAAGTTCTTAACACTTAAACTCTATACCCAAAATTTCAGAAAAACTCCCAAGAGTTCAAAGCGCATGAGTAACTTATACGGCGAACGGCTTAAAGTACTAAGTATCCACAGCGGACAACCTAAGTCTACAACGGACAGTGAAGGTCCACAGCGGATGAGTAAAACACTAAGTGTTCACAGTGGATGAACATAGTCCAAAAGGATGAATAACATCCACTGCGGATAACTAAAAGTGTACAGCGGATGAAATAAGTACACAGCGGATAACCAACATCCACAGCGGACGTACAAAGTTTTTAACAGTTCACAGTGGACAACCAACATCCACAGCGGATAACTTAAAACTCCTTAAGTGTCCACAACGGACATGTAAGTCCACAGCGGACGTCCTACCTTTCTAAGTGTCCACAGCCGACACACAATGTCCACAGCGGATGACCATCATCCACAGCGAACACTTGTTTAGAGATACAACTTATGAAGTTTTCCAATCTCAAACATCATTCTAGCCTGAACTTAGCATAGATCTAACATATTACAAGCTTAAAGCATAACAAACATCATCACAACATCGTAGAAATCACTTAAAACCAACATATATCAAACACAACCGTACACCATGTAAAACTAATAGTTTAGTTAGGAAAAACAGTAGTTATAATGCATATCAGCCCCAAAACAATTAGAAAACATGTAAAAGAGGGGATCTAGAACTCACCTCTCAGCAGCTTTCGAGTGAAACACCACAAACCGAGAGCTAACAAGAATATTTAACACCTAAACACATAAAACAAACAACCAACACAAGAAAACACATAAAAATAGGTTCATAAGCCCGAACCCAGCAGGAAAATCAAGAAGAAATCTTCTGGAAATCTCACCTTTCGAAGAACTTGAGATTTCTCTCTCTAAAACCGGATGGGGTTTTCTTTTCCAAGCCTTCAGCTGAATTGTGCATGAGAGAGAGCGTCATGGGCGGCCTTACCACCTTTTTGAAACCCATTATGGGTAAGTTTACCTTTTGTACACCTTCACCCCTTAACCTTTTGGATATTTATCTTTTCTTCTTTACTTTTCTTTTCTTTGAATTTTTCTGGTGTTACACTTCTGAAGCTCAAAGTATGAAGAACTTCCAAAGGAAGACTTGGTCTTCCGAGACCAAGTTGTTCTCCTTCCAAAGTATACAACTTAGAAGATCCAAAGACAATGTCTTTCAAAGAACAAAGTCCTGAAGACTTGTAGAAGTTCAAAAGAAGTTGTTTCTTCTGAAGCCAAAATGACCTCGGAAGAATTTATTCTTCCGAAGCCATTTACCTTCGAAAGAACCAACTATGAACCAGTGGACTTAAGTATGGTCTATCTGACAGCCCGCTGCAACTCTGATATACTGCATGGCGCTTTCCCACGCCCATGTAGTTGACCATACTTTAATCCACTGTTCACCATTCTCAACTTAGTACAGTTGCCATTCTTAGTTGGTGACAAAAGGTAAGTCATGGACCTGTCATGACTACCTAATCTAGGAATTATTACTTTATCTTAGATGCTTTACTTCTAGCAATGTAGTATTTGTCTAGTTGTAAATTCTAGCTGCTTTTCCAAGTATAACCGGCTATAGATAGTAGTATATATAGTTTCTCCATGTAACTTAGTAAGCATGTTTGTAAAAGTCTTGTAATATTGAGTTGAGAAGTAATATATACAAGTATCTTGAAAAACCATTCTTGTGTTATTATGCTCTCATTAACTTATTATAATACTTGTGAACTTAGTAGAGATTCTGCTTCATCAACCCGAGTGATATTAAGTGAGTTTGTGAGAATATTTTGTATTGTGAGACAAACACCAATCCTGCACTTGTGAATGGGGAGTCAATCGATAGCTTGCACCATAACCGAGTCGTGAAATGCATAACCGTACAATTCTTATGTTAATATTAATAATTAATGTTAATTATATATTAAATTGAAATTCAGGTTATTCGGGAACCTTTACCTGTTCACTGCATTACTTTATTGCTATACATTTGAGGTGAGTTTATGGCCCCATATTAATTTTACTCTTTTTGGGGAAAAGAAATATGTTCTTTTAATGTTTATTCATTTGATCAGTATTATTGTATTATCACTTGTTTACAAGTGTTGTACTAGTTTAAGTCCTTACTTTCAAACCGTTCACTTATGTACTTTAGCGAGGTAATTCTGAGTAGATCTACCGGGTTTGACAAACCCCACCTGGGCTAGTCGTGCTAGCACGACTGCACGTCAAACGGGTGTTTAATTGACCTAATTATTGTTGCTGTGGTCTGGTAACCACAGCCGAGGCATACATATATTTGTCAGCTTCGGTTGTGAACTTCATACACTATGTAGCTTGTTATGTAGACTAGCTATCTACTTATATTACTTTGTTTACCAGATCTACTTTCAATTTTGTTCTGTTTATCAAAACTTGTGAACTCACCAACCCTGTGTTGACACTTTAGCATGTTTTTTCAGGTTCTTGAGGTGTGCATGACTAGGAGCATTGTCATTATTTCATACATTATTGGTTGATTTTAACGGTTAAATAATATTTCTACAAATTTCATCTGTTTGGGTTGCATGTTTTGCGCTGTTTAAATTATGAATGTTTACGCTTCCGTAAATGTTTTTATGAATTTGTTATTAATTATGCTTTTGTAAATTATAATAGTAATGAACAACTATGCTTTGCAGATAATGTGTCATTTGGTGTAACTATCGGCTGAGATCATGGTATGTCATGCGTTTAACGGTAAAACCACGTTTGTAGAAATTGAGGGTGTGACAAAATGTTACCTAACAAATATAACTTTATGAGCATGTGTGTATGTCTATAATGGTTAATAGGAACCCTCTTGTATCCAAACAACGTAAAGTCTTAGTGTGTTTGTGAAAAGCTAGCTTAACATGTGTTGACAAGTTTGACTTTTTGACCAAAATTATCTTTTTTTAAACAAAGTTGACCGATTTGATCTGACGACCTGTTGTTGGCTGAAATAAATGAAAACATATTTAGTTAACTTAAATAGTCCAAATAAGATTGCATATAAAGTTTCATGTCAAAAATTTATTTTTAAAAAGTTTCTATTTCTGAAGAGTATGATTTTTTACACATGTGTAATTCTTTTTAGAACTAAGTAATAAACTATAACAAGCATCCTAATTCATGATCAATCCATTTAATTTTCAACATAACCTAGAACATCATCATGAGAAAAGTTTCCTAATTTAGAATCATAAAAGCATGAATTTCACATTTTACATCATTATCACCCATCATGTTCCTATGATCATTCTAACACAATCCCAAATCAACATAAATCATTATGCACATACCATATACATCATACATAACATCATGCAACTAAAGTTTCCATAAATAGCAAGAATGATCACACAAGACGTTTTCACAATTCAACAATTCCCAATCCATTATTAGGTTGTAAACATCACATAGCAATCATCAACGCTTATAAAACATGCATAGAACACCATCTAGAAACTACCCTATCCAAAAAGTTTTCTTTAATGGTAAGTGCTCGAAAAACAAGCTGAATTAACTAAGTTGAAAACATTAATTTTCATCCATTACCATCACTAGCATCCTAGTATCAACAATTCAACTCAATTTTATCAAAATCATACAAGTACTATAAAATCCCAAATATAAAGTTTCCATTATAGGTAAGTGTAAGAGTTATACTTAAAGGCTGATGCAACCAAAGAGTTCTCAGCATGCACATCTGAAGTACAAGAAAAGTTACTTCAGAAGATTTGATACAACTTAATGAAATTCACTAAGTATCAATTCTTTCGAATCCAAAAGACCATTTCTTCCAAAACCAAAGACGAAGTCTTCTGAAGCTTCAAGACAAAATCTTTCAAAGCTAAGAAACTGATTTCTTTCAAAGATAGAGAAGACATGCTTTCTCTGACCTACTTTTGATAAAAGCTTAAACACTTTTCATAGCCATCTCTGATGACTCACCAACTTACATAAGTTGGTGATAAGTTCATACTTTTGTCAACTATAGATTATGGTCTTAGAGTCTATAACTTTCTACTTTTTACTTTTATCCTTTTTGTAATAGATAAGGACGTGAGCTATGGCATGTCATAGTCACTAGTCAAAAGGCAATCTACCTTTTGAGTTTACATTGATCTTGTTGTCTAAATTAGTGTTCGAGCTGGCCTTCAAAGTATGGCCGGCTATAGGATGTAGTATAAAATATCTCAGGTACCAGTCCTTAGGACTAAGCTTTTTAACACTTTATAAAACACTTGTGAGCAATATACATCATTCTTGAAAACCATCTACTTGTGTTCTTAGTGTGTTCTTTACTTGTGTTCATAGTTTCATTCTTTAGCCGGTTTAGCCGGTTCCCTGTTTGATCTGTTAAGTGTTCTAAGTCTCTCCAGCGTTGTAAAACTATTGCATTGACCCCCGTCACCGGTCCTGCAATTGGTATTACAACATTTTAGGCTCTTGATTATAAGATCTCACCATTTTTAATCCCTTCAGTTTCACAAAACACTTACCAACACAAATGGCAGCTCTTACTAAGGCTGACATGGAAACAGGTACCATGACAAAATCTCCACTGATCACTCCTGATGACTTTAATTCTTGGTGCCAACAAATGGAAGGGTTTATCAAGTCTCAAGACAACAGGAAGTGGAGATCTGTTGTCTCAGGACCTCATATCCCAAGCACCTCTTCAGCCACTACTGGAGGTGGGATGATTCCAAAGGAAGTGACTAACTATTCTAAGGAAGATTTGAAGAAGATTGACATAGATCAAAAGGCCATGACCGCTCTCCAAACTGCTCTTCCTAACTCTATATATAGAGGCTTAAAGAAGTGCAAAACTACTAAGCAGCTATGAGATGCACTGAAGCTCATGTATGAGGGGTCTGAAAAAGCTAAAGAAAACAAGAAGGACCTCTTGAAGTAGTAGTTTAAGAACTTCACCTACAAATCAGCTGAAACTATGACTAAATAATACTTTAGGTATGTTGAGATTGTAGATACTCTCATGGATGTTGGAGTTAAGCTTGAGAATAGGGACATTATGAGGAAGTTCATGTTCTCTCTTCCTAGACAATAGACTCACTACTATGTGGCCATTAAGAGAACTAAAAACCTCTCCACTCTTACTCTTATATGGTATCCATAGTGGCTACCAGATGGAGATGAACATGCAAAATCCATCAAGCAGCTCTTCCAGCAATTAACAGAGTTCAACCCTCCATGTGGTTGAAAGGGACAGTAAAGAAGCACAAGATCATCTTATTTTCTATCCTGACAACTCACAAAAGGGCCCTTTCATCACCTTTCTTAAGACACCAAGGGAGAGATACATCTAAAGAAGCCCATTCGAAAAGACAAGCTCATCTCAAGCCTTTGTGTTTGCTAATGAAAGTTGTGTCAACTTTATCTTCACTCTTGAAGACTTGGATTGTATCTATCTTGATGACCTGGAGTATATGGAGATAGTCCACCAAATGGCTCTTCTCACTCATAGAGCCAAGAAGTTTTACAAGAGAACCGAAATAAAGTTTCCCACCAATATAACCAGTGGAAATTTGGACCGGATAAAAGCAAAGTTAAGTGTTACAACTATAACCAGATAGAACACTTTGCTAGGGAATGCAAGGTACCAAGGACTAATGGTGGCCAAATCCAGACCAAGCTACATTGATGCAGCTCCTGGATCTGAGAAGCCAAGCCAACCAAAACAACAAGTTGTTGTTGCTATTGAAGAGGGAGGCTTTGACTAGAGCTTTCAGATAGAAGATGTTTCTCCCAACCAATCACCGATGACTAACCATGAAGAAGCTAAGGTATTAGAACATATTTGTACAACTGAATGTATTGCTAAAGTAAACATGTATAGGTCCTATAACCTGTAAGTAAGATCTGACCTTGAGTCTTTGAACATTTTTAAAACTGATTTCAAAAAAAACTAAAAATGACTATAAACATAAAATAAAAGATTTAGAGAAAACAATTTCAACTTTTAAGCATGAGCACACAAATTACAGGACTCAAATCAAAGATTTCATTACCAAGTTAACTGAATGCCAGGCTGAGCTTATGATCAGCAAAGCCAGGGCAGAAAAGTGTGTTCTTGAAGAGGAAACCTTTAAGAACATCATATCCTCATCCATACATGCAAAGATTTTTTATCAAAACAGGCAGGGATTGGGTTCAAGCGAGATAGCTCCTCTACGCACTCTAATATCTGTAAGATCTCCAAGGTGTAGAACTAATCAAGATGAGCTGCCCCTCATAGACCCTATCCAATAAGAGGATGAAGATAAAGAGAAGATAGTGAAGAATGAATCTGTAGTGACTGAGAAGGATCATCCTAAGAAGGGTCACTATACTCCTGAAAAGAAGAAAGAACCAAGGATGACCAAGTCAGCTAGGAAGAACTTGATAAGAGAAGCCAAAAGAAAATCAAAGAAAACCTAAGAGATCAAGGCCACTTTCAACTTCAAGCAAAAACAAGTCTTTATTTCTACTGGGTTTGAAGTGGTGAAGACTAAGAACTGAACTATGGACTCTAGTACCAGGACTCCTAGTTTAGGTCCAAATTATCCTAGTCAAGAGAAGAAGGTTGATCAAATGTGCACCACTGCTGCACAGCCAGAACCATCTAGTTCGAAAAGCAAGCCTCACCCAAAAAATCCTGCTTCATCATCTATGAAGATGAAGGAAGTGGAAAATGATCAAGCTCAGCCTTCTACTTAGAAGAAGACTCTCAGAAGTATACCAGTTGAATGCATCATGTGTGGTGGTACATCTCACTTTACTAAGAATTGCATCTACAATCCCAAGAGTACTATCCATATGACCAAGAAGAAAACTTATGAGAAGAAGAAGAAGAAAAAAAAAGGTAGCTTCGAAAGGAAAATCTCTTCCTTTAGAAAGCTCCAAAGTGAATAAGAAGATAGGTGGAACATTACCTTCGAAAGAAATTTTGGTTTCGGAAGAAAGGAATGCTTCTGAAGTACTGAAGTCTGCTGCAGTGGATGCAAAAGCTTCCAAAGGTTCAGTCTCTAAAACTTCCGAAGTTATCAAAACTTCCGAAGTCATGAAGGTCAAGTCTAATCTTCCAAAGCTGGTGTGAAAGATGAAGGAAGGCCATATGACTGAAAGTTCTTCATCAATAATAGCAAATGATCCTCAGAGTTTGCATATAGGATCAATAACTGTTGAACTATATTTTGTTCACTTTAATGAGCCCAAGACCAACAAGGCTTGTGTTTCCAATAGTAACTAACCATCTTTTTCTGTGCAGGAACAGCTGAAGACCAAGGGAAATGTATGGATCATTGATAGTGGCTATTTCAAGCACATGACAGGCAATGGCTCTTTACTTCATAACTTTGAGAAAATAAATGGAGGGCTAGTTGCTTTTGGAGGAGAATCAGGTGGTTACATCACTGGAAGGGGCAGAGTCACAAATGGTAAGCTCAGTATTGAGAAAATAAACTATGTTAAGGAGCTTGGGTACAATCTCTTGAGTGTATCCCAATTTTGTGACCAGAACATAATATGCTCTTCATTGAGCATGAGTGCATCGTTCTCAAACCCGGGTTGGTCATTCCTCAAGAGCATATCTTGCTCAGAGGCCCTAGGAAAAGGAACATGTACAAGATGGATTTGCAAGAAACCTCCCTATCAGGAGAAGTTTCTTGCTTTCTATCTAAAGCCCATAGTGATGAGTCTTTCCTTTGGCATAAAAGAATGTGCCATGTGAACTTTAAGAACATGAATAAACTAATTAAGAATGATTTGGTAACTAGAATTCCAAAGAAAAAGTATACAAGTGATGACCATTATGTTGCATGTCTGAAAGGAAAGCAACACAAAGTGTCTCACAAGCCAAAGAAAAAGAAGTCCATCACTATTACCCTACACTTATTACATATAGATCTTTTTGGCCCTACCATTGTAATGAGTTTAGGAAGAAATTCATATTGCCTGGTGATAATAGATGACTTCACAAGATATACTTGGATCTTCTTTCTTAGAACTAAGGATGAGACCCCTGAAATCTTGAATAATTTCATTTTAATTGAGAATCAATGTGATAACAAGGTCAACATCATAAGATGTGATCAAGGAACTAAATTCAAGAACCAAATCCTTGATACATTTTATGATTAAAAGGGTATTATAAGACAATATAGTGCTCCCAGGATTCCTTAGCAAAATGGTGTTGCTAAGAGGAGAAACATGACACTTATTGAGGCTACAAGGACCATGCTCTTTGACTCTAAACTGTCTATCACCTTCTGGGCAGAGGCAGTCAACACTACCTGCTTTGTGCAGAACAGAGTTTTAGTAGTCAAGACTCATGGAAAGACTTCTTATGAACTGTGGCACAAAAGGAGACCTTTCATTGGTTTTCTCAGGTCATTTGGATATCCATACACCATCTTGAATACCAAAAATCAAATAGCCAAATTTGCTGAGAAATCAGATGATGGACACTTTATTGGATACTCTTTCCAGGCTAAGGCTTATAGAGTATACAATCTCAAAACTAGAGTAGTGGAGGAGTCACCCAATGTGACCTTCAATGAGCACATTCCAAGTGTGAAAGGTTCTGGTCCAGATTAGTTATTTGATTTTGACTTAGTTACCAACTGTTTTAACAAATCTTGTGAAGATGTTTTAGGATCTACAGGTAGCTTATCAAAAGGAGATCCTGACCCAAGATTTGAGCTGAGAAGACCAAGTGTCAAAATTTCTTCAGCTTTAGTGGTAACAAGCCCTGCACTTGGAAATCCTATTAGCACAACCATGAAAAACTCTTCAGCTGATACATTTGAGATGCCTGTAAATTCTAGCACTGAGGCACAGAACTCAAATGAAAGGATTTCCAATGTAGGAGGAGATGGAGATGGAGATGGTGAAAGTGATCAAGAATTTTATGATGCTGACAACCTCTCCACTGAAAACAACATCAATGATGTCACACACACATTGGATCAAGTTTCTCTTGATAAGTGTGCTAATGTGGTAGGCGATACTCAATCACCAAATCTGAATTTAACTAATTTAGATCTGTCAAACCAAGTTGCTATGATTCCTTAACTGAAAATCCACAAATCCCATCCCACCACAAACATCATTAGAGATGTTAAGATAAGGGTGAGAACAAAAGGACAAACCCATGATAAAAATGTTTGTCTATACTTTTGTTTCTTGTCCCAGATTGAGCAAAAAAAGGTTGATGAAGCTCTGAAGGATGGAATTTGGGTTGAAGCAATGCAGGAGGAGATGCTTTAATTCACAAGAAAAAAGGTTTGGAACCTATGCCCTCTTCCTTATAGGAAGACACCAATAGGTACCAAGTGGGTTTTTAGGAATAAGAAAGATGATAGAGGACTTGTCATCTAGAACAAGGCAAGACTAGTTGTTCAAGTCACTCAAGAAGAAGGGATTGACTATACAAATGTTTTTGCTCCTGTGGCAAGACTTGAAGCTGTTAGGATATTCCTTGCTTTTGCTGCATCCAAGGATTTCAAGGTCTACCAACTTGATGTCAAATGTGCTTTCTATATGGAGTGACAGATGAGGAAATGTATGCCAAACAACCATCTAGCTTTGCAGATCCAGATCATCCTAATTATGTTTATAAACTTGACAAAGCTTTTTATAGGCTACATCAAGCTCCAAGAAAGTAGTATGAGACACTGTGATAGTACCTTGTTCAGCATGGTTATAAGAGGGGTACTATTGACAGCACACTCTTTATTAAAAGAACAGGGAATAACTTGATGATGGTTCAAGTTTATGTAGATGATATCATCTTAGGTCAACTAATCCAAAGCTCTTCAAAGACTTTGAGAAGCTGATGACGAACAGATTTGAAATGAGTGCCATAGGGTAACTCAATTTCTTTTTAGGAATTCAAGTAAAGAATGTTGACAATGACATCTTCATAAACCAGTTAAAGTATGTACAAGACATACTAACCAGATTTCATCTGACTAAGTGCAAGCTTGCTAAGACACCCATAGCCAGAAACCACTCTCTAGGACCTGATCTTGAAGGGGGGTGTGTTAATTAACATCTCTAACGGGATATGATTGGGTCTCTTATGTACCTCATAACAAGAAGGCCTGATATCATGTTTGCCATATGCATATGTGCAAGATATCAAGCGAACCCCAAGATGTCACACCTGGTTGCTGTCAAGAGGATTCTTAGATATCTCAGGTGCTCCCAAGCTAGGACTTTGGTATCTTAAGAATCTGACTTCAATCTGTATGCTTATACAGATAGTGACTATGGTGGCTGGAACATGACTGCAAAGTCTACATCAGGGGGATGTCAATTCCTTGGTGGAAGGATAGTCTTATGGCAATGCTTGAAACAATCCTGTGTGTTTGCATCAACTTCTAAAGCTGAATACATTGCTGCTGCAAGCTGCTGTGCTTAAGTTCTTTGGATTCAAAATCAGATGTTAGACTATGGATTCAACTTCAAGGAGACTCCCATCCATATAGACAACAACAGTGTTATGTTTATTACAGAGAATCATGTGCAGCACTTAAAGACAAAGCACATCAACATCTGGTATCATTTGATAAGGGATTGATAAACAGAGATTTAAGTATCATATATCAACTATTAGGATGATTAAACTTGAGTAGATTTTCTTAAATTAATTTCAAGATTATTTTTCAAATATGTGTGTCATAAGTTGTCTATATCATCACTCATATAAGCCCTGTTTACCTTGGGAGAAAATTTTTCTAAATGATATTACGTAAAATTTTAAGAATTGCAGATATATTTTCTTTCAGAAGACATTAAGTTGACTTCAAAAGAAAATTATGTCTTTAAAACTAGTAACTACTTACAAAGAAATTTACCTTCAGAAAAAATTTTGATATATCTTCTAAAGCTTAAATATGTTTCTAAATACTTATATGTTTTGAAGGAAAATTTTCTTCCGAAAGCAATTAAGCCTCGGAAGCTTTATTTATTCTTTGAATAAAACTTTTGATGTTTAATATCTTCCAAAACCAAATATACCTCGAAAGCAAAACACTCTAAGTATTTTTCTTCCGAAGCAATTCTTGTAAAGGTAAGGAATATCTTCCGAAGTCAAATTGGCTTCGGAAGTTTTCTCAAAACTTTCAAAGACAAATTACCTTCAGAAGATTTTCTAAGATAACTACCTTTTTGGGCATTTTTTCAGAGGTGGGACCGACATTCGGATTTCAAAGTTTATCCTTTTGCATTAACTTTGTCTTAAATCCAACCATATAAATATCCTTACAACTGTTCCGCCCCTCTTTCTTCTTCCTATTCATCTGCAAAAGTTCTAACCCTAAATTCACCTATAAACCCTTTTTGTTCTTAGCTTTCTTCATCCCAAAGCTTTCTCAAATGGCCAACCCTGAACCCCGAAACCAGCCTAATTTTTCCATACGTCTTCACAGGCAACATAATCACGTTGCTCTGTTATCATCTGAGAAAAGAACCTTGTTTCTCAGATGTCCGTCATTTCCTTGCTCTATCAAACTACCTCACTGCTCTAACAATCGACCTTCCACTGTATGAAGAACACTTGCTGGAGTTTTGGAGGACCTGCCAAGAGGTGATCTTGGATGGTGAGAAGGCAATGTTTGCATCAGTGCAGGGGAAGACAGTGTTCATCACTCCGGCCATAATCAACTCTCATCTATGACTGGATGATGAATAAGGCGAGCTGTCTTTTCCTAAATCTGCTGTGAATGAATCATTCAGGTAAATGGGCTATGAAGGGGACTACACTATCAGAACCTTCAGGAAGGGTAAGCTCTCTAACCAATGGAAGTACATCCTCCATGTTGTTATTCACTTTTTATAAAATAAAATGGAGGATAGGACCAGATTCCTGAGGACTTATCCTAGATAGTCCATGAAATGGTTCAATGGGTCAAATTCAAGTACTCTCAGTTTGTATATACAAACTTGCTTGCTAACTTGGACTCCTTAGAGTACTAATGTTCCCTAGATATGTCCAGCATATTCTTAAATGTGAACTAGGCTCACAGTTAAGGGGAATAGGTACTACTCATAAATTATGACAGATGAAGCCCGGCATCTTCAAAATCATAAGAAAGACCAATGTTGGCTTCTAACGGGTAGAAACAGCCCTGGTCCTAAAAATATTAGAGCTTATTACTCAAGGTGACAACTTGAAAACACCAGTCAATGTTGAACCCATAGCTTTTACATCTGCACCACCCACACAACCACAAATAATCCTCACCTACTCAAGAAAATCCAAACGAACCCCTGCTCAGTCTATTCAGATAGAGCAGGCCCCCATACAATCACCCATGCAGGATGAAGTGGAACCAAGAGCTCCCACTTTCCCTAAAGAGCAAACCACTCTTATTACTTCATTATTCAGTGCTGAGGTTCCTCATGCTCATCCTGATGAGCTTATTACCCAGACCTTATGCCTTCACTCTAAGTCTCAAAACTCAGGTGATCAACCTTCATGGGGCAGCTACCATCCCTAGCTGTTAGACTTAAACCAACCAATCCCTAACCTTCAATTCTATGTTGATAAGGATATAGGTTTTAGTGAGTACCATGAGTCTCTCTTCTCCTCACCTGCTCAAAGATAGAAGAGTGCTCCTGAAACACCCATATCTAGCCCACACCATCCACCCTTAACTAAGGTGGACTTTCCTGAACATGTTCAGGATGTCCATATGAAAGAGACTCTTACTTTTGCAAGTGATTATATTATTAAGACCTCAACCATGGCAACCCAGCCCCTTGACACTTCTCTTGAAGCTATCATGGAGCAGGGGAAATCCAGCAGCCAAGAACCATAAGCTGGTGGTGAGGGAGATGACTTTGGTTATGTTCTCTCACCCCCCCCCCCTGATTCTTCTGATGAAGATGAGGGGAGTCTGCAGCTAAAAGTGAAAAAACCGTCTAAAACCTACACCTATTTAGTTTCAAAGGTAAGTCACCTGGAATCTCATGTGGCTACCCTACAAAGGCAAGTCATTGACCAACAACTTGAGATCACCGATCTCAAGGGAAAGTTAGCTAAGAGACCTGCCAGGCAAACACAACCAAGTCTATAAGAACCTGTGGATGTGGTGGACCTAAACCTTAGCTCCCCTGTGCAAGAGGGTGATGCTACCAAATAGGGGGAGAAAGTCCTACCTATAATTATAGAACCTGGGATTTCTGCCCAGAGTATGGACATAGAGGCCTTACCATCCTCACTTATAGTTTTCCATACTCAATAACCTCCTCCGGCCCATATTGATGTGGATGCCTTAGTTAAATCCTATTTGAGGAAGGAATTCTAAGGGCTATGTCTACCCCATCCTACCCTACTGAAAATCCAATAATAGGATAGAGGTATATTGCTAATAGAAGATCCCTGTACTCTTTAGATCTTAGAGGCAACAATAAGTCTTCAATTTTCAAACCCTGAGATACTATGAGAGCTTTCATCTGGTTAACCTGCCACTTGCCAACCCAAGTCAAAACAGGAAAGCTGGCAAGTTAGCTGAGAGGATTCAACAAAGGGTGCTCGAAGAGTTTAGAAGAAGGTCCTACTTATATAGACAGAGGCTACCAGGAAAAACTGTTAGTCAACTAGATACCGAGGCAAACCCAAAGATTAGCTTCGAAGGAGAAACCTTAGTTGAAGGCCCAGCAGTTGAACCTATAAAGCTTGAGACAAGAACTGCTTCAGCATCCAGTACCCTCAATGAAGCACCAGCTCGTGAAGGTGTCTCACAGCCTCTCCCTAGCCAGAGCTCAAGTTTTACACCAAATAATGAAGGCTAAATCTCTCTCCAACCTGAGTCATACAGTCCAATGACTGATAAAGGGAAGAGGATTATGACCTCTAAGAAGATTGAGGAGGAGAAAAGGGAGAGGAAGAGGAAGGCAAGGGGAGAGAGAACTAGTGAGACCCCTAGCTTCATGGAAGCTATAATCAGGGCTACCCCAAGCCAAATACTTAGGAGGATGAGTTAATGGCAGCTAGGTTGAACTATTTGGGGTCCCGAAACTACAACATTGATGAACTCATCTCTCTCCCCTTGGAAGAGTTAAATGAACTGGCTGATAAGGAATTGTCAAAGGAGAGGAAGGAGGCTAAGGATGCAGAACTGATCCTTAAGGTCAAAGATAAAAGAAGAAGAAAAAGAATTTACCAAGCTCCTACCCTCTCTCCAGTTCAAGAAAGCCCTAAGGTAGAGGCTGTGGCAGCTGAACAAGAAGCTCAGGTAGGTAGGGAACAAGACAGACAAAACATGATAACCTACCTGAGTGTCACCAGCCTCTATCAGGCAGTAGGCTTACTTCCCTTGTCATATGAGTATATAGAATTTGAGTACCTCAAACAGCTTAAGCAAGAAGTATTAAAAGAACAAAAAGCTGCTAAAAGGAAGATAAGGGAAGAGGCTGCAAATTCAAGAGCCACCATCCGAGCCAATCAGAAGAAGTTTGCTGACAGACTAAAGATGGTGAGCTTCTTAAAGCTGTATGGGTTCTCAAGAAGGAGACTTGGTCCAGTGTCTCTATCCACTATGGATGAGCACACTAGAGTGATCAAGCAGAAGATTAAGAAGGGTGAGTTGATAGACTTGCATTCTCCACCAAGTCAGGCTGCACCTAAAGCTGAGGTCAAGCTTGAACCCTAAGAGACAACACAACCTGGACCTAGTACTGCATCTTAGCCAGCTTCATCTTCTAACCCACAGCTGGGTCCTGATCCTTCTTCTTCTGAACCTGTGAAGGAAAAGGACCCAACTGAGAAGGACAAACAAGAAACATCTGGTACTCAAGACCAACCTCTTTAGTTAAAATACAAAAGGAGGAAGAGGATGGCCATCAGAAGGGACAAGAAGAAGAAGAAGAAGTCCAAGGCATCCACCTCTACACCTCAGGATGGGTCAGAACATCCTGAGGGTGATCAAGAAGAGGCTGCTCATCCAACTCCAATCCAAGTAGAGCCTCTTGCTGCTGAGAGACCTATCTTGTCTTGGGCGTTTGCCACTAACCCAGACAGATGGTATGTCACTAGAGATCAAGGGGATCAAGATGTGTACTTTTGGAAAAACATACTTGACCTTCCTCTACATGATCTCTATGACATGAGAAGATACTTTAAGAGTCTGAGGAATCCTGACCAACTGATAATGAAGGAAATGGTCTTGATTCTGATGAGGACTATCAACAAATGAAGATCAAGACTCAAAGTTATCCTCAGGTTTTGGTAGCATTAGCCTAGGGGGTGTTTATAAGAGTTATACTTAGAGGCTGATACAACCAAAGAGCTCTCAGCATGCACATCTGAAGTACAAGGAAAGTTACTTTGGAAGATTTGGTACAACTCAATGAAATTCACTAAGTATCAAATCTTTCGAAGCCAAAAGATCATTTCTTCCAAAGCTAAAGGTGAAGTCTTCCGAAGCTTCAAGACAAAGCCATCCGAAGCCAAGAAACTGAATTCTTCCGAAGACAGAGAAGACATGCTTTTGACAATGATAAGTCCATGCTTTTGTCAACTATAGATTATGGTCTTAGAGTCTGTAACTTTCTACTTTGTACTTTTATCCATTTTGTAATAGATAAGAATGTGGCTATGGCATGTCATAGTCACTAGTCAAAAAGCAATCTGCCTTTTGACTTTACATTAATCTTGTTGTCTAGATTAGTGTTTCAGCTGACCTTCAAAGTATGGTCGGCTAGGATGTAGTATAAAGTATCTCAAGTACCAGTCCTTAGGACTAAGCTTTTTAACACTTTGTAAAACACTTGAGAGCAATATACATCATTCTTGAAAACCATCTACTTGTGTTCTTAGTGTGTTCTTTACTTGTGTTCATACTTTCATTCTTTAGCTGGTTTAGTCGATTCCCTATTTGATCTTTTAAGTGTTCTAAGTCTCTCAAACCTTATGAAACTGTTGCATTGACTCCCTTCACCGGTCTTGCAGCAAATCTCGGTTTTTTATCTAAACGTTATAATTTCACAAAACTAAACCGTACAATCATCATAGTATTACATACTAACACTATATCAATCATCTATTTCACATTTGGATACAAGTTTGGATATCTAGGGTTCGTGTCCATCATGGAAATCAAAGATAATGAAATTGAAGATAAAACATATTTATAGTGCGATATAGATGTTAGCTAACACGTGTTTGATGCAAGAACAAATGAATTCCACCAATGATTTCTTAAAAAGATCAAAATGTGTGTAATGTTCTTGTGTGTGCGTGTGTTGCAAATGAGGATGGGGGAATGAGGAGGGCAGCTGATTTAGGGCAAGGTAATGGGGTTACACTTGTATTTTTTTATGAGAATGGTCCTCAAATTTTATAAAAATCATTTAAACATTGCACGATTAAATTTTTCTAAACTAAATTGCTGAAACATTCATAAAATATCATATAAAAAATTAATAACATAAAATCATATTTTATTAATTTGAAACCATTTTTATAATAATAAGCTATATAAGTAAAAAATGAGCAAAAGCACGTAAATACTCGAAAATTCACAATTTTCATAACAAGGCTAAATATTTAATTATATGATCATATAACATATAATTTCATACTAGCTATATTTGTTTGAAATCCATTATCACCATTGTTCAGGGACAGACTAGCGTGTGATCCGACAATGCTCCAAATTATCGTTACTTGATGGTTTGTGAATGCTAGTGCAATAGCTGACGCATTTAAGTAAACATCATTAAGTTCATATATGTATGATCGGAAAATAATGTTCGTGCTAGTCCGAAAATGATCTAAAGTGTCATAACCAACGACCACCCTCGTCGCGGTTAATTATCGACGATGGGATTGATTGTCAACAGTGGACGATGGTGAGCGTTGCAGCAGTTGGTTTTCTTCTGTTATTGGCATCGAGGGGTTCAACAATGGTAATAATCGGCGATGGACACGGGCGATAACCGGTAGTCGGTGGTGGAGGCGATGCCAGTCGCTAGTGGCAGCTATTTCTTTCATGAAGGAGATCCTAACTCCTTATATTGAATTGTTTTACAATTTGGAAGGAATTTAAAATCCTTCATTTGAAGAAATTTGAGGGAATACAATCAAATTTTTAGTTCCGATTTCTTTCTCAACCAACACATTAAGAAAAAATCAAATGCTAGTTCCAACGAATTCCACCAACCAAACATACTGAGCAATGGAATTCAGATTTGAATTCCTCCGAAATCTTACATAGCAAACACACGCTTAGAGGATGTAATATTTATAGTAGTTGTTAACTCATATATACACATAATTGTTCAAATCATTAACTTAGGTTTCGTTTTTTTATTTTTATTCTTCCCTGGAGTCTAGCATAAATTGTTGTTATGTTATTAGTATTTTTACATTAGAGACGCGTCATTATACTTTTTTGGTTTCCTTAATTCCTTTACTTTAGCTAACCAACTAACAAAACTATTTATTATATATATACTTTTATAAATGACAAAAGACATAATATATGATGAATATTTACATTTTTCCTTGATTTTTTTAAACTTTAGATGCATAAGTATTGATATTAACTTACACTTTTATGGGCTATTTTTTATTTTCTTAAATTATGGGCTAATTTTATTTTTTTAGTTCTTTATTATTTTCTAAATCGGTTTATTCAAACAAATCCTAATTCCATTTAAATTCAAAAAAGCTGCAAGTCTCATGGCGTATATCCGAATTCAAACTCAATTTTAAAGCTTGTAAATTTTAATACTCCAAAATTGATTTGATTGAACACTCTGCTTTACATTTCATTACTTTATATATAGCAACTGTTTATAATTTTTTTAAAGAATGGCTCACACGCTTATCTACTTGCACTTACTTTTAAACTACACAAATAAACAACATTTAGATAATCCAGGATAAATTATCACGCAACACTAAACCCACAATACTTAGCTAAAGCGAGAACACCATTTACCAATAAACCTAACCCCAATCTGTTTCATCTTTACTAATGAGTATTTTGACCCTAGTACTACAATCAGTTATCAATTATAGGTTTATATTTATTGGTGATTAACTTATAGTTGATTGTTTACTCAATGAGAAAATTGATATTGATTTTCTATCTTGTGTAATTTTCTTCATAGAATTATCCATTGCATTAAATTGTTAGGTAACCTTATACTAAACATAGTATTTAATCTAAAAGGTAATTTTGTGTTTAACATGTGTCATTTTATTATTTTTAAAAAGGAAGAGCATTTTGGTCATTATATCAAATATGTCGTTTCAATGTCTAAAAGATATTAGGTCATTGTGCCAAATATTTTTCATCATTTGTTATATGCATTCATCATTGTGTTTTACGTTTTATACATTTCATGTTATTGTTATCATTGTTTTTACGTATTATATATTATGTTGTTATTTTATAATTGTGTTTCTACAATTAGATGTAGGCAATGGTGTTAGTTCAAAATGTGTTTTTTTTCAAAACTAATAATTTAGAAAAACAAAATAGCATCATCAAAAACACAATGACAATATGTTATATTGTGTTTTAGATTTTATGTTATTTTTTCTTTATTTTTAATATATTGGATGAATTAGTTGTTATTTTATTATTGTGTTTTATATACTATAAGTACACAATATGTTATTTTCCTATTATGTTTTTTAGGTTACATCATTTAAAAAAAATATTGTTCAGAAAACACAAAAATACACAAAGACGAACTGAAGTAATATGAGCTTAAAAACGTGCTTTTTTATTTTTGTATATAATTATACTGCGGTCATTCTAAAGATTAGAAAAAATCTAGTTTTTATAGTGTAATTCTTATAAAAAATAATATTGTACATAAAAGTTATAAAGGTTTAAAAAATGGTATTGGATTATAATAATCCTAACTTTCATTTATTGGTCAGGATTAATCACTATTCAAAAAGTATTTATACAAACTCCCAACTTTAAGTTTACTTTCCTTCAACGATGCCTTAAAGAGCTTATCCCGTTAACTTTTTTTATGTTGTGGACTGCTTATGTGGCCGAAAACACTAATATGTGGCAGATGACATGGACAATGATATGGATTCTTTTAAATTCTACATCTTTAGTTTCACCACCAACCACTGCTACCTTGTCTACCACCACCACCACGCACCATCACTGCCACGGTCACCACCACCATCTTCCAGCGATCCAAATTAGTGAAATATTAAACACGCAGTAGGGGTGGACCCACCCTTAAGGGTTAGGGGTCACCCGACACCCATGAAAAGAATCTTTCTTTTGGTGTATATACAATCACTAGCTTTGGTAAACCCGTGTATTACACGGGTTGAAAAAATAAAATATTAATATAATAAAAATTAATAATTATAAATTAATATTCAAAGATATGATATGACTGAAATTACATATGAGAAATGATTATAAAAAATAAAACAGTGATATCAACTTTTTAAAATTTTGTTTTTAAAATTTTTTTCCAAAAAAATAAACATTTTGTTCTAAAACAAACCTTATAAAAATATCATTTTTAAAAATTTTCTTATTATAACTCCCAAATTTGATTATTTTTGGTTTTTAAAAAATTGACTTTTTAAAATTACCAATTTTAAAATATTCCGTATTTTTAAAAAAAGTTTTATGCTTTAGAAAAAATTATTATTTTATAAAAAATTTATTTATTTAGAAATAACATTAATGGATAGATTTCTTTCTTAATTTATTAAATCTAAAAAAGTATTAAATAATATTATTAATATTAATAATTAAGGTAATTATTTAATATGAGAGAGAGGCGAGAAAATTTTGATGAGGATGATTGTGGTGCTGTCACGTGTTATCTCAAGTTACTCTTATATTAGAGTATGATATCCCGAGCGACAACCAATATATTTTGATACCGACCCCTATGAAAAAGAAAAGAGAAGAAAATGAAGAAGATAGAAAACTCTTTCGTTTTTTCCGGCCGATGACTCACAATCTCACCTTGGATCTGCATAGAATAAGAGTAGAAGACGAAGCTGCATGTCGGTTCCTCTATAAAACATTAGACATGGAGTTTCTTATATATAAACATACAATGTCTTAACAAGAATTAGAGACTAAAAATTCACAGGTTGTTGTAGAAAAGAATGAGATGAATGAAGATGAAGTTAAAAATACAAAAAGCAATAAAAGAGAAGATAACTTGACATGGGAAATATGGTTTAATAATAAATTTATACATGATGAATACAAGAAAATTAAAAAATCTAATTAAGTTACCTTTGAAAATGATGAAAAAAGAACTGGCTATTAAAAGTATTTGTATTAATTACTGATATGATAGTTAAGGTGAGGTACTTATGATATGTAAATAAGGGGAGGTCATGGGTTCAAGTCTCACTCTGAGTAAAAATGCTCAGAGTTGAGCCAGTAGGTTTTCTCAGTAATGGGTTTCCTCTTCAGGGGGTTAGGGGTGCGGTCCCGGCTGGGAAACGGATAGGTGGGCCCGATTAAGATAACACATATCCTCCGAAGCAGGGTTGTACATTTGCCGTTAAAAAAAATTATTGATATGATCATTTATGCTATGTCTTTTTATTTATTTAATCATTTGTATTTTACTAAAATTGTAAATCCACACAAAGGATAAAATGGTTTCATGCTTTGTTTTAACTTCTACATGTATACACACACATTGTAATAATTAAATTATTTCTAACTACGTTCGATTCTTAAATTTTGATTTACATAATGGTTTTGGTATCAATTTCTGCTCGACAAGGCATGAACCGAGCCGACAATACAAAACTAAATGATAAACATTTGTGTGAATGCTAAAAATTTCCGACACCCATGAAAAAAATCATGGGTCCGCCTCTAGAAAGTCTAAGAAGGATTGTGAGCTTGACACGTATCCTTCTACTATTTTAAAAAAGATGACATTTTGGTCATTGTGTCAAATACATCAGCTTATTGTGTCTTATATGTTCGTTGTATCATATATCAGTTTATTGTGTCATATATTTTACACCATTTGTTATATGTATTCATCGTTATGTTTTACGTTTGAGATTATTTTGTATTATTTTTGTTATTTCTTATATATTGTATAAACTTGTTATCTATCATTATGTTATATAATTAAAAGTACATAATGATATACTTTTACTATTGTATTTTTCAAAACTGTTAAAGATAACACAATGTGTTATTTTTATCATTATTTTTAGTAGAATATATAAACTTGTTGTTATCTATCATTGTGTTTTACAATTAAAATGATACAATAATATTTATAACCAATGTATTTTTCAAAACTCATAGTTTTCAATATAACACAATAACGATCAAAAAACCACAATAAGACATTGTGTTATTTTGTCATTATTTTTAATATATTAGATTAATTAGTTGTTAATTCATTATTGTGATTTACAAATTAGAGATACACAATATTTCATCATTATATTTTTTTAAATTTATTATTTTAGAAAAAACACAGCTGTGACCTCTCGTGTAATTGTTAAGTTGTAGTTTATCCCGTTAATTCTTGTAAGGGTCTGTTTTGTTATTAATAAAAATACGAGGGCTCGTTTGTAATTTCTTGTAACTTGAACTCTTCTGGTATCCTTATAATTTAGATATTATTAGGTAAGTAAATAATAATAATAATAATAATAATAATAATAATAATAATAATAATAATAATAATAATAGTAATAGTAATAATAATAACAATAATAAAAAATGCTAATAATAATGTTAATAAAGAAAATAAAATAAATAAATAAATAAATATATATATATATATATATATATATATATATATATATATACATACTAATAATAATAATACACATATTAAGTGTTGATCTTGAAAATAAATAAAAATAATATCAATCCTATGTTTTTTCTAAAATTCTAGGAAACTTGTAATTTACTTTTGGGCATAAAATAAAAAGATTAAAACCCCAGGGACCAAATTGTAATTTTGTTAAAATTAAATGAACTTTGGACTTAAAATAACAAACATAAAACCACAGGGGCTAAAGTGTAATTTTTAAAAATCACACCTCAACCCCCGATAATCCGGTGGCCGGCCGGCCAAAGTCCGGCGCGGCTCCGGCGACCCCCGTAACACTTTGAAATCAAGTCAAAAACCTTTCAACCACTCCCAATCGATTCGTGAACTCGTTTCCAACGCAATGATGTATAGTAATTTGGCTTTAACCGCACTTTGAATGGCCATTTAACCCGTAACCGAAACCACCTCGAAACAAAATCCATTTCGACCCTTAAACCGTGCTATTGATGAAATTAAACATGTGTAAACGTTCCTTTAATCATTTTGAAGTTATTAGTGATTTCAATTTCACCTGAACCGGCTTTAAACGCGTTTAATTTCAACCGGAAACAACCAAGAATAACTTGAACTCGTTGGACATTTAATCGACCAAATTGAGACTATAAAGTAGAGGGCAACTGCTCTCGGCATCTTCTTTTCACTATCTGTAAGCTCATTTTCACAAATCAAACACACACACATCGAATTCGCAAATCAAAAACCGTTGACTTGTACCTTTGTCTATTCTAGCGAATTTCAAACTATACCAGGTAATTACATTAGGGTTTTTACTCGTTTTTACATGGGGGACAAAAGCCTCATGGTTAATTTGGGTATTATCATCGAATCATTAATCAAGTTGATCGAATTGATAATTAGGGTTCTTATCAAATTGGGGCTTTTCTGGGAAAATTGATTTAAGGTTTGATTTCTGAAAATTAACACAAACCAGGGCTTTGGCCCGGTGGTTTGAGTGTTGGTTGTCTTGGCAAGGGGCCGGGGTTCGAACCCGAGGCCCTACCATTATTTTATTAAAGGGTTTTATTAATATTTAAATTTCAAAAAATTATTAAATATTATTATTAATTATATAAAAATCGTTTTTAATCAAAAATTTAATAGAATTATTTCCTTTTTAATTTTCTTAGAAATTCAATTAAGAAATTCTCATTTCTTTTATCTTAAATTATAAAAATTGTTGCAAAATACTATTTATTATTAATTCTAAATTGTAATAAATCTCATTGAATTTTTAAATAGTTCCAATTTAATAAATTCTTCATTGTTATAAAATATAGTTACAAACTTATTTATATATATTTTAAGTAAATAAATATATATGTACATATTTAAAATATATACTTATTGTAATTAATAGAATTATTTAATCATTTAAATCTACAAAATTACTATTTTATTAAATAGTAAATAATAATCATTTGATAATAAAGGTTTAACTTTTATTAATAGTGTTAATCAGTCAAATTCTTATTTAATCATTTAAATACCAAAATAATAACAAATTGTATCTATTTAATAATTTAAAAAATCATGGGTTAAATGGTTTATAAATATAACACTATAATCACCATGATTAACTTAATACATCGTCCATTTAGGTTGAACGTTAACGAACCTCCGGCATTCCATACAAGACTTCCTTATTTGCTCATCTTTATTATCCATGTGAGTTTTCATACCCCATTTTATATTATTTCTCACTTTTGGGGTGAAACATGTTAACCTTATATTAAACACACTTGTAAACACGTTTTATTCTTGTAACACTTGTGCAATTCATCTTATATTTGTCATGGTTATTTGAACTCTTGTAACTATCATGTGATGACTCTTGTAAGATACAATCATTAACTATTGCTAGCCTAGCGACGTCATAGATCTATGGGCCTGACAAGCCTATTTGGTGCTAAAACCGAGGTTATTGCCGGCTTCTAGTGTCGTATTCTTGAGCACTATGGGAACCAAGTACACTTAGCTAATCGTTTAATCTTGTAATGGCCATATTTGTCAAGGTTTGATTGTTACATTTGTTCATCCATTTATATTTACTTTATTCAATAACCTATGACGTGAATTCCCATCTTTTGATATATATATACGTATGATTACTCTATGGAAACTCACCAACATATTGTTGACTTTATTTTTAACATGTTTCAGGAAATGATATCGCATAAATTGCTCTTGAAGACTCAATCATAACTAGGATTTGGACCTAGTGAAATAAAATAAAAAGACATATTTGTCACATAATGCTATTTGAACTTTGTATTATTGTTTGCTTGAAACCTATGTCATTTCCTTATTGTATGTCATGAATCTTGGAAATTAATAATATTTATACTTTGAAAATAGCGTTGTGTGGCATGAACAATCTTAACCCTCACATCTCGACGTTTCCGCCGTTAAGGTTGGGATGTGACAACAATAGTATTAAAAAAAGCTCAATAACTAACAAAAAGACACAATGAACTACATTAAAGACACAATGAACTACATTAAAGACACAATGACAAGATACGTGTTTAAAAATTTAAATTTTTTTTAATCTTTTTATATAACAATATTATACTCTTTTTAAAGATAAAAAATATGCTCTTTTTAAAGATAAAAAAATTGTTGTTTTTATGATGTAATTTTTATTTTAAAATAATGTCGTACATAAAAGTTACAAACGTTTAAAAAAATAGAAAAACTTGTAAAAAGTAAACAAAAGTGGTTATTACTAAAATACCTATCTAACAAACTTTTCTTTATAACTTGATCTTAACTATTGATTAAAAAGATTGATTGTTGATATTACTACTTATATTTTTTAATTTTAGAACTCTTTCTATTTTAACATTTCCTTTATTAAAATCCAATAACACTAAAAATATAGGAACTTAAAAAAAATCAACAAAAGTTGTCAATGCCTAAAATACTATTGGTAAGAAGATCGATGATTAAACATACTTTTTAAACCTTTTAAATTAAAAACACTTTTTATTTAAGCTCTTATAATTTTATTATATTAAATGCTTATTAAATCAACTAATATTATCTTTATCGGATATTTTTATGCATATACATGAACATAGTTTCGTAATTTGCATGATGTTTACGAATATATAAAGAATTGATGGTGATGTATATTTTGGAAGTGGGAATAATCCATTTAACGTCACTTTTGATATTCTACTTCATAATCATTACTATTAAAACGTTGTTTTCATGTTAGGTACGATTTGATATTAGACATTTGATTTTAAGTTTAAGTTGTATGTTTATGCATACTACAAGTTATTTGAAATATATATATATATATATATATATATATATATATATATATATATATATATATATATATGGATGCTTTCTATTGAAAACTACAAAAAAGTAAAAAGCTATTAAAATCCACATAAGTAATTTACATAAAGCTACAATAGAAATGGTAACACTGAAAGAGTATGGTTTGATTCTATCCTTCATTGTTTTTTTTTATTTAATCACCTCTCTATTTAATTCTTTTAAAAAATCAATAAATTGTTCATATATGAAATAAAATGAGAGAGAGAAAGGTTACGGTACAATGTGTTTTTTTTCGTACGAAGCGTACGAAGTTATCACGCAAGAAAAAAGCGTTACAGTGGAATTATAACGCAAGTGTTAGAATTAATCACGCAGAGATGGAGTTATCACGCACAGGTGGAATTATCACGCAAGAAGGTATTCTTGCGTGATAATTTCTTCCTAACTTCGTACACTTCACAAGAAAAGCACTTTGTATAGTAACATTTCCCTATATATATGTATATATATATATATATATACGGTTTGGTTATTATGAGAACCCTTTATTTTTGTAAGAACTCTTTAACTAAATCTCAACCATAGATCAACAAATGAATGAATAAGATCTTCCAAAACTTTTTGCAATAGAAAAGGCATCAAGGTCATTTAACAAATCCATCAAAATTCAGATTTAACAGAAACATGACAAGTGTCATCCTTATATCCTCCTACTTTTTTTTCTTTATATTTAAAAACTTTACCCCCCTTTTATTTAAACGCTCATAACTTTTTTATAAATTGTAACTTTTTTATAAAAATTGCACCATTAAACTCATCGTATTTTTCTCTTTAACTCTACTAGAGTATTGTAACACGTAGCAAAAAAAAGTTTCATCCGTACGTAGTTACATCATATTACAAGGTTACACTGTTGTACTATGTAGCAAAAAAAAGTTTCATTCATACGTAATTCTACATCACATTACGACAACCTTACAACCAAATGACATTACACCATGTTATACTAATGTAATCTTTAGCAAAGTTGTAAAGAAAACATCTAATTACACTGTTAAATACATAATATTACACCACTCCAAAAAAGTAGTACAATCATTACAACAACCAAACGACATTACATCAATGTAAACCAATGTAATGTAATGTAAACCAATATTAACCAATGTAAAACAATCTGTAAAACAAATGTAAAACAAACAAATCGTCATTACACCCGATATTACACCATTCAAACTTACAGTAATACCGTCATTACAACAACCTAACAACCAAACGAAATTAAATCATGTAACTATTGTAACATCCCAAGCGTTTGGGTCATATGTAATAGTTGAAATACAAGCAATATGAACTTCGCATTTTATATATTGTCAAATGAGTAAGTAATGAGTAAATTGTCTATTTGAAATTGGAAGATTTTAAATGAAATTTTTATGTTATAAGAAACTGTTTGAATATAATAATAATATATTATATTTAAACATGCTCTGTTTTTTACGAAACTTAGGTTGACTCGTAAAGAAAAATAAGATCGTCACGACGGCATATCCGAAATTTTATAAAATGTTACACATTAAAAATTATAAGAGAAAAATGAAGTAAGCAGCTGAATTAATTATATTAAATAAGCAGACAGGCTAGCAGCTCAATTACATCCCACATCGCCCTCGCA